>CM031238.1:782485715-782972868 GCA_018340775.1 Taxus wallichiana var. yunnanensis
AATCATGCCTAAACCAACCTGACTTATCCATGCCTAAACCAACATTGACTAATCCATGCCTATAACCTGACTTATCCATGCCTATAACTTGACTCGATCCATGCCTAAACCAACCTGACTCCATCATTCCTAACTCACCTAATTTCCATCCATATTAAAGTAAAAAATCCATATCTCATCTAACACAAGCCATAAAACCAATATCTCATAAACATATTAACACATCACAAAATACCATGAATCTCATCGTATAAATCAATAAATGTGTATCTCAAAATACATGTCTATCTCATCATGGCCATCATCTCAAAAATGTTGGCACGTAGGCCGATAAACAATACAAAATGTCATCAACAAGTAGGCTAGTATATTCTCACAATATACAACACAATCACTCATACATCCTCACTTTGTCTTTCATTGCACGCAGTGGGTATGTGATAAAAATACCACTATCTTCGCAAGAAGGAAGACATATATATATATAATAATCACTATTATACATCAAAACTCAAGGTGGTTGCATATCAGACATCTCACTGGGATGTCCTCCATCTCTATGTCACCTATACCCTTGGCCTCCTATGTCCCTGCTAGCACATCACCTAGCTCTGGTCACCGTGCACTAGTGGCCTCTCTCCCGATCGGGCCTCATAAGTCACTACCCTCCTGTTCTCTCCACACTATGTGTGTGAGATCTTGTCCTCTCACCGGACATTCGTTGTGCCATGTACTCTCTGTAAGAGAGGAAGTCTATCCCGGATGCCATCATCTAGTCTTGATAGTATCCCACCTCACCTAGGGCATCCTGTACCTTGAATATAGGCACGGTCTGTGGTGGTCCCATAGGTCTCAGCCCCTGTATCTGCCCTACACCAGCTTGTGAACTGGGACCAGCTCCCTGCACCTGTGGTGGTGGCCCCTACCCCTGTGCCTGTATTTGGGCCTATAATACCCCAATATGTGCCTGGGCTATGGCTAAATGACCCTGTAATCCTACCACCTGAGCCTGTAGGGCTGCCACCTAACCATCTCTGTCCCCATCTCCTCCACCCTCTCCCTCTGCCATCCGAGCTTGCGGAATGGCCACCTGTACTCATAGCTCTATTACCTCTACCTCTGACCCCCAATTTATACCTATGTACGTAGTATACCTATCTAGCTTCCTCTGGTCTAGGTGGTATGGCTCCTAATTGATCCACCCACCACTTCCTATACCTATTTGCGTGATCAGCGCCTACCCACCCCACCTATTCAATTTCCTAACCCCCTCTTTTTTTCCCATTTTCCCCCATACCTAATTTAACTTTTTCCTACCCACAAAATACAAAAACCCACCCAAATCCAAAAATAAACAACTCTTACACCATCTACTCTATCTAGTTAACATTAAAGAGTTAGGCGTTTACCTCGTTGTCTTTGCCACCGTCTCGGTGGCACGTCCTCTTGTCTTGGGTGGTTTTGCCTAATCCCTCTCTAGCCTCTACCATCTCCGAATATTTTCCTGCACCTCCAACCAATCGAATCCCTCGCTAAGATCTCATGGACGTGCTACTCACCCACCCAACCACCATCAACTCACACTGCCAACTCACTATCTCATTTCCTCTGGATGCTTTTCTCATGTTTCTCTCTTTCTTGTCTTTTCTTCACTTCGAAAATCACAAATGAATAATCCAAATGCGGATTTTTTGTTTTTATACCAAACCCAACCTAACCGACGTCGGTTCCCTTGACCGACATCGGTCTCGTGCCCTACCTAACCGTCACCAATTTTCCTATACCGACATCGCATCGTGCCCTACCTAATCAAGCCGCTTTTCCTATACCAACATCGGTTATCCATGACCGCCATCGGTCACCCTTACCTACACATTTCCCTTACTTTTCCATTTTACCCACCCCTTTACCTTGCTCTTTACCCCATACCTTTACCCAACCCATTACCTTACCTTTCCTAACCTCATCATTTACTACCTCCATTTTTCCTCCTTTGGGGACTCATTATTTTACCCCTACCTCGGCCTTACCCGTGTCATGACCTAGATATTTGGACCTGGACCATCGCTAGTGACCTTTGACCTCATGTGTTCGCTATACCTTGTGGCACTGTTACCTATGTTGATTGACCCAATGACCTTACCTAGCCTATTTCCATGACCATTTATCTTGACCCTACCTTTGGTGTACCGAAACATACCTAAACATTCCTGCACCTAACCTACATTGTGCTTCTTGACCTTATCCTATACCTTGGATACCGGATTCACTTCAACCTTGTTTGGATAAACCTATCAACCTTAGACGATGTAGAGTTTCCTGCTCTTCAACCCGGTAGTGTGCTGCAGTTTATACGTGTGCGTGCGTTTGTTGTTTATTGCTACCTATGACCCTGACCCATTACCTAGATTTCCGAGTAGACCTTTCACCCTTTTCCCTATACCCACTTGCCTTTTCCTCACATTTACCTTTTATCAAACCACTCACCACTTCAGCCTGTTGCCTCGTCAGTTCCTGGTTTGAGGGGGATCACCTTCACCCTCACATGGGGTAACCACATCTTATTTTTGTTAGCATCACTTACTAATACAAGCTACGCAACAAAAGGGGCAAAATGTAGACACTAAAATTAGGTCACACTCCCCTTTTGTCCCTCGACATATAAGCACCCTTTATTACATTTACCTATCCATGACCCTCTTCACTTTACTAATATTAATTTAATTAATTAAATTAAATTAATGCATTATCCTCACTATATTTATTATTTAAATACTATCTACACATATAGTTCACTTAAACACCTCACCAAGCTAACTCAACCTAAGACCAATTCTTAGCAAGTTCCCATAATTAACTAAAACTTACCCAAACCCTAAAAATCAATGCCTACATTCTCTCTAACCACATTCCCACATGCTCACAAGAAGTTTCGGGTCTAATCCATGGGATAATGACATGAGATCCAAGAAAATCAAGAGGATCTCCCTAAGTTTGGTAAACCTAGGAAATCCCACCTTGACCAAC
Source organism: Taxus wallichiana var. yunnanensis (assembly GCA_018340775.1). Taxonomy (NCBI): domain Eukaryota; kingdom Viridiplantae; phylum Streptophyta; class Pinopsida; order Cupressales; family Taxaceae; genus Taxus; species Taxus wallichiana. The sequence goes on from CM031238.1 coordinate 782,488,743, forward strand.
GTCGGTTACCCCTAACCGTCACCAGTTAAGCCGGACCGCCATCGGTTACCCCTTTTAACCCCTAAACAACCTTATTCTCAAGGTTGGAACTTGGAAGTTGGAAAACATTGGGAGAAAAAGTTTGATAAGCAAGAACAAATATCAGAGAGAGAACACATCTTTAGAGAGAAAATTCCAGCAAAAACTCATATCCAATAAAGGAGATTGAGCATGTTCTCCCCACATGACCATCCCAGCCATGATCTGCTCTATCCAAGCAAAGAAGAGTTTGCATGCATCCCATGTAGAATATTTCTTTTCATTTGGTGATCACTTTCACCTTCAAATCCATCATCAAGCACCTCCATCCTTCATACACAAACCTTCGGAATGAAATCCAAGTAAGTATAATGTCATACTTCTCCAGGTTTGTTTCATTTCACCATTATTTTATCACCCTTTTTTATCTTGCTCCCTATTTACCTTCTCTAACATTTTCACCTCCATGGACCCAATAAAACCTCGTAAAATCCTACTCCATTCACCCAATACCTCATCCCGACCAACCAAAACCCTTTTTGTAGTCACAAAGGAGACCAAAATCCTGTTTCATGACATTTCCAAATCTCACAATGAATCGGGTGCCAATTATACCTAACCATTGTAGGTCACCCCTAATCGATGCTTTGGTCTCTGTGTTTGCCCACATAGCCTTAAACAAATACCTACCCACCTAATTTTACCTCACCCTCACTCACCTGTGACTTACCCAAGACATTTATCAGACCTACAAAACCCAAAACCAACCATTTAACCTGTGGATTCTATTCTAGCTTAGCCTGTTAGATTAGATCTATTTTCTTATTGTGTTTTAAGTGAGATACCTAAATCATTTTAAAATAACAATAGGATTTACTTTGTTTACAACATTAATTTGTTTAAAATAGTGGACTGATAGCCATCTAGGAAGTATCATACTTCCCGATCTAGCTCACACTAGGCAGTTCACTGCCCATATTGTTTAATTCCTTTTGGTGGTCTTGTTTTCATTACAAGTAGTTCCTCTTAGCCAAAAGGAAGCTCTCATGGTTAGATGTGGATTTGGAAGTCATACGCGTGCAACAACCCATCAACCGAAATTTGAACAAGTATTCCTCCTACGCCTGTTACCCTATCTGTTTTGTCAACACTTCAAAGAAACAATCTAAGAAAAAGGTGAAACATTCATGTTTTCCCACTTCTAATTAATATTCTGGTAAGTGGTAGAACCAATCGATATTGGATTCTAGTAATGATTTCATAAATAGGTGAATTGAAAAATCTTCATTTTCAATCCCTAACACACTTGCAAGTTGTGATGAATGTAACATTGTGATCATCTACATGTTGTTTCCCATCTCCCCGAACTCGTAGAATTTCTTTCTAGATTCTTTCAGAAAATCATGAAATGGAGGAACCAAGGTCAATGGACATGTATTCAGTCTGCATGGAATGGGTGTAAACATCCTCTATTATTTTTCCTCTGGAACTTATTCTTATTCTTCTTCTAGAGGAATTAGGTTTAGTGGTTCTAGAACTGGGTCTTCAATATGACCTTTGAGAGGAAAGTGAAGATCAAATTTCAGAAAGTATTTTTGACTCGTATTCCTTGATATCTAAATAAAGGGAATCCTGAAATCAAGTTGATGTTGAGATTCAAATTATAGGTCAAATATGCCACTATCTCAATTATCCCTTATGTATATTCTTGCCACCATACTGTAGGATTTGTGTGTAGCTCAAAACATATCTCTTTATTCTCTTATTTTCTGATTTGGAGCTTATCTAGTACATTGCAAATCTTGTGAAAGTTCTTTAAAATATAGAACTCTTGAAATAGTGTGGTAGTGATTGAAATTCACTCTGTTGTTCTATATACAATTCCTCAAATCCATCGTGATATTGTCTTGAGTGTCTTAGGAAAAAGGAGGTTAGGCTATAAAACTAGGCACTTCCAAAGTGATAGTCATTAGGGGAAAAATGAAGGGTAGACATTAAGGCTTATAAGGTTTTCCAATTTCTATTTTTTTGGTTTTTACATATATAATTTTTAGGGATTTATAAGTGGTGGAAAAATAACAAAATCTTCCCCACTATTGGCACAAAAATCAGTTGGTAAAATAATTTGTCACAAGGAAAAATTAGTGAGTTTTCACCAATGCTCGGGATTAAGTCCCTCCTCTTAGTAATGGGGAGGCTCCCATTTATTAAATGTAGAAAAACAAATTAGTAAATGGTCGTGAAGCTAGGGATCACACATGAATACTCCACTAGACCTATGGAAAATTTCTTGCACTTAGTGCAATGGAGGAATTTTATTAGTGAGAGGAGTAGAGGGGAGTAAGAATGTGGTGAAGGAGGGTTAACTTTGTGAATAGGAACTTACAAATTTTCACAACATTAACCAGAGAAAATCTACACTCAATTAGAATAATTCAACCTTGAGAACAAGATAAGACTAACAAACCATAGACATAAAATTCTATTGATTCATTTATCAAAGGCACTAACACCTTTCTTGGTTTTACAAGATCATCATGTTTACAAAGTTGAGCATGTAAGGAAATAGAGGAAACATAGACAAAGAGGAAAATAGAAGAATGTAATCTCTTTCTTATATTTAGTAGTGCAAAGCTATCTACTAGAAACTCACAATTGAAAACCCTTTGGAATGGAGAAGCCATTCCAATTTATAGCCTTACACAAATTATTTTCATCTACCCCCACATGACTTTTCACTTCCCCTCATCACTTATGACCTTTCATATTCCTAGGAAACAAAAGCAAGAGTTTTCTTATTAAACAAAAAGAAATCATTACAATGTTAAACTATAGGTCACTTAAGTGAATATGAAAAATAGTGAAAAGTACCTCCTTAATGAAGAATTAGAACATGGAGAGAGAAAAGGAGAAAATAAGAAGAGAAGATAGGATCACTTACGAAGATGAAACCTTTGTTAATGAAGAGATGAATACTGATGAAACCCGAGGGAGTACACATGGAAATATTTATTCACCATTCAATTCCTTATTAAATTAGGTTATTGTAGGTGCCACTTTTTCTGCTTGTGGAATATGAACAAAGATCAAAGCATTGATATGGGTTTTAGAAGCACTGCTTGATGGTCTTACATTGGTTGAACCAAACCTGATGATCCTTTACAGTATTAGAAATTGAACATCTGATTTTATGAGAGACTCCAAAGTATCTTTGTTGAATGAGAAGGGATATCCTACCTCTTTCTTGACCAATTCCTAGAATGATTTCGAAGCTCTTCTACTGATGAATTTTTACTGATTGGAGATGACCCAATATTTTGCACATTGTTGTTGATACCTTCCAAAATATATGATGCAAGCTCTTCACAAGAATAAATATCAGTGATAACATCATTCAACATTTCATATCGAGAACTCATTGTGTGAGACCAAATAGGAGATAAGTTATCATTTATGGTAGTGAACACATTTTTACTCACCAATAAATGAGAATCAAGATTGATCATTTCTAACACCAATGGAAGAAAAATTTCCCAATGGTATTTCTCCTTCTTGATCTCCTAATTATTTTTTCCTTTATAAGTGGTGATTAAGGAAAACTTGAACAATGAACAAATATCTAGAAACAATGTTTTTCCTTTCTCAATAATCTTCTCAAACCACCTGACATTAGCCCTTCCCTGCATTGATTAACCTTGAGCTTTCTTGATTGATAAAATTGATTTGTTCTATGAGAGGAGGTGGTAATGCACTAGGAACTAAGAATTCTTGCACATAAGTAGCGAGCTATCACATGTTCTTCTAAATGTTCCATTTTTTTCTCGTGTTCCTCATTTCAAGAAAGCATGCAAGCTTCAGATTCCTTGAACATGTGTGCATCACCCTCATGTATATATTGAACCAAAAAATTCTTATCATCTCATAGTCACCTTGAGTCATTTCTTCCATAGGATTTACAACTTTTGGTCGGAAATCTCTACATATTGGTCACCAAAAGCTTCATTGAAGAAACGAAAGGTTAGCAATATCTTCTTACCTTTCTTAGCTTTTACGATCATTGAGATAACTACAAATTTAGGTGTAGATGTTTGATAATCTTTCCTTAACTCACTCCCATAAACTCTTGAACATAAGGAAATTCACTTCCAAAGTGGGATAAATATCAGCATGAGGGAAATTTTAGGCTCATGGTGGGGAATCACATCTTGCACATGGTGGGATGACTCGAGCTCCAAAGAAGGCACACTTGAGAACTAATGCAAAACGGGGAATGTGAAGGATAAATATCACCTTTTTCAAGAGGTTCAATGAGGCCTTAAGTGACTTTGGATTTATTGTAGATCCTCTTAGGGTGGGAATATTCAATGTGATCTTCCTCTAATATCTTTATTTTTAAGGGCTATTTTGAGTGAGTGGGGATCGCGGTCTTCTCATATGTATTCATAGAGGAAATGAGAGATTCATGTCTTGATAAAGTCAGGAGGACACCAAACTCGATGAAAATAATTATTTTTCTCTTGAACCATTATCTTGACCTTTGAATTACCATTTTGTTTCTCTCCTTGATGTCACTTGATTCTCTTATGTTCCACGAGATTAGAGGAAGGGGTGAATTATTCACTATTTGGTACTTAGGATCAAACTAGTATGATCTATCACCCTTTATTTCCTCAATGAATTAATCAAAGTGGAGGTCCCTTATTTGATCAACTATCATCCACATATGGCTTATCTTTCTTACTTTAAATTCATCAATATAATTATCCCAATATGGTGTAATTCAAGAAAGATGAAAGTTTACTGATTTCTCTTAATATCAAAATCAGGCCTAGATGCATATGAATAGAGATTGAGGGGAGTAAAAGAAGCTTTAATATTTGATGCATCTACAACATTCTTACATGAATAGATTCCCAAAGATATGGGAAATATACACCATTGTTTTTGTTGTTCCTACACCTGGTATGAACATGAGAAAGTTGCCTACATAATTCAAACATTATAATTTTATCACTAGGGTACCTAGGTAGCCTATAAGGAGCAAGGTTGAAGCCTAAAACTCTGATGTAGGTGAAGATTGAGAACTGAGTGAAGTAGCTCCCATATTTCTCAATCAATGGAGCTTCTTGACAAGATATCCTTAGCTCTAGATTACCCTCAAGAAGTCTGATGATGAACATGGTGAATGCATCATTCACCTTGGAAAAATGATGGGTTATTTATTTGTGAGAAAGTTATGGGTAACTCTCATAGGAAAGTGATTTTGGGACACACTGAGAGCAATATTCAGACCTTTAAAGGGTCTTGTTTAGGTGAGATCATATACTAGGTAGGAAGTCATGGTGAAATTACTAGTAGAAGGCAATCAAGCAATTATTGATGAATGTTATCACCGATTATTCATCCCCAATCCACCGCCCGATTCCCTTCAAGTAATAAGGATGAACTAAGTCATCCAATCCTCAAATTATCTTTTCATTTTATCACCTATTACCCTACTCAAGAAATGATGGTATCTAAATAACCTTTATGGAATTCACTCCTAGATAAGTTATTTGGAACATGAGAATGTTTTCTTCCTTTTCCTAATCTATGAACCAAACACAAGGCCTTACAAATAGAAATTAGTCATTGCCCACTCTTGTGATGTAAATTCCTTGGTGATGATGACCATGTTACTGCTGAGTGGGAATCTGTAGACAATGCGAGATGACCTTGGGGGTGATGACTGCAAGGATTGAATTATCATCTACCCGTAATATCCTGGAATTAGTTTCATAGGGTTGTGCATAGGCCAAGACCAATTCATTTATCTGAATAGACAATGGGTTTCTTTCTACCGAGAATAACTTGCTCAAGAATATGTTCTCTTCTACTAGGTCACGAGGTCCATAAAACATCCTATTTTTTAAGTCTTCAAGATCCATGTGAGTGACATCAATGTCTCCCACACTAGGATACTTGGTGATTAGGGTTAAAATGGGTTACAGACCTGAGTATTTGAACTTCATAGTGCCAAAAATCATTGAGATAAGTAGAATAGAGTCACCAAAAACTTTCTGAACTCAAATCCAAAACTTTCTATTTTTAGCAAGTCCTATTTAGGACTATTATTTTTAGTAAGTTTCAACCAATATTACTCTTTAATATTTCTAGCTCATTTGAATTATTAAAAATACTATAGAGTTGACTATTTTAGATACCCATTATTCTAAATATTTTTCTTTTTAATAAGTTTTAAAAATTCTCCCTTTTAATGTTTCTTTCTCATTCACGAAAATACAAATGTAGAGAATTCATTATTTTGAGAAAGCTACTATTTTTAGCCACATACTTTTCTAAATACCTACTATTTTTAGAAAGTGTGCTTACAAGTGTCAGTTATGATGAAACCACCATAAAAAAATTGTTTTGCACTAGAACCTTCAACTCCAAATTTCATGTTTTTTCATCTCGTTGGATCTCCGTAAAATTAAAAAATTAGGTTTGGGGTTTGAAATATCGGTTTGTTATCAGAAAAACATATAGGGCATCAATGGATTTAATTTGATAGTATTCCCATAGATGTTTTGGAGAGGAAATAAATGGAAATATTTTGAGGTCAAATATCCGTTTTGATGGGTATGTATATACTAAAACTATTTGGTAGTATTTATAGACAAAAATGAGGTTTCAAAGGATGTTTTAGCAACACATTTTGTTAAAAATGGTTAAGCGTTTGATAAATGAGACTTAGTGAAGTTTTAATATGATCCTTACCTACTAACCGCACTACTTAATTGGGGTTTGAATGGAGTGAATGTGAGGTTACACATGGTGCAAAGGGGAAATAAGGGACATCGGGGACACCAAAGTGTGACTTGTACCAAATGATGACAAGTGACAACTTGTGGTGTGTGGTGGATGAGATGCAAGGGTTGGGAAATGGCACCAAAGGAGATGGAGGTGGTCACATGGGGTCCAAGAGCTTCATGCATAAGCTAGGTCAAAAAATTTTGTCCCCCTTGTCCCTTAGGGGAAAAAGGAGACAAAGGGGACACATGGTTGTCCAAATTATGACATGGGAGAAGGAGGTAGGTCATAGTTTGGTGTCCCTTTTGCAGCATGGGGAGAAAAGGGAGACCTAGGTTTACAAAGTACAACTTGGGAGGAGATTTAGGCTGTACATTTGTGTATCTTATGTCTCCTAATGGACATAGGGCACACAAGAATGTCCAAATTGTGAATTTTCCATTTTGGGAAAGTAGATTTTGCCTTGGATGTCCAAATTTGGACACCAAACTTGGATGTTTCACCTTGAAAGCTTAGGAAAATGTTATGGGGTTAAATATCATATGATTTTCTCTCAAATCACATTGTAAGATCATTTTAAAATATTTTTAATATCTAGTTCTTCCTTAAATGTAACTATGAAATTATTAACTATCTTAGGAAATCCTTAAGCCTTTGAGAAAATATGATGTCTCCACATTATATAGGATTCCAATATATTTATAATTCCATTTTTTTGCTTCTTAACTCCATTTATAACTCTCAAAATCATTTAGAGAAGTCAAGTTTCACCAAGGAGCTTTCATTCCCTTCACCCTGAATTACCCGATGTTGAACATATTTTTCCTGAATCATATTTTCTTTCCTAAAATTTCCTAAATTGCTTTGTACATATTTAATACTCTTTAAAACCACCCTCAGATGCTTTATATTTTCCCTAAAAACTTCTAGAGGGTGTTCAATTGGCTGCATAATGGCCAAAAATGGTCTTTTTAGGCCTCCAGAGGAAGTTCTCTCTCATTGAAACTCAATCGAGCTTAATTAATCACATTAGGCACTCTTCCCTACACAATAAAACACACTTTATAATATTTTTATTACTTTCCTTAGAGCCATGGTGAGGGTGGGATTAAAGGTAGGCTAGCTAGAGGAAGGAGACAAAGTGACTGGGAAGCCTAATTTTCAATTAGGGGTTTAGTTGTCATGCTTAAAATTTTCAATTCTTCATGCTAGCTATTTTGCATGAAAAAAATGTGTATATTACATAATGATGTATTATATCATTTGTGATGATTTATTACAAGGTGGGAAGAACTAAAGAAAGGTGAGAAATAGGGTGAAAAAGGAAACACTAAGGTTTTAGACCTATAAACAAGAAAACATAGTCTAAACCTAGTTATGACAAGGCACAAAGAGGACAAATGGAGATGTTGTGTTTAAATAAAGTACATCATGTGGAGCATAATCAGGACTTGTGAGAATTTGTTATAAGTATTTTAAGGTGGTTTTAGAAGTCTTTGACCAATGTGGAGGTTTTTCACTTAGAGAAACTTGGTCCAAGACCTAGAGAAGACCTAATTATAAATGGTGACAATGTAGTTGAAGGAATTATCTTAAGAGTTAGTGTCATGTTAAATGTGTAGCATGCAAAATTTAAATTTTTAGCCATAAAAATAAGCCCCCACTTGAAAATTACTCTCCGGTCATTATGAACCCTTCCTTTGGCTAACATGTCCTCGCCAACCTCATTCTATCTTAGAGGAATGTGTTGACAAGGTTTTCAAGTGCGTTTAATGTGAAAGGATATATGCCTAAGGTGATTGATGAAATCAATGAGATTCAAGGAAAAACAAATGCCTCCAAAGGCATAGAAAGGGCCATTTTTGGCCATTTTGTAACTAGTAAACACCCTTCTAAGCTTGTAGGAAAGATTAAAATCATCTCGAGAGTTATGTCGAGAACAATGAAGTCATCCAAGGTAGTTTAGGAAATTCAAGATAAGAAATTGAATTCAAGAACAACATGTACAACATCAAGGTTATTTTGAGTACATGGAATGCATAACAACTTGTGCAACATTAGGGTTACTTTGTGAGTACATGGAATGTTATAATATAATGGTGAAATATGACTTGTTTTAATGAATATTATATTTTTAGGAGGATGAGGAAAACACAAAGTCATTGGAAAGATATTCAAATCCTCTATATGGTGAAAATATTACTTTTTTCAACTTAAAATCTTCTTTGATAGCTCAATACATTGTTGCTTTCTCCTTTGTGTTAAAAGAGTGAATGATGTTGTTGTCACAAGATCATTGAAACTTTGGAACTTTACAAGTTATGGGGAAAATTATCATTTTTTGATCATTTTTCCCCATTTGCGTAGCCTAAATATCAAAGAGTTAATCAAATGTTGTAAGTTCTAGTGTAATATGTACAAAATAAACCTTTTAAGGAACAAGTGGAACTGTTCTTCCATTCCACCTATTCTTTGCATCTCCAACTTTACCACATTGAGATAGGAAATTAGAAAAATGGGTGAAGGACGGAACTAAGGGAACAATAATGTCATTCCCTCAATTCTCTCTCGGGCCCACAATCACCACCAAAAGCAAAAAGAAGGGACAGAGTTTGACATGCGACATTCTAAGGAACTATGGGAATAATTCCAATATTCCATAGGTTCCTAACATGCTTGAATTTTTCATTCAACAAGGAATATTTGTTTAAGAAAACATTTGATGGAACCAAGGTAACAAATTTTTCATTCCATTGGTTCACGTAGGCCCACAAATGTCGTAAAGGAATTATTGAAGCCATAATCGGTTAATTTGAGTGTTATGTAAACTTGTGGAATAGTTTTATTATTCCTTTCATGTCCCAATCCCAGTAGAAGATGAAGAAAGAGAAGAGTTGATGGAATTAGATATGATGGATGAATGAGGAACGAGGGAACTATTCCATCATTTCCTAGTTCTTTAAAAAATCCCAAGTTGATGATTAGTACATGAGTAAGTTAAGTTGGCTCGCTATAGAGCATAAAAATTATTACTTCATTCCCTTTATGCTCTGATTTACCTCCCCATCCACAAAAAAGGAATTTTTCTTAGGTCGTGATTAAAGGACCAAGAAGTGTAGACATAAAATCACGCACTTGGGTACATTTCTAGGTCCTAAAAGCATACTAGCATTTACATGATTCATAAGTGAGAAAACTAGTAATTGATGACTATCATTGGATTCTTTTCTTTCTCTATTATTTAATATTTGGTATTGTACACCCTACAACCTACTAAAAATTTACTAATTTATCTTTTATGACTTCAAACACTAAGCACTCAAAGAAGGACAAAAGTGCCTAGGCGCTCTTGTCCCCTTTGGGTGCCCCCGACCCTTTTCTATCTTACTCACTTCTTTTAGGTCTATTTTATATTTTGGGTATATTTTTAACTTATGGGTTGGCCTTCCAGTTGTCAATTATGAAATTGAAACAAGGGAATCATATAAATACATAGTTGTGTTCAAAATGAAGGACCAAACACTAAGTATTACTATCAACACCTAAGCTTGCATTTAAAAGGAACCTAAAGCACTCTAAAACATCCATCTAGCATCCATTTAAGGGACAAGGGATACATCAACTCTACATACACTACATAGGAAGGGGAAGTTCATTCTATTCCATCCACACATTCTACTACATTGCTACATTCTAACTATAACCCATTATCAAGTACAACTTGTACAAGGGCATCCTAGGGAACAATTTCTACACACACTCATAAGAAATACATGGATTCTGAGATGTAGTGCAATTATTGGTCATAAGTTCACTCTCGAGGTGACTTCGAGGTCATTTTGACTTCCCATTTTGCATCTTACTTTTTAGGTTTAATGTGGTTTGTGGGATTGTATAGGTGAAATTTTCTTTGTAGGTTACATGTACCTTTAGAATTCAAGGAGTGATTACTAGGTGACAACCAAGAAACAAAAATCAAGATATCATGACACTAAAGAAAGCAAGTTATAAGCATCTCGCATAGTCATTGATGCCCAAAAGTAGTCTCTAGTGCCTACACACCCATGCCCTACTGTGGGATCCTATTTATGAAAGTATCTCGTGAGCTCCAAAATTTATAGTGAGTAGTTACGACAATATTTTCAACCTATTCAACACTTCTTGATTGGATTAGATCCATATTATGTGAAAATCAACCAAGTCCTCTCTCCTTATTCTTTGCTTAGGGTTTCATATTTTAAATATTATCTTGTTTGTTTCATTTTTATCCTTTACCATTTATACATCAGTTACTTTCATGCAATATTTATATTTAATTCAAATTAAATTAAATCATTTGGTGAAACTGACTCATGATCATACAATCGGATCCTTATTTTTCTTATTCTATCTAACCTTATTTCATGGTTCCTCATTTTACTAAAATCTATTTGCATGACCTACATCAAATGCATCCACCTTGTAAGGTTGTTATCCAAAACCCTAGACACTATGTATCTCCCTCGCAATATGCCACCCTCTCTAGTAAGTGCCATCTTTGATCGTTGATCTTTTGACTCCATCACTTGTAATCCTTCATTCAATCAACCCATATTAGAGTTAATTCAAGATTTACATGGTTTATTTCAAGACAAAATCCAAGCTATGGAAACCACGATTACATCTCTTAAAAAATATAACATCTCATGAATGTTTCTCAAGCTCATGCTAGCTCTCTTTCTACATATCATTCTACTTCTATGCCTTCTACATGTGCTCATATAAGTGAACCCCAAGTCATACTACTACCACTTCATCTCAAGTTTGATTCAAATGCTAAACAACAAGATATTCTTCAAGTCCATCATTAATCATGTTCCTTCTCTCGTAAGTCAAGTGCCACCAATCCAATCTAGTGTTAGACTCGTATTAAAAACTATCTAGCCCATTGTCTCCTCCGACTAAGTAATATACAATGTTATTAATCCCAAATAAGCCACCATCATTCAATTTTCTTCTCCACCCCGCTCCACTTCGATGTCTCATTCTCTTTGTCAAACAAACTAATCCTTACATTGGTGGTTGAGACACATCTCAAACTCTACCACCATGGCATGTTCCTTCTCACATCACCATATAGATCTCCATCACTCGACACACTTGCAGGGAATCACGCTTTCTCCCCTTCTATTCTTATAAGTTGTCTTTAGCACCTACTACTACATGTTACACTCGAAGGCACAATATCTAATTTTCTTACGCATGTTCAAACCCTTTGATACACACATTGTATCATCATTAACCTATGAAAAAATCTAGTTCCAATGTTCATACTTGATTACCGAGGGTCTAAATATGAAATTAGCCTCACCACATTCACTTTACACACTCTATTTTTCATGATCTATCTTTCTAGCACACATTTTCAAACCATTACTCAATGACACACTCTTGTTCTATGGTTCATTATTGATTATTGAGGGTTCCTATAAATGAACCTCATATCATACACATCCACTTGGGGGCACTTTACTCCTATCATCATCACTACACATTACATAACATCCCATCACACTCACGACATTTGCATATCTTGGTTGCACTTAATCTTTCTATATTTTCTACTTACATGTTGCACTTTTCTTATTATGTTAGTTAGATACTCAGTATTCCATTATCTTTCTAAATACACACATGGACATTCACTTGGTATTTTGGAGTGAATGTAGATAGCTTGCAGTTCTTACATGCTGCAATGATTCTTGGCACTAAACCTCTTGCCACCACACCGAGGCTCATGGGGCATCTACTTTATCTAATATCATAAACTACACAATTTCTATTGTTACATCTCATTACAACAATTTAATTTTTTACCGATTTATAAATGTTCTTCATATACTATTTATCTCTCTAATAACTAACATATGATTAATATGTATCATTTTATTTGTAGGACTATGTCACCATGTTTTTATAGTACATTTTACTTTCCATTTTTGTTATTGTATACCATTGTCTCGTGGGTTATGCCTTATGTCTTGTTTAATCACTTCTTGTATGATTTTGGTTTCTTTGCCCCGATTGTCTTGTGATTTTGTGAGCAATGTCCTATGTTTGAAACCCAATTTTGGCAGTCCAATTTGTTTTCACACTTTCTTGTTACATTGTTTTTCTATTACATGTTTTTCTTTCACTAACACATATTTCTAGCCATCTTATTTGTATGTGCCTTGGTATATACAATGCACATCCCCTACCCCCTATAGGGATACAATTTAGATCAACATCTAGTCCTCTCTTTTGGGCCACTCACTCCTATAGTCATCACATGCACCCTAAATGAGGGGGTCATACATTGGGTGAAAAAATCACCCCTACAAAGAGCTCAAAGCTATAACATAGATCAAAATAGAACAACGAAACAAGAACACAGTCACGAACTACCCATAATATGACTTGGGTCCTCAACACAACATAGAAACCAATGCCCATTGTAACATTCCCATTTTAAGACTTTAGAAACAAGGGAATTTTTATATATATATAATGTTCTCTATTCTAAATAATCATAATTTTGGAACACACATTCCATGCCAATCAATCTCATAACAGATAACCATATGCATCTTTAAATGACTCAGTGAACTACCGATCTCTCATTTCATGACTCGGTATTCCAACCAATCTCTCATGTTAACTTAAAGTATTGATTACTACGTGTATACTAAGTATACTTGGTTCTCTTACCCTGTTATGGGTATTGAGTGTTCTGTTTAAGAAACCTATCTGAATATTTGTTACCATATTCATCTAAATCACATTTCTTAAACTAGGTGACATAGGACAACGCAACCAATAGCTTGCGATACTTTGGCCAATATTTCCAACATACTTTTCATGTTACTATTCCTAGATGACATACTCGTCTAATCGGAATACGTCCTTCACCCCACTCATCTGTTATCTAGAATGGTCTTTACTAACTTTTGTTAGTCCACTTGTCCAAGGTTTGACCCTAACCCAGGTTATTGACATAATTTGGTATAGGGAACCACTCATGATGACCTATGGCATATGGGAATAATTAGTCAACCTAAGTCAATTGAATGTGCCTAGTTACCCTAAATCAATGAGAGTCACTATGCTAAATCATATCATTAACCTGATCTAGAGAGAAACTAAGTTCAAGTCCATATTTGAGTAGATCTAGATGAACCAATGTTGAAGGGTGTTGCAACATGTCAACTATAACATCAGTATCCTCATGAAGACCCAAGTCTTCATGAAGGTATAGTTCTAGTAGTTGGCGTGTACCAACATCTGACAGAACTACTTCATCACGATTTACACACCTCAAGAGGTCATTTCCACTTAATTATCTTTGGATTAAGATTCAAATCACAACAACCTTACATAACCCTAATCCCAACAATCCTTAAGGTTTCCATCCTTATTTGAGTTGATTAAATAATATGGAACTTCATAAACCTATGATTTCTTTTATGTTCATTAAATTTTTGCTTAATGTGTAATTAATCGAAAATATAAACAACATCCATCATAAGATTTATTTAATGTGTCTCAACCATTCAAATAATGTATAAGAACCAAAACAGGTTCTGTTACGGTAGACTTCATAGATATGAAGTCTAAATGGTTAACAAACTCATATACCATTCATTTATTTTGTATCCTTTTGAGAGGAGGAGAACCTTCCTCTTTATGGTTAAGTGTTAGGATTTATTATACCCTTATCCATTTCACACTTCCTGATATTTTAACTATACGTTCATTAACATCATAATAAACCATACAAGATTAGGTAAAGAACATCAATACATGCAACTTAGTAAGTTGCATTCAAGTAAGGGAAATTGTACTAATTCCCATTTATCCAACTCATTTAATGACAACAGAAATAAGGATCCAATCAGATATGAATGACAACATCAAAGATAGGATTACAAATTTCCTTCATATTATGCACAAGAGAATTGACATAATCAATTTAAGTAACTTCAGTCTTTTCAATTCATCATGATAAAATACACATTTTACAAGACTATGCATTACTGACGTATTTCATGTCAACAACATCAAGATCATTAAAGAATACAAATTTTCTTCTTTCAATACATCTCAATAATGAATCAAAATTCTCTATAAAAGGTCCAATTTTAAGAAACCAATACATCATATAATTTATTTCCTTCCTTTATCACTTACGAATTCCATCTACAAAAATTGCTAGCATGGGTTAGTTCATTGAACTGAGCATGATAAGCACTAAGCATTAAAACAATGTGCTTTCAACTAACTGTTTCATAAAACCAACTCTGCTTTTATGAAATAGTGAGGTCAAGCAGAAAAATAAATCATAAGTAGTAACAACCATAAAAGAAGAACAATTAATCAATTTGAATAACATTTAAGGAAATATCATGATGTAATCAACAATCTACAACATGATATCAGATAAATAATGTTCCAACCAAAACACTTATCCATATCAAATAAAATTACCTTCTAATTATTTCCTTCACAATTCATTTGAATTTGAAATACAAAATTAACTTCACTATTTAACCAAAATAGAGTTACTTTCAGAAGTAGGAACCTTCTAACTCAGCTTACAGAGTTTCATAAAAAATACAACTATAGCTAAGCTCATTCCAGCTTCATAAAGGTTTTAGGATGAATCATCTAACAACATAAATAAATAAGAGTTTCACATTTCAGATGTGACATCCTAATTCCAAATCCAAGACATAGCCTAAGTTCTCAAGTTAGGCCATACATTAACATTAGGAAAGTATTCACTCAATGCACAACATCTCACATTAATCTACTATCACAAATATTAAAATCCTTTAATATAAGTCAAGTGAATAAGCAAGTAGTAATGACAACTACACAAAGGCATTTATGAAAGTAATGCAACTGAACCAATTAAATCTATGACAAGATTTACCCAAAAGAAGAAGAACGACTGTGATAAAATAGTTTAGAACTTCCTTTACAATTCGGTTAACCTGAATCCCCATTCACAACTTAGAAAAGAGAACACAACACATAACCTCTTACAATTTCCAAAGGGGAAGTGATTAGAATTTACCTCAGAGAATGAAAGAGAAGGAGTCAAATGACATGATCAGAAGAGGATTCCTACACTCTATCACACGTGAAGAAGGTCGTAAAGGTCGATGCAGACCCAATCACAACATCCTCAACTCTTTTATAAAAGAAAACACATAAGAAGAGACTAAACAATGTGCAATCACACATTTGAAATAGATTTCAAGCAAGGTTTCCCCATCATGGACAATCAATGATGGTAATATAATACCCATATCAAGAAGGAGATGCAATAACAAAAGTTTTTAATTGCCATGCGAGATAATTACAGTCTTCAACAATCATTCAAAATCAACCAAGTTTCAGTCCTAGAACCTAAGCTTATTCATTCTTTCCAAATGAAGATAAAATGATAGAATGATCGAATCATAATCGTAACCATTCGGAGATGGAAGAAAACATCAATTGGATGTACAGAGAAGAATCCATCTAGAATCGATTTCAAGAAGATGCAAACAAAAGGACAACATGACTTAGCAACAAGTGCACAAGTCAGCTTATGAGATGATTAAAATCCTTTCGTTTCAATTCTATGGACATGATTAACTATAAAAATTGATGAAATCGACAAGAAATTTGATTTATTTCAACTTACATAGAGATCAAGAAAACCTATCCAAATGAACCGATTTGGTTATTTTCGTGTTAAGTAACCATCAACCCCAAAATTTAAATACCCATTCAACAAATTTTCATGAAATTACAACAGTCAAATTTTAACAAGTTTACTCCAACAAGTTACCCAGTGGTTTACCCAGAGCAAGAACGGGTAAGATAAATCAACAACATATAATTCACCAAGTGAAAAAGACAACAAGATCGACCTCAAATAAGTTCAAACAGAGCTACCTACATACACAACATCAACTTAGACAAGTCATCTTTCAAAATATCCATAATGTAACAGGTTTCATCTATCAAACCATTAGAGCCATTTTTTTCCAAGTGTTTATAGAAAACTCGAAACATATAGAGTTCAGAAAAGGAGTGAACTCATTCGTTGTTATATTCAAACATGACAGTTCCAAATCTTAGTATCCAAATAACTATTAACACATAGTTTCAATAAAAGGATCAAGATTCGAACAACAAGATTTTACAGAAAAGAGGTAAGGGAATAAATAAAACATTTGTTCTTGTTTCTATACTAGTTCGGATTCACAAATACAGAAAAATCTAAACACCATTTCGACTTAGCTTCCATCAAATACCAGGTTTGAAGAAAGAGAGTTTACACAGAACAGATCAAGAAAAATTCACTTGTTCACTGTTTTCCATACAAACTCAAACTTACCCAACACAAAGCAAAGCATCCATTTACTTGCATAGTTACATAGAAGCTACATTACTTCAACAAATTAGAGAAGTAACAAATAAAAATAATATTCATGTCTTCTACCAACCAAAATGACAACCTAGTTCGATACATAAGCTACAACATATTTCCATAAACCCATTCTGGGAAGACAAGCCGAATCCACACAAATTCAACATTACTCAAATCATAAGCAGTTTCATGGCGTGATTCAACATTAACCAAATAGGAAAACAACTCAATGACTACCTTTTCAAGCAGAGGTTCCTCAATCAGAGAATACAAAAAATATTCAAGCAAGAAAACCAAGTAACCATCACAAAATAAAAACCCATTTATCTTACAAGAGAAGAGTTGTTTTAATGAAGACATTTAGAGAAAAGAAGAACAACTTAATGGATAGAGCCTATCATGCCTAATAGTGCTTCTGTCAATTCAAATAAGATTTCTAGCCGAGCCTCCACAAATCCTTCTCCAAATGAAATCAACAACCAAAAACTTCCTTCTCAAATGCCTCATATACTTCCATTGGATTGAAAATAGTCCAAGGGAGTTAAAAATAGTAACAAACTGAAAATAGAATTGCTGGTTCAAAGAACCAGATAGCTCCATGCAAAGAAAAATCGAAATGCATGAAAGACTAAACAACTCCCAACAAATCCATTTGCATGGTTTCCAAGGCGGTTTTATCACCAAAACCGATGACCATAAATGCCATTAATTTCCAATCTCCCGCCTATATCTCCACGCCACCGCCATCTAAAGTTGGCAAGTCCAATTTCCACCATGGCATGCATTACTTAACTCTAGTGATGATGTCAAGTAGGTTTCCACCAAATTTCCATGCCTCTTCCAAAACTGGTAGTGCCCTCTATTAACTTAAAAAATCAAATCAAATAAATGACTTAGGAACCATCGCCATGTCATCCACTTGCCATATGACCCCCTTAGGTCCCCTTCCATCCCTGCATTAGCTTAGGATCCGACCTTAAGTTATTTTAGAAAGTATTTATCTTATGTTTTTAAGCATTGCCTTACGTAAATTTTCCATCTTAGGATAGGCCATACTTCATATCAATTTAGTATTAGGTAATAGGTTAGAAATAAACCTATAATTACCTTTGGTTAGTTTAGGAAGTATTTACCTTAGGTTTTTAACATTGTCTTAGGTAAATTTTCCATCTTAGGATAGGCCATACCTCATATCAATTTAGTATTAGGTAATAGGTTAGAAATAAACCTATAGTTACCTTAGGTTTTTAAACATTTCCTTAAGTAAATTTGCCATCTTAGGATAGGCCATACTTCATACCAATTTAGTATTAGGTAATAGGTTAGAAATAAACCTATAGTTACCTTAGGTTATTTCCAAATCCCCCACTTTGTAAAACATACAACTTAGGTTAGGATGCAACAAGATTAGTGTAAACATAGATATAAGGTAGGTCTAGTTTACCTTAGGTTAGAATCCCGTTAGGATAGATCTTAAAGATCTAGGACTTAGGTTTTTACCCTCAATAGTCTTGAAGTAGACCTCCATCCTCTTTATGCCATTCAACATCCTGGAGAAATTAACAAGAAGATCTGAGCACACTACTTACAACAGAATGCAAAGCAAGAACTTCCAATAAGATCAATGAAATTGTATAAATACAAGAGTTCAGTCCTTTATTTCCTTTAACCTCTGAATGTCAGTTTACCATACAAATTAGGTAAGAAGAATTAAAACATACCTTGGATCAATGAAATTGATCAAGGTTTCATTATTATAAAGAGATAATTTACAAACAACATTACCAGTTTACAACCTTTCTTATCTCAAATAGAATGGATTCCTTGCAAGAAACAACATTTCAGAAAAATGAATCCAAGAAAAAAAATAAATTATCCATGGAAAGCATGATTTCTAACAGTCAAAATAATACACCTTCTTAGGAAAAATCACATGTCAACTCTTGCAATGCAAAAGAGGAAAATTTAATAGTTTTCCACAGTGTTACACCCATCATCGACAATAGAACTTCAAAACCTATGTCCCCCCCCTGCACAAATGTCCTGGGGTACACACAATAAACTTATCATATCATCATAGTTCATATAAGTCTTTAGAGCATTTTACATTTACAAACCAATCATCTAGCAATAGAATGCATTTTATCTCCTACATTCAATACAATCAAAATAATTCAAAACTAATACAAAACTAATTTAAGACAACAAGAACAAAGTAGGTACGCACTATCTCAGTAGTGGTTCTTATTAGGAAGAGTCATAGATGGAGAGTAACACTAGAAATCTCTCCCCAAAACTTTATTTTTGGTGTGAGATCACCCCAAAAATTCCACTTGGCTTTAGATCTCCAAAAAAAAATTGCTATTGGCATGAGGTCACCAAAAAAATTGCTCTACACAACATTTAAGGACACGTTTCTATCCTTTTTAAACTATTTTACATCAGGTGCACACTTTCTTTTACACACTTTTACAAACTTGTGAAAAAAATTCTTTGATTTATCATATATAGGAATTTGAATATGTTCTTTTTCTTCTTTTGCAAGTCCTTCCTTATAAGAAGTAGCAATCACAAGCTATAACAATATGGTACAATGCATACGCTTCACCCCTAGAGTCACTTTCCTTTCCTAGTCTCCATGCTTCACTTGTCCACTCGACACAAATTTTAGTACATGCTTTACATGATTATAAGGAACACATATCTTATCTAGTTTATATTATCAAGTATTCACTCGACAACATAAATTGGGGGAAAATGTACACACAAAATCATGCACTTAGGTACATTTCTAGGACCTAAAATCATACTATCATTGACATTATTCCTAAGCAAGAAAAATAGTAATTGATGACTATCCTTGGCCTATTTTCTTTGTATCTTATTTCCTATTTAGTTTTGCAAACACTACAGACTAGTAATAACTTTACCGATTCATCTTTTATGGCTTCAAAACTAGTTCCTAGCTAGGACAGAAGTGTTAAGGCACTCTTGTCCCCTTTGGGTGCCCCACCCTTTTAAATCTTACTCGCTTCTTTTGTATCTCTTTTATATTTTGGGAATATTTTTCACTTATGGGTTATCCTTGTAGTTATCAATTATAAAATTTAAACAAGAAATCATATAAATACATAATTATGTTTTAAAAATGAAGGACCAAATATTAAGCATTACTATCAACACTTAATCTTGCATTCAAAAGGCACTTAAAGAACTCTAAATCATCCATCTAACATCCATTCAAGGGAAAAGGGCTACATCAACTTTGCATACATTACATAGGAAGGGGATGTTCATTCTATTCCATCCACACATTCTACAACCCACCGTCAAGTGTAACTTGCACAAGAGCATCCTAGGGAACAATTTCTACACACACTCACAAGAACTACATGGATTCCAGAAGTAGTGTAGTGTTGGGTCATAAGTTCACTCTCAAGGTGACCACCGGGTCAATATGACTCCTCATTCTGCATATTTCCTTTTAGGTTTGATGTGGTTTGTGAGCTTGTATAAGGAAATTCTCTTTTGTAGGTTACAAGTACCTTCAGAATTTAAGAAGTGACTACCAAGAGACTAACATGAAGCAATAATGAAGATCTTGTGACACTATAGATAGCAAGTTCTAATAATCAGCAATCATCGACACCCATAAGTTGTCTCCAAGTGCCAGGATCCTATGCCCTACTATGGGCACTTATGGCTGAGAATATCCTTGAGCTCCAAAATTTATAGTGAGTAGTTATGAAATTATTTTAAACTTTTTCAACTCTTCTCCTTACTCGGACCAGTCCTTGATTTTGTGTAAAACAACTAAGTCCTCTCTCCATCTTTTCTTATGGTTTCATATTTTAAATCTTATCTTTCTTGTGTCATTTTTTTACTTTACCATTCATACATCATTTACTATATAATATTTAGATTTAATTAAAATTAAATTAAATCAGAAGAAATATTCTTCAATTCTTTAGGTTCTCTCGCATCTCCATCCGGGTTGACTATTTGGCTAATTTTCACAACTCCCATATTTTTTCCAAGAAGAGGAATATGAAGGGTCCTAAACTTGGGTTTTGGAATATAATAATAGAATATTGTATTTATTCCCAAATTGAATGTATTAACTCAAGTTTAGGAGATGAAAGGTCACAAGTGATAAGAAGGTGAAAGGTCATGTGGAGGGAAGATGAAAATTCATATTGTAAATCTATAAATGGGAATGAATTATCCATTTCAAATGGGTTGGAAATTGTTGATTATTGTAAGTTATTGGATTTCACTACTACATCAAATAATAAAAACTACATTTCCTCTATTTCCTTATTTATGTTCATTTATCCTCTCTACTCTCCAACTTTGCAAGCATTGTGATCTTTTACAACCAAGAAGGAAATTTGTGTCCTTGATTAATGGATATGTAGAACTTTTTGTCTTTGGTTTATTATTCTTGTTGATTTATTACATTTTTGTGTTCTTATAATTGAATGTGGACCTAATCTAGATAATGCATGTGAATTTTGTAAGTCTAATCACAACACTAACCCTCTCTCCCTATTTCTTATACTCCTCTTTACCCCTCCTCAAAGAAAATTCCCCCTTATACATTGTACAAAGAAATTTTCCAAAATTTTAGTGGATTGTTCTTGTGTGATCCTTGACTAATGGCCATACTATAATTTTAGTTAGTTTATATTCAACATTGGGAGCCTCCTATACACAAGAAGAATGGGCTTAGCCATGTGATCATTGGTGAAAACCAATAATCTACATTATGAAAAATTATTTCACCAATAGTTTTTGGTGAATCTTCTAGGAAAATATTCCCTTGTGAACCCTATAATGATCTCTGAAAAAAAAAAATTAGATATTTGAAAAACCATAAAACAATTTTTTTATAAATCTAGAAACTCATTCCTGAAAATTCACTATTGATTTCTACTATAAACTTGTCATTTCCAAGATGCAAATTTCCATTTACATATTAGAAAATATTTTACAAATTGGTAGAAAAGAGATACAATCAAGCTTATTATACAAGTGACATTATTGATCTCATGTTTAAAGAGAAATAACAAGCTGATTTCAGACTTCCTATTGTCTAGGTGGCAAGGAAAGTTAGGCAAGAGTCCTTTGTTGAATTTGATACTAACTTTCCACTTGAAGATCCAATTGAAGAACCACTTGCGAACCACTAGATCTCACTCCAAGAAGAAGAAGAAGAAGAAGAAGGTGAGGAAAGAGAAGAAATAATAGTTTTACATGTTTCATGGGGACAAAACACTAGTCTGTTAGTGTTGGCTCCTCCACTTCATGAATTACCAAAAGGAAGAAGAATTTTTTTCAAATTCTATGGAAATGGAAATAAAAATATTGATGATAATATTATAGCTTTAATCACATCCTGTGGAATTATTGGAGTGGGAGATGAATATGTTATCATTAGACTATTCATGGAATCATTACAAAATGTCGTTGCAGAAAGGTTTTACTACTTGTCATCATTTTCAATTCTCGAGTGGGATGATTGTTTTTTTATATTATTATTGGCAAATAGTTTTTTGAAAGGGACTATACCCTTGAGTACAAAAGATGGCCTAGGAGCCAGAATAGGAATGAGAACCAGAGAGAAAAGGATCATAATCCAAATGTGACAATGAAGCTCAAAGTAGCCAAAAAACAGCTACCCAAACAAGACAAAACAACAAAAATACTGCAAAAAAGCAGTAGAGAGACCACAAAAAAATAGCATAAAAACATACAAGAACAACTAAAGCATCTACAACTACTTTTTGGCTGCTTTTTCTATACTAGTCTTGATATTCTTCCGAGAATGGAACATACCCAAAGTTGTCATGTGGGCAATACGTCGGTCTTATCCAGGCCTGCTCAATGGTCCTTTTGCTATCCTTATCATTACCCCACAAAGGTTGTTTCCAAAACTCTGCTGAGGTTGGAGACACTTTTGACATGTTGCTCAATGAACTCGGGATGATTGTTGTCCAAAATAAAACCTAGGATATTTTAACAACTCGAAAATTAATTTCTTATAATTATGCATTTTTGAAATTTTAAATCCATGAAACTATAGAGTTTGGTGTTCCAAAAACCATAAATCAAGTATTCTATGGGTTTTACTAACCCATGGAATAAAAGGAGCACAAGTTTAGACTTGGGAGGATTTTTTATTTCATCTAAAGTTTGACATAGATTTTGTTTGGAGCTAGGCTTATATTTAATCCCGAGATGGGAAAAAAATTAGTTTAGAGTTGGGATTGTATTGTGTCTAGAGCTAGAATCCATGAAACAAAGGAAACACGGGCTAGTACTTAGGTGGATTTCGACGAGGTCGGTCCTCTCAGTGACGCTGGGAAATTTTTTTTTGCACGTTAGAGGAGATAAGTGCAAGCACAACTAAGGTTGAAGATACGAAAAAGTGCCCTAGTGTTTTACGATTTTTCATGAACCAATATTTCATAGACTCTCCAAGTCTCGCAGAAAAAGGAAACAGGGCTGCGGGTCGATAAAATATACATAACACGTAGATAGACCTCTGTAGTATAGCAGAGTTTTAGAAGCCACAAATAATTCATAAATGCCACCAAATAAATATTAAACCTATAGAATTATTATAATTCCACGTTTTAAATATATAAGAGCCAAAGAAACAAAGACAATGAAAATCAGAAACAAAGATGAATCATAACCAAAGCCATGAAAAAATGGATATTTTGCAGGAGGTCGGCATTATTTTTTTAATGATATATTTTTTGTGGAGCTCTATTTTTCCTCATATTGAATTCATCATGAACATTTTAGAGAGGCCTTTCAAAAGGAGGAAAATTTAAAAGGAGTGATCAAGTATTTCAGGAGATTGAATTTGATGATTTTGGGGAAGTTTCACATTCTTTTAGAAGTCGAAGATTCATTTTTAGTTACAAGATGTTATTTTGATCCTCCCTTTCCTTAATATCCTTTTGAATGCTTCTAAAAGACTATATTATTCCCATACTGAAATGAACTGATGAGGAATGATGACCTTTGTAAAAAAATTGGACATTTGGGAATGTCCCATTCCTCCATCTTCCATATTTCATCGGCATCCATTGATCTGAAAGTTAATGTTCATCCATAAAAATAATATGGAGGTTACTTGCAAGAAAATAAAACACCAAAATCATGAACCATCACGAGGAGTAGAGGTTACCTATATGAGGTAGTTTGAGAGGTTTTAGAAAGGTTTAGTAGGTTAAGCATCTCTCTAGCATCTTTTTATCCCCTTCTCCTCTCCTCCCTTTTATAAAACGTAATTTTTTTCTTCATAAAAGCATCCTCTCTTACTTGGTAATGTTATTTTGCAAAAGTTTTTACAAAGATAAGGATTTGCAAACCTAGGGCATGTATTATGTAATGCATATTACCCTCTGAATGATTGTAAAAGTATGTACATACTTATAAAAATAATATGATGTCAATTGTGGCTGAATATGCCCCTTGTGTTATATTATTATCTTCTTGCCTTCTGTTATTTCATTTGTGATGTGTATCAACTATGTTTTACATAGTTTCATGTCATTTGTGTCAACTATATAGGGTTATGAGTTGATTTAGTTGTAGAGTTAGAAATTTATAAGAATATATCCCTTTAACCTTTTACCTAGCCTTCTTTCTTCTCTAGACTTCAAGAGATTGATCACCTTCTTCAAGCACATCACCATTCCTTTTTATTTTTACCCTAGTTTTCTTCCATGCATTTCCTTCTCCCTTTTCATCCGTAATTTGGTTATTAGCATTATTTTGGGAGTGCAAGTAGTATTGGTCGGAGGAATAAGAGGAATTCGGCCTTCTCTGGAGGTTGATCTCACTTAATAAAGTCATACATTATAGAGATCATCCCATGTTGTTCCGAATCTTGGATCTGTCATCATCTAGATAAGGGTGCAATTCTAAGTTACAATAGTTTTTGACATGCCCACTGGGAAAAATTTCATATGATTTCACTAGATTTTTGTATGTCTTGGTGATATCTAACCTTTGGAGGCTTCACAACAACACATCTGGTAACTCCCAACAACATATCTACTAGTTTCAGTAGTCAAGTGTCCTAGTTTCATGAGAAGAGTACAAATAAGGAAAAATACATAGATATGTGAGCCTTTTCAATACCTATAAATTTAACACCAAGGGGTAGAGTAAAACCAGTTAAAAGGTATCTATTCCAATATTCTAGAGCCCATTCAACTCCCCCTTCTACTAGGCCTTCCTCTCCTACTCATAAGAATCTAAAACCCACCTCTCTTATGGCCATAAACCTTTCATTACTTTTAATGGTGGTAACCCCCTTATTTTAGATGTACATCATGATATCCCAATAGTTGATCTTAAGAGAATCCCATTGTTTACATAAGAGAACTCAACCACTACCATTGAACAAATTTTATATGTTCCAAATGTTTTTTTTTCCACCTTATTAATGAAGATGATGTAGCACTTAGGTTACTAGCTTCATATTTTAAGGGGAAGGAATTGCAATGGTATAGAACTCTATGACTAGCCTCTATTCACACTTGGTATGAGCTTGGGGAGAAACCTTGTAAGCATTTTAAATAAAAAGTGACCATCTATCCCTCATTGAGAAGCTTACTACCATCAAGAGAGCCCCTCATGAAGTTATGACAGATTTTAATATCAGGTTTCAAAATACCTGTGATAGAATTCCCCTTTATTTAATCCCTCTCCAAATACTACATTTCTATATTTCTTAAGATCCTTTAATAATAATGTGGCTGTTATGATTAAATCCATGGGAGGAGCCATCTTACCTTATACTTGTGACATAGTTGTTGTTATACAAAATACACCCTTTAAGTTATTTTGATAACTAACATTATCATCTTGAACTTGGAAAGGTTCAAATTGATAAAAAAATGGAGACATGCAATGTTCCAAGGATTTTCATTTCCATTGTAAGGCCAAATTTCCCAACACTTAACCAAAAATCAAAAGAATTGGGAAAAATATGCTTCCTTACAGGACTAAATTGGCCTTTGGAGGAACAATTCCTTTGTTCCTCTAGTTCCCTACATTTTCGATCCAGCCGCAAGGAATGGTTTTGTACTTAATTGTGCATCACTCAAGTTTTTGAGCATTGGAGGAATAGTTCCTTAGGGCCTTGATTTCCCGCATAGCCGTTTAGACCGAAGAGTGAAGCAAAGACAATATAATGCGGGTGAAGTGGGCCTCGACAAAACAATTTCGTCGGGTCATTGGTTCCCCTCATGGCCAAGTCATCTAACTAAGAGGTATGAGGAACATAATAGAGAAGAGTATTGTGGGTGATACAGGTAAATAGGGCATCAATTGAATGGGTGGAACTAGTCCACAGCCCACCCAAACTCTAATTCCCCTGCAAAACACAAGATATGGTGTGATGTGGATATAACGGGTCCAAAGGACACAAATGGAATAGTTTCATGATTCATCATGTTCCCTAATTGGCCTAACCATCCATATCCGAAACAAAACAAATTAATTTATACTACAAGGTATCATGAAGGGAACTAGTCGTGACCATCCCGATCCCCAAACTTCAAATGGCCATAACTTTCGCCATGTAACTCAAAATTTCACAACGTTGGTACCATTGGAAAGCTATCAACATGTACTACACCATAAGGGTAGGTGGGTGAAAATAAAAATATAATATAGAATTAAAAAGATACAATTCTAGGTAGCTCAACCACCCAATTTGATGAAGTATGGTTCCCATTCCTTCTCCCACAAGCAAAGTATCATGGGGGAATGGTCTTGTAAGGGTGCCCATACCTATTTTTCAGAAATTTAATGTATGTTTTTGGTGGTTGAAGGTGGAAATCTAAGTTTTCCTCTCTTTTCCCTCCTCTCTCTTTCCCATTTTCTATATATTGTAAAAGGATGCTCATTTTTAAAGGTTGGACCCTCTTGTAATGTTAGTGCATCCTTCTTCAAGTGTTGCATGTGTATTTTGAGTTACAAACCTCAGATTTGGATCTCTGCAATGGTTTTATGCCTTCTTCCTTCATTGTAATGGAATATACATCTCTTTGAAGCAATAAAATTCATGTTTTATGGCTATCTTCTGCCCTAGCTTGTGTTTATTCCATTATCTTTCCTCTCCACCCATTCATGCGGGTATATTGTGCATGTTTATTCTCTTTTGTAGGGTTTATTTCTATTGTACTCCATGGATGTGGTAGCTTGAATGTTCTTTTATACTATGGCACTCATGTTTTCCATCTTCTCCTTTAGTTTCCTCCCATTTCCAATCATTTGAGAGTTTCTTTCCCCCTCTTCTTGGTGCTATCACCTCTCTTTAGCTTAGGATTTCCATTTTTATGCATTTCCCTCTTCCCTAGTCCCTTGGAATGTTAGAGTAGGATTAGATAGTTACATTTCCTTCCTTATGAGTAGTTTAGCATTAAGAATAGGTAGAGGAACCAACCTTCTCTAGAGGTTTGTCTCAATAGAAAGGTCCCACACTTAGAGATAATCCCATGTTACCCAAAAACACTATTGCTCATTCATCCATTCATGAAAAATCAGAGGGTGCTATTTTTTGGTGATAACAACTATCAAAGCTGAAAATTGTTTAGTTTAATCTAGGAAGATAACCCCTAGGTTGCTAATACCCTATTCACATAACCCCTTCCAATGCATCCTATTTTGGAACCCTTTTTTAGAGCAATCACTCACCCAATTCCTCCAACCTTTCTTCCTTATGAGCTACATGGAGTTATGACCATGTTGTAGAAAATTGGAAATGAAATGGTTACCATAAAGAGGCTTGTAGCCTAATAAATAATACCTCACCAACCTCTCAATCAAGAATATCAATCCAATAAACAAAATTATCAAGGTAATACCCAAGGAAAAGTCTAGATAAATTACCCTAGACCCTTAAATGCATAATACTCTCTGCTACAAGCTCTTCTAAGGATATTTCCCTAATTTAGATCAACCTAACACATGAATATGAATGGTTCCACCCATGTAATCAACCTCATGATAAAAATTCTTACAAAATGGAGTTCTCAGCCAAGATCTGATGGTCCAAGGTGCATCTACACTCCAAGAGCAACATGAAGAGCCCACTATAAGAGGAGAATAAGATTAGGGACAACTCTCAAATGAATCTACCCTCATTAATTGGAGAGAAGCCAAGTTTTATGGAGTAAATTAGGAAGTTACAAGTACGAGCAACAGTATAGTTTCTCTCAATACAAGGTATAAGAAGAGAGAGATATATATAAGGAGAAACACCTCCCATAGGTGGTCAAACATCTACTTCCTAAGCAACAAGATATGGTACAAATACTAAACCCTATGAATTTCAAGAAAAAGATACTCAAACTAGATAACGATTAAAAGAGGATATTGTTACAAGAAAGGTCTATTCAAATCTTATCCATAATCCTCTAAATATTGTGGAAAAATGAATAAAACCAAAATGAACATGACTATATATGAATCAATCTTCATTCCAACATAGAGAGGTTTGTTACAAGAAGGTTTGAGGCATATTGGTGACATGAGTGAACCAAAAAAGGGTACTTCAGTGTGGTTCTACAATTTTTGTCGAAAAATAAAAAGGAAATGGACAATATCATCAAACCACATCCCTTCTATATCTCCCTAATCATTGGTATGCACCTCATAAAAATTGTATGATAGACTCTGGAACTAAAAATTTTTATATTCCTAAAAAGATTGTTGATTCATTAGGCATAAAATACACACTAATAACTAATGATATTTTCCAATTGGATGGAGATTCCGCTAACATAGATAGGATCATAAAAGATTTGAATGTTAGTCTGCCTACATGTCCAAGTCTTTTCATCTTGTAGGAAATTTTATTCATTGAACTTCCTCCCTTTTTTACTATATTCCTTTCTAGAGATTTTACTACAAAAGTAGGGGGATACTTGTCCTAAAATTAGTCACATATGATTCTTTGAACCATTGTAACTATCATGGATGACCCTACCATAATCACAATGAGCATTATACACTTGGTCCCATGGATATGAATTATGTTATGCATGATCAAGAGGAGAATGATGATCTTCATGAGGTTTCCACATCCTTAGAGGAGGTTCCTAACATTCTACTTGATAGTTAGGAAAAGTAACACTTTTAGTTTGATCACATGGAAGAAACAAGGTTAGAGACTTATTGTATACATGAGGAGAATGCCTTTATACCTAACATTATGAAGTCATAGGAAGATTAATATTGGGTGTGGAGGTTGTATTTCGATGGGTCAAGAAGTAGGAATGGTACCGGCACTCGAGTTATGTTGATTTCTCCTAATGAGAAGAAATATTTCTTTACATTTAGACTTCAATTTAGTTATACCAATTATGTGACGAAATATGAGGTGTTGATCCAAGGTCTCTAATTGGCACAAAATCATGGAATCAAGTTATTACAAGTATTTGGGGATAGTGAACTGGTCATACATCAAGTCAGATCCCAATGTGTATCCAAAAATAGCCTACTGAAATCCTATAAGCATAGAGCATGGGACATGATTGAAGGTTTTGATGCTTTCAACATTCAAGTGATACCAAGAGAAAAAACAAAGATGTTGATAGACTTTCAGTAATTGGATCCTAATATAAAATTCCAATAGACATCAAGGGAGTTTTGGACCAACATGTCAAGCTCATGGTTAGACCCACCATACTAGATAATGCAACTTGTCAAAAGTTTTTGATAATGATAGGAAAATTATAAAAAAATTACATGATGAGGTAGAGTTTTCTACTAGAAATCAATCAATATTGCAAGAGAAATATGAGGATTATATCATCCAACTCAAGACCAACAAGCTACCTAAGGGATTAATCACCTTAGAAAGTGTCTTTAACCCTGATGATTAGTTTAAAGGAGAGAAAATGAACATAACTGTCAAGGAGGAAAGCTATGAGTAGGTGGCCATTTCAAGAGACAAGTCTTTAAAGTTTGGAAAGGTATGTAGTAGTTCTAAAAATTAATCTCTTATTGACCTTTATAAAGAGTATGATGATGTGTTTTCTTGGAGTTATGAGGATCTTAAAGGTTTTGATCTAAGCCTTGCACAACATACCATTGAATTGGATCCCAACACAAAACCTATTAAGAAGAAACAACATTCTATCAATCCAAATGTGGATCCCTTGAAGTGAAAATATTTGAATACTATCTTAGAGGAAAACATCATTTTCCTAATCAAGAATTCTCATTGGGTGGCTAATTTGGTTCTAGTCGAAAAAATGAATGGGGAGATTAGATTATGTGTAGAATTTAGGGACTTGAACAAAAAATCTCTAAAGGACCATTATCCTCTTCCATCCATGGAACAAATCCTTCAAATGATGGTTGGGTCAGAGAGGTTCCTCTCTTATATGGTTATTTAGGATACAACCAACTCCTTGTGTAAGAATTATACTAGTTCAAGACAACCTTCACCACCAAGTGGGGTACTTATGCTTATAAGAATATTCCTTTTTGATTAACAAATGTTGGTGCAAACTTATAAATTGAAATGGGTATGGCCCTTAGGGGACTTTTCGGTGAAGAAATCTTGGTATATTTGGATGACATAACCATCTACTCAAAACACACAAGTGAACACTTGAATCATTTGAGGAAGGTATTTGATAGATGTTGAGAGTTTGGTGTTTCCTTGAATCCTAAGAAGTGTGTGTTTGTTGTTCATGAAATAACGTTGCTATAGTATGTGGTCTCAAAAGATGGTATTTCCATAGATCCGGATAGAGTGAGTGCAATTATCTCTCTCTCTCTCTCTCTCTCTCTCTCTCTCTCTCTCTCTCTCTCTCTCTCTCTCTCTCCCCTCTCTCTCTCTCTCTCTCTCTCTCTCTCCCCCTAGGCATAAGAAATGTTTGCAAAGCTTCCTAGGAACAATAAATTTTGTAAGAAGGTTTATTCCCAAATTTTCTACTTTAGCTAAACCTCTTACCTCTATGCTCAAGAAGAATGTTGTCTTTAGTTGGTCAAATGAAGGAAAGAACAATTTTGAAAATATCAAGAAAGCCATTTCTCAAGCCCCCACTCTCATAAACCCTGATTATGCTAAAGATTTTATTCTTTATGCATTTGGAGGAGGTGACAACATTTATGCCATCTTGGTTAAGAAAAACAGTGATTTATTGAAGCAACCTATAGCTTTATTTAGTCAAGAACTAAAATATTATGAGCTTAGGTATAATTTTTAAAAATCGGGTCTTTTCTATCATCCATGCATTTAAATAATTTAGAAACATTCTTTCAAACAATAATATTTAGTTGATTGTGTCTCATCCAAGCATGAAGGACTTCCTCTTGAATAGATATGTGAATGAGAAGAGAGCTGGGTGGATCACCAAGGTCATGGAGTATGATGTTCATATCAAGGTCACCAAGCTTGTGAGGGGTAAAGGTTTGTGTGAACAACTTGTAACATATTTAGGAGCTAATAAAGAGGTCTGCATGTTTCAAGAAGATAATCCACATCCTCTCAATGCTCTTAATAGATGATATCAAGATATGATGACCTTCTTACAAATGGGTGGATACCCTCAGGGTTTGAAAAAAACATAGAGGAAATAATTTATATTAAATCTATTCCCTATGTTCTCATAGATTCATTGGTGAAATAATTTATCATGTTGTAAATTACACATTTCCACCAATAGTCACGAGGCTAAGCCCATTCGTGGGGTGGCCAATAGGCCGGGGATCACATAGGAACACTTCACCGAGCCTATGGAAAAGTTCTTGTATGGAGTACAAGGGAGGAATTTGCAACGATGAGGGATAAAGGAGAGTTGGGGAAATTAGGAAAGAGAGGGTTATTGTTGTGAGTAGGCACTAGAAGAGTTCACACACAATAACCAGAGTAGGTCCACATTCAATTAGAAGAAAACAAAAATGTAATAAATTAGCAAGACTAACAAACTAGAGACACACAATTCTTTAGATTCATTAATCAAGGAAAAAAATTCCTTCTTGGTTATTCAAGATCATTATGCTTGAAAATTTTCATAATAGATAGAGAGAATAGAGGAAATAATAAGCAAAGAAAATGGAAGAAATGAAACTCTTATTTCTTGTGTAGTGGTGATACAAATCTCAACAACCTACAACAATCCACAATTTCTAACAAAAATTCAAGCTCCTTTGGAATGGAGAAGCCATTCCAATTTATAACATTGCAAATTGTCTTTTTATCTACCCCCACACAACCTTTCTAGTTCTTATTCCACTTGTGACTTTATATATTATTAGGAAGTGAGGAAATAAGTACCCTTTTTATAAATCAAAAGGTACTTTTACAATGCAATAACAAAGAGTCACTTAAATGAATAAGACAAAATACCATGATCATACACAATGAAGAATTAGAAAGGGGGAGAAAAAAGAGGGAGAAAGAGGGAGAAGAAGAAGGGATTTGATTAATTGTTTGATAAAGAATCCTCCTCTCATGAAGAGTCAACTCCAACTGGATTTCAAAGAAGATCTCCAATGATGAATTTTGTGCCCTTGACCTCTTTTCTAAATTGAGCCACTGAAAATACTACCTTTTAGAATGTAGGATGCACACATGTTCCAAATTACTGAGCTAAGTCTAATGAATGACACCAAGCTTTATGCACTTTGCAAACCAATTCTAACAATCATTATGCAAGTATTATAAATAAAGCCTCTAATATCTGTGAGAGATTCCAAAGTATTTTCATTAAATGAAGAGGGTTCTCTTACAACTATCTGGACCATATCTTGAAAGGAAATCAAGAGTCTTTCTAAGGATGTGTTCTCATTGAGTGAAGGTGTTCCCAGATCTTTCACACTTTTGACAATCCTATACGAGATCCCATATGCATTTTCTTCATAGGCCTCAAGTATGGAAACGACATCATTTATCACATCGCATCTTGTAAAAATTGTGCAAGACCAAATGGGGGAAAATTTCTTAGTAATGGATGAAAACACATTATGATTCACTAAGAAGTAAGATTCAAGAGAGGTCATCTCATAGACCAATGGGAGAATAATTTCTTAAATGGCCTTTTCCTTCTTAATATTTCTCCTAGTATATTTTATATTTGACATAGTAGCTGAGACATATTGAAATAGTGTAATCACCTTAGGTAGTAAAGTCTTCCCCTTTTCAATAATCATGTCCACCCATTTATCATTGGCTCTTCCCTACATGGTGAACACCTGAGCTCTCTTGATTGTCTGGGAATTGAAGCTACAAATGGGAGATATTTCTTCAATCAGAGGAAAGGATGATGAACCTAGTTCAAGAAATGATTGTACATATGAAGACAAATTCCTAACATGTTCCTCCAATTGATCAATGGTTTGCTTGTATTCCTCATTCGTGCAAGGATCTGAGTTGAAGACTCCTTGAACAAGTGAGCATCACCCTCATGGGTAGCTTGACCCAAAGATACCTTCATCATTACATAATCATCAGGTTTCATTTATTTCACAGGCTTATTTATCTTTCTATGTGCCACCTTCACATATTGAGCTCCAAAACTTAAGCAAAGAACCTAGAGGTTGTTTGTGCCTTCCTATTTATATTTTTCTTGATGTACTTTGAGATGGCCTTAAAGTTGAGTGCCACCACCTGTTGCAGAATGTTCTTAACTCCTCTCCAAGAAATTCATTGATCCATGAGAAGATATTGGAAGGAGTGGAAAGGAGGCCGACATCTTGGGTGCTTCGGAAGGAACACCAAGATCTATCAAATGATTCGAGATCGAGAAGGATCAATATATCCTAGTTCAAGTTTTTCCATAGTATTTTCTCTAGCCTTAAACCTCTTAAAAACTCCACGAAGGATATACTTTAGCATCATCAACATCCATCCTCTTTCTCTTTCCCAAATGAGATGAACTTGCATCCTCATCAGAGACCTTGTGAGATGAAGTGAGAGGATATTGCCTAGGCAATGCAAGTGTTTCACCACCTTCAATTATTGAAACATTATTATTTTGTACCACTTCTTGTTCCTCTGAATTACAATCATCTTTCTTTCAGCATTCTTGTTCCACATCACTATCTCCCACATTTGAATACTAGATGGCCAGAGTCGATATTGGCTCGAAGCTTAGTGTACTTGATCTCCGTGATGGCGGGAGACAAGGAGGGAAAGGAGAGATGGTGGTATATATGAAATTTTGACTTGATTTGGATACTAAATATTTTTATTAATTCACATCCCACCCTCACATTCTATTTTTAAACAATGTTTTCCCAATTTCCATATTTTGTGATTTGCTAAGTTTTGGACTTGAATAATTACACACAGTTTTGAATTTTTTTTGGTTTTCAAAAATTTACATTTTTAGAATTTCTCTTGTGCCAACTTACTAAAAAAATACAATTGTGCCTATTGAGTGTTGGATTTATCTGAAATTAGTTTTGTTAGATTAGGTTTTTATTATGATCTCATGCTCCAAAATTTGAGTGTTTTAATTCATAGGAACTCTAGGGATCTAAAAGTTTTTTTTTGTTGGAATATTCATGTGGCTGCTGTAAAAATGTAAAGAATAAATGGGAATAAGGTTTTTTTCATCTCATATGAGTTATGGAAAGGAAGATTCAGGAAACGTTTCATGGAGAATGGAGCTAGAATTTGAGATCTATGAGAAAAAATGTGTTTTCAACAATGGTGATTTATGAAAAATTTGGGCAACATAAAAGAATACCAACAGAAATGGGGAGTGTTAAAAAATAAAAAATGAATTGAAAATGGCTAAGCATGAATTTTATACTTACCCCTCCTTCACAAACCTAGTTAACTCACTTTTGAGCCACCCTACTTAACTGGGTTAGATGAGATGAAAGCATGGGGTGAAAACTTACTAAATATGTCTTAAAACCCCTCATGTCCCTTACCAATTTTAGTTAAAGAAAAAGGGGATAAAGAGATAATAGGGGTGAAAAAATGTGCCATAGGAAAACTCATCATAAGAAGCGGGCATGAGGTTGCGAGGTTGAAAAAACTTCCCTAACACCCCCAGTTTGCAACTTAAGTGACACAAACTATCCCTCATTCATGGTTAAGAATTGTAGTGACCCCCATGTCTTCTTAGAAAATGTAAAAATGGAGATTAGCATGATCAAAGCGCACCAAGGGCTAGCTCAACATGAGAGAGGGGCCAAGTCATAAAGTGAGTGGAAAACATGTTCTAACACCCAAAGTTTCATTTTAAGTGATGTAACTCATCCTCTCCATGTGGTGGTGAATTCTAGTGTCACCCATGTCCCCTTTTAATTTGATTAAAGGAAAATATGGACATAAGGGGTCTCTAAGTGATAATTTTCCACTTTTAGAAGCTAGGTATCACCATTATACTACTAAAAATAGCATGCTAGAGTGAATTATTTCCCAAGAGCTTCCCTTGGTGTTTTTTAGGAAAAAATTATATAATTTTGAGTAAAAAGCATCCAAGGAATCCAATTACACCATTTTCATGATTGATGTTTCCTCCTTTAATTGTATGCTTCTTTTCAATTATGGTCACAGGTGGTTCTCGAAGGTCAAACCACCGAAGAAAGATTTGTCTTGTTTCCAAATAAACATATGGGACATGTAGAGGATGAAAGAGGGTGTGTGAAAACTAGAAGTGTGAGGATCATGAGGGATGATGTGAACATCCATGGACGTGTGAATGGCAGTGTGAGGAGATCTCGAGAGGAGCGAGAATTAACCAAAAACATGCATGCAAAGATTTAGTAAACATGCAAAACCTCATTACAATCCACAAACTCTCACTCTATCTCATAGATCCATAATGGTGTACATATAGAGGGTGTTGTGTAACTAATGTCTACAATCATGAAAAATCAAGTGGAGAGGGGGAGATACATTCCTAGAATAAAAAATTAACTCCCAATGATGCATATGATGTAAGCAAAATATTATATTGCTCACATTATTTAAATATGTGTGTATATTTTAATATAATTAATATGAGTCGTAAATATAATTCATTATTCATAAAATAGGTTTTTTATATTGTTTCAACAATATATTTTTGTTAAACCCCTAAAACTATTAACAGGTTGTTTGGTTGCGTGACTTCCTGCTTTGTAGGAGGTTGGTTTTATATTTCCATGGATATTTATTATCCCGAGTATTGATTGTAATTATATTGAATAGAATATATTTTTTGTGTTAAATATGGTTCTCTGCTCACATTTGGTATCAGAGCAAGGTTGTGGGTTCTAATAGTTTGTGTGGGGTTCTCCAGATTACACTTCTATAGTTGTATACAACCTTGGAAAATAGGTATTCATGGGCTTTGATGAATTATATGTATAGATATTGTAAGTATTTTCCAACCATTGTCTCTGTCATTCAACGATCTATGCATCTGATCCATTCACATATGGATTCATTGACAAGTTATCTTGTTTGCGAATGACCGATGCCCAAAGGAGTCCTATGCAGTTCAAGCCATATCAATTTGAACTATTTTTTCCTTTATTCGACATCACAAGGAACTGTGATCTGTCTATATATTCTACTATGTGGTCATTGCATGTTATTTCCTACAACAATTCAATTTTTTATAGATGTGAAAGGTGATTCCATCGAATTCCCTTCAAAGAAAGATATAGCTCCATAGTTCAGACGAGAGATTGTTGTTTTGTGCACTTTAAGCAGGTCGTAAATCTAGTTTTAGATCTTATATCTATGATAAGGGGTTCGCATTGATCAAATTTTATAAGGGGTTCACCTTGATTTGCATTGAATATCCATCTAATAATTTCCCAGCTACGTGGATTATATCTACACAACTCATCCACGTGTTACCAACAGTTAAAAGAAAATAAGAAGAAACTATACAAGCCTGCCACATACTAATGTGGAACCATTGGTATGTAATTATGTTTGTTCTTTTCCACGTTTTAAGCCTTCTTTGATTTGTTCTTGGTTCATCCACTTGTGTCATCGATCCAATGCCATCATGTCTTCTCTATTAAATGTTAGTGTCAATTTGAATTAGTAATGTGCGTTAAATGTGGTATCCTACAAAGTCTATGTTTTGCGGTCAAAAGTCTTTTGAATATGTTTTTGAGTATTAATAGTCATTTATATATTGTTTAGTTGATTGTTTTTAAAATGTTTTTATTATTTGTCTCATTTAAGTCTTTATAAGTCTATTTCCATAATAGTGAGTCATTGTAATGATTGTGATAGAGTCAAACAAAATTCATATTTTTTTGTGTTGTTAAGTGTCACTTGTGTCAAGTCAAGTATTGTTATTGTAAAAGTCGTGTTGTTTGTAAGAGTCAAAAATTGTTACAAAAAGAAAAAAAAAGGACAAATGAGTGCATTTTCGGTGTAATCCAACACTCAATTTTAAAGAGAAAATGCAAATGAAAATTTTTCTTGGCTTTGGGGTCTCTCGGCTCTTGACCCCGCACCGTATCATGAAAGGGAATTTGTATCATCCTCGACTATAATTTCTGTTGAGTTAGCAGCAACATTATTGGAGGATGGAGGCAATGGAAATAGGAGGACAATCAATTTCCTCAAGTTTGTCACTACGTCGAGTCCACAAACTGCTTTTAGTGACATCTTTGTGTTTTGTGTGATGAATAAGAATAGATGATCATCCATGTTCCTATGTGTAGTGCTTGTGTTTCCCTCATGATGGTAATAATTTGTACCATTGATACTATTGCAAGAAGTGTTCCTGATCAAAATGATTTGAGGTTGATGTGAATTAGTTGAATGGTCCCAATTCATGTATTCATCTAATAGGTTGAACGGTCCCCGGATGATGTAGTTCCCAAAATCGGTGTTGAGGATCGAGACCATGTGCAAGCTATAGAGTGGCATGCTT
Organism: Taxus wallichiana var. yunnanensis; assembly: GCA_018340775.1. Lineage (NCBI taxonomy): Eukaryota > Viridiplantae > Streptophyta > Pinopsida > Cupressales > Taxaceae > Taxus > Taxus wallichiana. Next base: position 782,526,885 of record CM031238.1, read on the forward strand.
TGCTTCGTTGAAGATGGTGTTTTTACCCATATTCGCACTAAGGGGTGGAATTTAAGGAAAATATTATAGTTCTCACATTATTAAAATATGTGCATATATTGTAATATTATTAATGAGTCATATTATAACTCATTATTAATAATATAGGTTTGTTATATTATTTCAACTATTAATGATTGTTTGGTTGTGTGACATCCTAGTCCGTATGAGGTCAGTTTTATATTTCCATGGCTATTTATTAGCCTGAGTATTGATTGTCATTATGCTAAATATAATATCTTTTGTTGTGTTAAATCTGGTTCTCTACTCACATATGATACACTGACACACCGACACATAAGGTAATATCATAATGACCCCTAAATAACATATAGACATATAATCTCACCTAAGTGATATGACTCACCCGATGATGTGGAATGCTGACCCACACCAACACCCCACTTCATCAAAACTTAGGATGAGGTGGAAAGATAGAAGAGAGAAATGGGTCCCGACACAAAATCCCGATGAGGTACCCATGTACAACAAGGAGTCCCAAGTGAAGGAAAACCAAGTGGGAAAACATCCAACACAAGAGAAAACACACTCTCTAATATAAAAAGATGCCAAATATGAGTCCATGCCATAGAAAATCCATATAAGGTACCTATAGTCATTTTTACACCCACCAAGAACAAGGGAATCCCATGCGTGCCATCCTATCACCCATCGGGCATTGGGTGCTCACCCAAGGCATGCGCACTGCCAGTCTCTTTTTATGTGAGTTAAGTGGGAAAGAATCATCTATGATAGGAACTTAAAAAGAGTGAGTGGACACGAGACATACATTCATCATAGAGCTCAGAATGGCTTCTAGATCAATGCAGTCATTCCAAAAAAAAGGATACTTAATAATTTATAGAACTGAACTGAAAAGGAAATGTATAGGAGTTTATATTCATTCATATAACACATATGAAATAGAACTACACAAATATATGTATAAACTAGAGTCTATTATATTTATATTCCATCATATCTAACAACCTCATCACATGCATTAGATCCATTATAGAATATCACAATATGGCAGACCAAAGTCATACATCATAACTAGATTAGAGTCCTCCTAAACATGAAAGGAAAATTTCATACCCAAACCCCTTGATACATCCTTCCCCTATAGGTCATCTACCCAACCCAATAGAGTTCCTCAGCATTTCTGCAGAGCTCCGCTCTCTATTGATCTATATCTCAATTCCTCTATAGGTGCTTGTATTTATAGGCCTCTTGAACTGCCAACCCACCTTTCTGAGGCTTTAGATCCATTGCCAAGTGTCCAAATGTGGTCCTCCATGGGAGCATGCTCCTCTAGGCCTGAGCTCTCCACTCCTTGCCATGATGGTCTTCTAGAAGCTTCCATTGTAGGGCATATTCCTTCCTAGGCCAACCTATCACCAGATGGCACCTTATCCACTCCACATTTGCAGTTCAGGTCATGCTTTTCACGTGTCCTTCCTGATATGCCAAATATGGCTAAGTCTTGAAATCCTACTTTTCCTTGCATGTGTGCACTACTTGTTCTATTAAACCCTCTTAGAACCACTGTCTGCGTGCTTTCTCCTTACACACCCTTCTTTAACAAGGCCTTGCACGCCCACATGCCTTCTTGTACTTAGCCAATAAATCAGGGTCCCAACATCACCCCACACTATGCCTGTTCTCCACCCATGGGAACATGTCTTCAATGAATAAATAATTACAACAGATTCTAGAAGAAATAATGATTTGGAAAAGAATAAGGGAAAGAAGAATTGGGAAAGATGAAAGAATGGGGAAGTGTTGTTACTTACTGTATGTAGGAGAGGAAAATATTTCTTCAATTCAGCCTCCAACTTATTCTAGGAATCAACTTCATTTTGTGCTCTTTGGCAGAGGTCGCCGACTAGGAGTTTACCTCATCAAAACCCAGTTCATCTCCTTGAGTATTCATTTCCTCAACCACCCCTTCCAGTTTGCTTGCCCACATCCTCAAGTGCATCCATCCCCTTGTGATTTGTGGGTACAACCCTTTCAGTTGGTTCTTGACTGAACCTCGTAGGACTTCAATGGCTTCAGAATTCTTCTCAACCTTGGCTAAGATCCTATCCCACTCCACTCTATTCCCTTTGTTCTTCTCTTGGAATTATTTGAGCTCTACCTCGTGAGTGGCGAAAAGAATGCTCACCACTCTATCCCTATCTACACAATTTTCATACGTGGCCTCAACAACTTTGGTAGTAATTTTTACATCAGCAAGGACCTTGTTGTACTCGGAAATGATTGCTACAACCTTCAGTTTGTCTTCCCTTTCTAGGCACACTAATACTTCTTCTGCAGACTCTAAGGCCAGTGGCTACCTCTCCATGGTGAGGATACGTGTTAAGTCTTCTAGGCACTCTAGGGAAGATCCATAATTTTGCACGGGTGGTGCTAGGTCAGATGCTTCAAAACAATGACATCTGTGATGGATTCTACCTTCTTATATACCTCATGCACCCTTGCCTTTTCTTCCCTTAGTTCATGCTTTAGTTGCTGGTGATTAGTTCCTCTTGCTTTAATTCATTGGTCCTTTCTTCGAGATCTTCTTCCTTCTTCTCCATCTCTGCCTCTAGGAATTTTACCTTGTCGTTCCTCCCGAATAACCTGGCTTCTAGTTTAATTGAGACCTTGTTCAATGCATTACAGACTTGTTCATCTGAAATTTGTTGAGCGCTCACCAAGGGGTTGTCTCCTTTTAACTCTGCACACCTTCATTATTGCTCCTTGGCTTACTTCAAACTCTAGCTCATCGATGTGGGACTCAAATTCCCATGAAAGCATTTTCCTTGTCCATGGGTATGCACCTTCCGCATCAAATGATGTCATGGCCATGAGCTTCTCTGTTGGAATGGTGCCTTGGAAATGCACGCACAACACCTTGTTTGGATCATCAACATAACCCATCCTTGGTCTTTAAATCTCCATGTACCTTCCTCTTATGTGCATGCCCTTAGGAACAGTTACCATCAGACTGGGCCTCCTGCACTACCGTGATCTTTTCCCACACTTTCTTCTTTATCTTCATTCATAACTATTTCAGCGTTGTACTCCAACTCTTGTTCTACCAAGGCTTCAATGATTTTCACCACTTCCTTTTCTGCCACCTTGTTTATCTACTCCTATGTGGGGCTTGGATTCTAATTTTCATACTCACTTCTTCACTTCCTCCCTTATCTTGGGTGCCTTCCTCCTCCTGGCTACCCTTCCTCCACATGAAGAGAAACTCATTTTCCTCTTCTCTGCCCTCTTCCTCTAAATCATGCACACTAAAAACAAGTGGTTCTTGGGCCCCTTCAGGTTCATCTTCTTCATCATCATCCCTTTCACCCCTATAGGCCTCTAAGCTCTCTGTGTCCTCTGACTCAGCCTCCTCCATCACCTTTTGTTTCTTCCTAACTGGGGATTCTAGTATGGGAGATTCAACTCTTTCTTCCTCCTCTGGTGACTTCTCCTTTGTGATAGGATTTTCTTGTTCGGCGCCTTTTCTCTAACTGGAGACTTCTTCCTACATGTGTAAATGCTTGTCCTAGCGCTTGTCTCCGGTGCACCCACTATTGGTGTATTCTAGACACTTGGTGCCTCTTTCCCTTACACCTCTTCTTTTCCTTTCTTTGTTGGTGTGGATTCCTTCTTCCCATGGGGTCTTCTGGGATGGAGACATCACATTCCAGGTACGCACCCTTCTCAAACTTTGGCCTTATGCATAGATATACACGTGTCACGGTCCTTCCTACAATTGGAAAATTCAAAGGCTTTGTCATTTGGACCTCATGGGAGACATACCTCTCCACATATGCACGCTTCTTGGGGTAAACAAGTTGTCTGTGCATCTCCCTGTGGTCTTGATCCACCTCACTAAGGTCGAACCTTAGTATTTTTGCCTCTATAAACCAGTTTACCCCTGCTTGGAAATATAAGGTTGTGAAAGAAAATGGGAGTTTACACCATGGGCTCATGGTTTCATCCACTAGCTTGAATCTGCCAATGCAGAAGTGCTGGTACACTGCAAATTCAACTTCTCTATAAGTGTAGGCAATTTCTCTAGGATCCTCCACTCTACCCCGAATGCATCCCTTAAGCGCTTATACCATTTCTCAAGATGTGCCTTGTGAATGGCCATCATGTTGTCACAAGTGTACTTTTGAATCTCTTTGCGGGTGATGGATCCTCCACTGGGTACTCCCAAATAGCCTTTTCTGGCCCATTAGGCACTCCGATATCTGAAAACACGATGGTCAAGAGGAAATTTCCAAAGAGTATCTTGTCACCTTCCTGTGTGCACTACTGATAATCTCATCTACGATGTACGTGGACAAGTTGTAGATGGTGCCTTCTGATATCCTTTTGCAAACATTTAACTAGGACTTGTTCACTTGCATCCACCTCTCTTGGTCATTTAACTTGGTCACCAGGTGCGCATGGCCATTTTCATCACCAAGTCTATGATGTCCGCGATATCAAAGTACCGTGACCCCTTCTTATAAGCATATGTGGTCACTATTTCTTTGATGGATTCCTTATCACTCAAGTCATCATCTATACTTTCTCCTTCACAGATGAGGCCTATGAATTTTGAAATCAGTTGAGGAGTTATGTGCATCTTGCACCTGTGAAGTAAAAGTGGTCCTCATGTATGCGTAACATTAACCATTGATAGAGGTGCTTAGGTTTTCCAAAATAAGGCAACTCATAGAGTTGCAATAATCCACCTTCTCCAACTTCACTTTTACCTCGTCACTATAAATAGGAAAACCCTCTGGTGTCCTTTTGTTTGTTGGGCACACCAAATCCAACACCATTTCCTTTTCCATCGTGTTTGTGCGATGGTTGTAATTGCTTATAGCCATTTTCCTTAAATGGGACTCCCATTCCATCCCAAGAAAAACCCCATCCGGGTACTACATTTTGGCATACCATTCTTCATTTGTACTTACGAAGGGTTTCTAGTTGTTTTCCCTTGCCTTTGGGCTTCTTAGGTGATATAGTTGGTTTCTTAGGTGCCATGGTTTAGGTTATCTTAGCACTTCAACTTCTCTTACTTGCTCTACTTTTCTACCTCCTCTAGTCCCAGATCTCAAACTTGTGAAGAAACCCTTTTCATCTCATGCCCTAGCTACCAAACCCTAACTGGAATATCCTCTTTCACAAGATGGCACTTCTCCACAAATCTTTTTCTCTACGCCGTGAACTTCTTTCCTTCTAGTTTGTAGATCAAATCTAGTCACTCATGGTTAAATTTCTCAATTTTTTCTTCACACGGATCAACTCTGAAACCCTAGTTTGCAAGAGCTCTTCTTTCTTCGTATTCGCAAATGTTGATAATGAAGTGCTCGACCTTCTATTTATAGTTTTCCCACTTTTTAGCATTAAATACTACTTCACCTACCACCATACTTCAACACTTATTGCAGATTTTTCCACTAAGCCGGACTCTAGCACCCTCACTCACATGCCCATCCTTGTGTAGATAATCCTACAACCTTATGGCACGTAAACAATCTATCTAACAGAAGGCTCTTATGCGCGCGTTACTAGTGCTGAAGGTACTTCTTCCATCCTCACAATTTTTTCTCTTGCCTACCTCATGTTGTTTTTGCGCTTCTTTCTCCCTTGTACGTGGAACCAAAATGTAGCCTTATCCTGATACCAACCATCCTCATTCACCTTTTCTCCTATGCACTTTCTTCCACAGGGCCATTCAACCGGGCTTTCCAACACAATCCTTCCTGGTACTTCACACTTTGCACTTTCCTTCACATTATTCCACCCCACACTAAAACTATGTGTGGTCCTCTGCACATTCACAACCTTTGAAAAAGTAATGAGGTTACCGGCACCCAAGGTGCAACACAAAACAACAACAAGAAAGGGAAACACAAGAAAAGAAAAATGCATTAAAGGAAGTCCTAAACTATCTGGCAATATTGCCTTATTACAAACACCAAGAAGACTTATTTATATTAGGGCTTCAGCCTACTCCCATAAAGTGTCCTGAAATCTCGTCCCATCCATCAACAGCTTGTAACTTCAGCATGTGCCTAAATCAAGGATGTATGAGATGATGTAGGGACCCAACCAATGGAATTTTAGCTTCCCAAGATGGCGTAGAAACTTGGAATAATATAGTAGCACCATCTTCCCAACCTCAAAATTTTTATTCTTAATGTGACGATCATGTCATGCCTTTTAATTTTGTTTTTCATTCTTCTGGCTCCACCTAGCAAGTGATCGTCTTTCATCCAATTGCATTACCTTTTCAATTCTTTCTTTCATCACTTGTTCATCGACCAATCCTCCTACACGTGTTATAGACAGAGAAGGTAATATGAATTCAACTGGTCGGAAAGCCTCCATGCCAAACACTAATTGAAATGGTGTGGCCTTATTTAACCTCTTGTAGGTTTTCCTAAATGCCCAAAGAATGGATGATACTTTGTCATCTCAATCTTGTCTACCAATGTCACAAATTTTTTTAGGGTATGAATTAGTATTTTGTTAAATGCCTTTGCGGTTCCATTTTCTTGTGGATGGTAAGGGGTAGTCTTGTGAAGAGCCACCATGAATTCTACTAATAGAATCCTTACTATCTCATTTAAGAAATGTGTACCTCATCACTAGTCAAACTCAAAGGGCACCCATACCTTGTAATAATGTTTTCCCACGAAACCTTGTTGCAGTATTGTTGTACAATCCTTGGTAGGTGTTGTTTCTACCACCTTGTCAAGTAATCTATGCAAGTGATTATATAACGTGACCCAGTCCTACGCATGGCTGGTGTAATAGGGCCTACAAAGTCTATAGCCCACTTTTCAAATGGCTCGGTGCTGGGAATAGGGTGCAAAGGCATTTCATCTCTTCACCCTAGTTTTCCAATGCACTGACAATGGTCACATGCCTTGCAATATTCCTTGCAGTCTTGATATAGGGTCTCCCACCATAATCCAACCATCAATATCTTACGTGCAGTGGCATCACCTGCATAGTGTCCACCTGCACTACCTTCGTGTATGTCTTCTATTATGGCTAGGTTCTTATGTTCTAGCACACGCTGGTGCAAAATCTCATCATGTCCTAATTTGTATAAATCCCTACTAATCAACATGTAAGGCGCGAAGCGTATAGCTAACTAATTTTTATATAATGCCTTCATTCCTTCTGATGCTACACCTATCTTGAGAAACACTACAATATCTTCTAATTCGAGGGCGTGTGAGTAATATTCCCTTGTGGGATATTAATGATTTATTATTAATTACTTGCAAAACAAACAACTTAGAAGATAAAACCCTCCTAGGTTTACCTCAACTAACCCTAGTGTCAGCTTCAATACAACCCAAATAGGGTTGGAGTGAGCCAAGGTGAGGGTTTAGATGGGCAAATCAGTCGGTATTTACACTCCTTTATCCAATATACTCTGCAGAAGTAAAAATAATAAATAATACTGCTGAAAATTAACTGAAACTTTGAAAATCCATAACTTCCAAAATACTAACTCTTTTGAATTGAAACCAAGTGCAAGAAAAAGGGAAAATTATGAGCTTCTATTCATAATAAAAATAAGAACTTTTATTGCACTATAAACCCCTCAAAACAGCCCCCAAAATCCTAAACCTAGTCGCTTTAGGTTAGGTTTAAATCTAAAATAGTAGATTTATAATTACTTTAAAATCCCCTCCAAACACTCTTAGCACATGCCCAAATAAGTCGACTTCATCAAGTAAAAACTAGTAGCATGTAATTAAAGAGATTCATCATAAATCACACTCCAAAAGCAAGCTTATATCTTCTCCCAAAAATGGCACCTTACATATATAGAGAGAGAAATGATTGCAAAACTTTTATTACTTCAAGCTTCTATGGGCACACACACTTCACAAATGGTGGTGTTAATAAATACCTTTTATTTTTATCATAAGTTGGCATACATCCCTTCTTCAAGCATGAAGATAAGTTTCATAAACCGTCAACATGCCAAAAAAGGAGTAACCAAATCTTATTTTATATTTTTGGTCAGCACATCCTCCAAAGTTCTTCTCCATCTTTGGTGTCATCATCTAGGATGAAATCTCATTTAAAAATGTGCCCGAAAGTCACCAAATACAAATATTAAATGCATATAGATTTTCAAAAGATGTTCATATGGGTCGACCCATGCTTAGGAATAATCACTTTGCCTCAAATATTAATTATTAAATGCTTCCAGGAAAATGTGACTTGCCTAGTCACTTGATTTACCTTTAAAAAAATGCATTTATTATCTCAAGGTGAAGTCGAACTTCTCCTTTAATTTTGATTTGCACAATTTATAAAATTTCATTTTAAAATTACATGTGCAAATCGATTTTATCTTCTTTTTTAATTTTTTATAAAAAAGGGGGACATTACAACGCGCCACAACCTAAATAGTTGTGCATTTGGCATGGTATCCTCAATGCTTTGCACGTCCTCCCCTGAATCGATTCTAGACAAATGATCAGGTCCAGAATTACTTTTTCCTGGTTTGACAACCACTATGAACTTGAATTCTTGGAACAATAGTACCCACCGACATATGTGCCCTTGTAGAATAGGCTTGTTCACTAAATATTTCAATGCCATATGGTCAGTGTAAAATAAAAATGGGTTACCAACAGATATTTTCTAAACTTGTGAAGCATGTAGATCATTGAAAATGCCTTGCGCTTAGTTGTAGTATAATTCTTCTCTATTGGTGTCAACTTCCTCCTTGCAAAGCATAGAGGATGATCAACAATCCCTTCACTAGGCTATGCAAGTACTATTCCAACGGCATTTTTTGAGGCATCAACATGAACATGGAAGGGCTTATCCCAAGAGGGGAATTGTAGTATGGCTGCGGTGATAATCCTATCCTTTAAATTTTCAAATTCCTTCATTGCACCTCTCCCCAAAGGAAGACACTCTTGTGTCTAAGTAACTCTTCTAAACACATGACGATCTTGGTGTATCCCTTGATGAACTTCCTGTAGTAACCCATGTGTCCAAGGAATCCACACACTATGCGCTTTGACTAGTAGGCTCCCCCAATCCCACAATTACTGCAACTTTGGTGGGATCTACTAGTAAACCCTCCTTAAATATGATGTGCCCTAATAATCTTCCAAACAAGGTAGCAAAGACACATTTCTTAATGTTGAGGGATATCCTCAACTACCGACACCTTTCAAACATTAACCTTAAGTTGTCACAATGGTCCTTCACTAACCCATATACTTGTCCAATCATCCAGGTAAACTTGAAGAAATTTATGGATGAAGTCCTAGAAATTTTACACCACAATGTATGAGAACACAACAGGCACATTCTTCAACCCAAAAGGCATGACCGTATAGGAAAAACTTCCCCACTCAGTGGTGAAATTCATCTTTCTCTGGTCCTCTTTTGCAATCCTTACCTAGTGATAGCCCGAGAATCCATCCGTGAAAGAGTAGACCTCGTGTCCTACCACTCCCTCTAATATTTCTTCAGTAAATGGGGTTGGGAAAGGATCAATGACACATACTGCATTCAGGTCCCTGTAATCAACATAGATCCTTATCCTCTCATCCTTTTTGATACTAATCACCATTAGACTTATCCATTTTGAATCTTCCATAGCCTCAATGATACCTGATGCTATCATTTTGTCTATCTCCTCCTTGACCTTTACACACAAATTGGGATTCATCTGGTATGGCCTCTTCCTAATTGGGCACGCACCTTCCTTTAACTTTATCCTCATCTCCCCCAAGAAAGGTGGATGCCTTTAAGCTCATGGTACCTGCATGGGAACAAATCTTGGAATTTGCGTAACAGATCAATGATTTTAGATACTTCTTTCTCTGACCAATATTCTCCAATGATTACCTCCTTGGGTTCTACTTCTAAGCCAATGTTAACCTTTTTCATCTTTAAAGGTTCATGGTAGGTGCGTGCCCATTCATCGCACTATCTATGACCTTGTACATCCCTACAAAATGGTTAACATCCAATATTTCCACTTCTTCCCCATTAATGACATACACCATCTTCCCCTTTTCTTTTTCTATACACACGCACTCAAGTTATATCTCTTCTATTTCTTCTTCCTCAAAGCATGCCTCTAGGTCAGGTTCACCTAGTAATTCTTGTATTTTTTCTTCCGCCATAACACTATCCCCTATTGTAAGGCACTTGAATACATGCAACGTCATATGTAATGATGGCTTTGTACTCCGATACTTGAATTTTTGCATGAGATCAGCCGCCAATTCTTGCCAATTACTAGTTTGATGAAGCATCTCCGAATGGATATACCATGCGTGTGCACAACGTTACGAGGGTGGAGTACAACTTAGTGAACCCATAATGAAGGCGGTAATTCTTTTTGTGCTTCCCATCAAGGTTGTCTCACATTATTGGATGTGGAAGGAAGCGGTCTCTTTACTATGGTAGTCTTTTATTGCTGTGGGTGTGTTTCTCCTGCAAAACCTTATGGAGAAGGCAATTCTCACCTTACACCATTCCAAGAGGTTCCCCCGATGTGTGTCATCCACCACCCGGTCTTGCAGATAGTTTCGAGTAGGCTATGGTTAAACATTTTCTCCTTTCCTTCTCATTTCTCCAAAGGCCTCCATTTTCCATAAGAAATCTTCCGAATTAGCCTCGATTGCTCCTTGAGACAACCGTATCTCCTCCTTGTAAACTCCTAATTGCATCCATAGTCTCATGGTATACTTCTTTACGATGGGCGAGTGGTCTCTGGGTACTTTCCATGTGGTACCTCCTCTATGGAAACTAATGTCCTTGGTCTAGGCATCTCCTTGGCACATGTGGCCTCTACACACATTGTCACCAATACAAGTTCTAGCTCTAACTCACACACCACTCTTGGCATCCATTGTGAATCGGCCCTTTTTACACTCACCATAGCAGCACCCTTATCTTTCTAGTGTTGTTGGTTCATATGCTCATAGAGTTCCGACACTCTTCATACTTGTGCTTCTTCCCACACCACGAGCATTGTAATAGATCAGGACACTCTCATTTATAATGTTACTGTGGATCCACAATTATAACATGTTCCCCACAGAACTCACTTCTTCCTCCTCTATGAGAACTTCTTCCACATGTGCCTCCATCTACATGCTCCTCATAATGGCGGTCATCACCCTTAGAACTACTAGTAAGGCTGGTCTAGTGCACACCATGATCAATGGCCTCATGGATCTAGTCAATAAGCCTACAATCCTTAGTATCATGGGTTGTAGAGGTGTAGATCTTACAGTAGCAAGATATATTCTTCCAAGTTACACATTGTAACAAGGACATCTACTCACATCATGGTCCCCATGACAAATATCACAATCTCGCTACGACGCATACTATCTTCCGGGGAAACTATCCTTGGCATGCCCCTCTACTTCACAATCCATACACCACATTCCACTACGAGTCTCATGATCTGAGTTCCTAGATAAATTTTCCATCTACTTATCCATAACAGCGATTTGAGCTTCAAGAATGGGCTAACACCGATGTCGAATGCTTTCAACACTTTCAAAGACACATAGAGCAGCTTCCAACACCTCATGTGGGTCTATGAAAGTCTTATGAGATAATGCTCTTCTAAATGGTGTTATCAACCCTCCAAAAACCCTTGAGCATGTTATGAAGGGTGAATGTCATATGCCAATTTTGACAAGAGAGTTTTAAACGACGTGTCATACTCCCACACACTCTCTGTCATTCCCTCCTAAATATCCTTGAGGGCACTGATGCTCTTATGTTCAAACTCAGGGATGTGGAATTATGCTAGGATAGAATTTTTCAATGCAGTGTAATCTACCACCATCTGATGGGGGTCATACTTCCTATACCAACTATATGCATGCCCTTGAAATTTCATTACAAATTGACTAGCCTTCCGTTATGGGGTTGTGATACCCTTTGCACACCATAGAAATTCACACTTGTGAACATATTGTGCATCATCCTCTATGCCCTAGTATTCTTGAAAGTGTAAAGAAATTTCAAAGATTACTTAAGGAGTTGGCTAAGGCCCTTGTCCACCTCGTCCATATCCCCTGGTTTCCTTTGCCATACCCATTGCATCCACCAGTTCCACCTCTAGACCCTCATGTAGCCAATAATCAGCCTGAAGTGGTCATTCCTAGCATCCCTAATGTCCCGATGAACTGTGAGCCATTGGTCTACGAGATCATTCCACTACCAGATGTATGCCCCGTGCCACTCCCTAATGCATTTCCCAAGCCTTATATATTTACACCTTGTCCGAAAATTCCTCCAAACACTGGAATAGAGTGTGCAACCATAGAAGTTCCAAACAAGAAATTATACCTCCTGGGTGCCGATCGATCACTCCCTCTGATACCAACTATGTTATCAACACTCCTTTGATTTGGAAAACCAAGCACCAAGGTTTGGTCACTAGGTGGGTTTAGATGCATGCCAATAACTCTTCTCTCTCCGCATGATGAACTCTCATCGAATTCAAAGGGGTCTCTCTCCCACACTTTCCAAGATGAGGTAGCACAAAATGCTCAGGTTCCAAGTCCTCTGCGTAAACCTCAATTCCTTCCCACAATGTTTTCCTCCATAGATCCATCACACTTGTAACCTCGTGTTGTCTAGCAATTTCCCTTTCACATGCTTCACTAGACTTGAGTCATCTCTCTTCCCTTCATTTCTCATTAGCAATATCTCTCACCTTCCTCCACTCTAACTTCCTTTCCCAATGCTCAAGAAGGTTTAGCTGACCATCGAAATGCCTCTAAACTCAAGGTAACGATCAAGATCTTCATCGCCAAAGGAATAACACGTAGAAATGATCCTCTAGGATCCTGTAGAAACTCAAACTCAGTGACTTCCGGACAAGAATATGTAGAAATAGCGTATTCCAAAATGTAGCTAGCTAGTACTCTTTTTCACCATGATCCACAACATGAGTCCATGTCAAATCTACATCTTATAGCCTCTGGTACTCTTCTTGGGTCCACGCCCGTGATTTATAACACCAGCTTGATTTGGATGCATATGCTGAGAGCCCTTCATATAGATCTACTGGAAAGAAACAAAATAAATTTTCATAGAACTCATGGTAGAGGTTCTCTTCTACCCATATACATGCATCAAACTCAGGCCTAGTGTTGAATCTCTGAGAAAATTCTTCCTCTATGCTCTTGAACCATGATTCAATAATTTCTAGAGTTAGGAGTTCTATCATCACTCATTACAGATCATGATGTATGTTATTTCCCACTAAAAATTTGAAAAGAGGTCCTAGAAACGGAACCAAGATGTAGTCATTTTTACAACCACCAAGAACAAGGGAATCCCATGTATGTTGGCCTATCACCCAACGGGTGTTGAGTCTCTCTTTTATGTGAGTTAAGTGGGAAAGCATCATCTATGATAGGAACTTAAAAAGAGTGAGTGGACATGAGACATACATTCATCATAGAGCTCAAAACAACTTCTAGATCAATGCAGTCATTCCAGATAAAAGGATACTTAACAATTTATAGAACTGAACTGAAAAGGAAATGTATAGGAGTTTATATTCATTCATATAACACATGAAACAGAACTATGTAGATATATGTATAAACTAGAGTCTATTATATTTATATTCCATCATATCCGACAACCTCATCACATGCATTAGATCCATTACAAAATATCATAGTATGGCAGACAAGTCATACATCATAACTGGATTAGATTCCTCCTAAACATGAAAGGAAAATTTCATACCCAAACCCCTTGATACATCCTTCCTCTATAGGTCATCTACCCAACCCAATAGAGTCCCTCGTAGCATTTTTGCAGAGCTCTTCTCTCTATTGATCTATATCTCAATTCCTCTATGGGAGCTTGTATTTATGGGCCTCTTGAACTGCCAACCCACCTTTCTAAGGCTTCAGATCCATTTTCAAGTGTCCAAATGTGGTCCTCCATGGGAGCATGCTCCTCTAGGCCTGAGCTCTCCACTTATTTCCATAATGGTCTTCTACAAGCTTCCATTGCAGGGCATATTACTTCCTAGGCCAACCTGTCGCTAGGATGGCACCTTATCCACTCTGCATACGTAGTCGGGTCATGCTTTCACATGTCCTACTTGATATGCCAAATATGGCTCGATCTCAAAATCTTGCTTTGCCTTGTGCACTCGCGCACTACTTTTTCTCGTTAAACCATCCTAGAACCTTGTCATGTGTGCTTTCTCCTTACGCACCCTTCTTTAACAAGGCCTTGCATGCCCACACACCTTCTTGTACTTAACTAATAAATTAGGGTCCCAACAGACCCATGTACAAAGGGGAAATCTCTTAGAAAAAATAATAAGAGAGAAGAAGAGGGAGACATGATAACCGCAAAGATGCCATGGATAGATTTGAACTCTAAAATTCTAGGAAGTATCCTAAAAGAATATTGATGGTGTGGTCCTCTACCTCTAAACTAAAGAAGAGACACCCATACCAAACTATGTGTCTTCCTTAGGAAGGATAGAAATGAAGTGCTTGGAAGTATGCCAACTCCATGAAGGAAATTGAAGGCAATAACATGAAGAAATTTGAGTTTGGTCCATGGAAGTGTGAAATAGGTCTAGTAATGGAGTTCCAATGAACCAAAGGTAATGCCATGTGCGCATAACTCTCGAGTGTCAAGAGGGAACACCAACAAAATGATGTCTAGATAATGTGAAGGAAACACAACAACCCCACAATAGAAAAGGGATCCATAAGAGAGGGTAGATCAATGAAGAACTCCATAAAAGTAGAAGTGATAAGAGTCCCGTAGGGGAATCGCCAACAATGGAGATGATGAAATCCTCCAAAACACATGAGGAACTTGTAGTGCATCAAAAGTGGACTTTGTAAAAAAGACCAAGGTCGGGAAAATACTTGTCCCAATGAGGGGGCTTGACAAAAAGTAGAATGATGTCGATGTATAAGTCATCTAATGAATGTAGAGGAGTGAAAGGGGCCTCACATAGTGGAAGTGGAAAGGAGGCAGATACAATGGATGTATGAGGCTAAAAAGGATATTTCTTGATATTTGATGAGATATAAGGTGAAAACACTCTCTGGAATAGTGAGAGAAGGAGGATAGGAGTCCTCTATAGTAAACTTAGCTTCAAAATCTGGGTGCACAATCAATCTCGTCATAGAAGAAGAATCAATCAAGTTTGTTTCAATGAAATCTCCATCACATGAAGAATAAAAGGAGACAAATAGATCAACAAAAGCAACTACGGGGTAGTATGTGAAGGGTATCCAAAGAGTGATCGTAATATGCTCAGATACGATCTGGAGGATCTGATTCTGCCACGTGAAACCAGAGAGGTGTAGAGATGAACCTCATCAAGTGATTAAAAAAATGGTCGCAAGTGTTGAGAAAGTCCTTAAGATGATGATGATTAGTGGGTGTAGGAACTTTCCCAAGTAAAAGTGTGAAATATCCACATGGGTAAAGAGAATTCCATGGAGGTACACCAAGCTAAATAGTTCTCTCTCCTAATAGGAACTAGTAGAGGTTGTAAGGTGGTCTTACAATGCTCAAGCACGGAAAGAGAATCCTCCATGATGTGGAATAAAAAGTGAATTGTGCATAACAAGAAGGATGCAAGAATGCAAGATGTTAGAATAAACCGATAATGCATCTTCAAGCAACATGACACCCAAGAAGAGCAAAGTGATAACCCCTATTGGTGGCACTTAAAAGTGCATGACTGCAAAAAGGTGTGTTCATATGACATTAGAAAGTTGACCACTCACCTCACATTAGGTGACAAGTGTGTGAGTGGAGGCCACAATGAGGTCCTAAGTTGGAAGTAGAGGGATACACGTAATCGGACACAAAATAACGTAAGAGACATAGGTACAAAAATGCTTAGCGTAAGAAAAATGGCATCCCATGATGTAAAAAAGGAAGGCTCTTTTGCCATAAGGATGTGGCGAGATGCTTCGACTTGCCATAGGTGAAGAGAGAGCTACAAAGTAGCGAGCTTGAAAAAGGTACTCCCCCTGTATAAGCACTGAAAAAACTACCCCCTTTGTACAAGTGATTTTTTTAGTTTTTGTAGTATTTCCACTTTACAATGTTATAAATTGGTAACAAAAATTGAAAAAAAAAAAAAGGTCAAAAGGGGAGAAAGAGGGGTGAAGAAGGGCACCAACTCGGTGTGCAAGATGGGAGATAAGGGCAAGCTCGTAGGTCGGTGAAATAAGAAATAAGCTTGGCTAAGCTGGTCATGAGGAGGATCATGAGCCGTGTGGAGAGTGTTTCGGAGAGAGGTGAGAGGCTCGGGTGACTCGGTGAATGAAGTGAGTTGGTTTCTCGAATAAGACAGAGGCCCAAGGGGTTGGCATGCATGCACCGGTGAGTGATTCATGTCAGCACTCACAAAGCAGGAAATCTAGATTCAATGCCAAGGTGATAGCACCGAGGTCGAGTTCGAAACAAACATTGAGGAGGATGTGAAATTGTGAGTTGGTAAGGCAATCACCATGTGGAACCAAGTAAAGTGGAGGTCGTTGGCGATTGAGGTCTCAATTGGTGTAGGTAAATATAAAGAAAGGAGAAATATTCCCTTACATAAATCCCACACACTTGAATCCAAGTAGAACACAATAAGTTCGTAATGGCTTGGGTGATGAGGAAAACCCAACACGGTTGAAGCAACAACAAGGGTCGAGGCAACAATGAGCACAATCTAATGTGTAAGGAAGTGCAACATCCGAGAAAGTGTACAGGTAGGATTGTGGAGAGAAATTCCAGTAGGGTCGCACGAAGCAGCCAGGTTGGGTAGGGATGAACAAATAGAAACCAAAATAGGGAGCTCGGGAAATGCACACACAGCTAAGCTAGAGGTCGAGGAAAACACATGGATGTGCAAGATAGAGTTGGGAGCGTGGATGTAAGGGATCAAGTCTCGAAACCATGTAATGAGCCGAGGATTAGTTCTAAAGCCAAAGACATCCGAGTTGAAAATAATGCGAGTCAAGTGGAGGAAGTGACGAGTGAGGGAAACTTAGCGAGATGGGGCCGAGTTGGCCCTTAAAGTAGCTTTTTACACTTCACAAAAAATAATTACCAACACAAAATAACTAGATATGAAGCCTTTGAACTATAAAATGAAATGGTAAAACACCTCAAAACCACATGCAAGGTTGAAAATATGTAAACCCCCGAAAAATTGAGTTGTCAAAGACACTAAACCCTAAATAGACACGATAAACACTCGATCTGCAAACTGCAAATGCTTTGAAACATGCATGTAGCCTCAAAATTCCTTAAAACCCAAGGACACGAGTAAGAAAATTGGAGGTATGAAGCCTAAATCAATGCACTAAATGAAAATTTAGAATATCCATTACAACATATGCATGATAAATTGTATATCACGCTAGAAAGATAGAAAATGCACAAAAATGCCGAAGAGTTGACTTCGATCCAAACATGAGCTTTAATACCAAGAAAGAGGGTGTGCAAAAACTAGAAGTACAAGGATCATGAGGGATGACATGATCATCCACGGACATGCAAACGTAGAAGCATGAGAATATCTCAAGAGGATCGAGCATCAACTAAAAATGTGCATGGAAAGATTCAAGAAACAAGTAGAACCTTGTTACAATCCACAAACTCTCACTTTATCTCATATATTTGGAATGGTGTATATATAGAGGGTGTTGTGTAACGCCTAGTGCTACAATCATGACAACTCGAGTGGAGAGGAGGATTTACATTCCAAAAATATAAAAGTAACTCCTAATGATGCACTGACGCGTAAGGGAATATCATAATGACCCCTAAATGACATGTAGATGTACGATCTCACCTAAGTTACATGAATCACCTGAAGATGTGGAATGGTGACCCACACCACTAGATTTTCCCATGTGATCCAATGAGTATTTTCCAATGAGTATCTTATTTCTTTCCAACTCCTCTAGAGGCTCTTGCTATGTGTCAGAAGAAACGAACTAGCTCTTTTACTTCTTTCATTTCCTTATACCATGCTAAAAATAGCTTGTTATTACATAACTTGTTCCTAAACCTTATTTTTATTTTATAATTTTCTAAAATTCCTTATATTATTTCATATCTTTTCCACAAACTTCTTGGATTCTTTAACGTTTTCGTACATTCCTATAGGGTGCTCACTGTGTAAAACGGTAAAAAATAGCCCGCTTTGGAGCCTTCGGAAGCATTTATCTTCTCTTGGGTCCAAATATATTCATGAATCAGATTGAAAAATATCCCTTACACATGAAACACAATTGAAAATCACATTATAAAATTCTTCCCCGCCATTATGAGGGTAACATAGTAACTGAGTTGGTTGGCCGGTGGGCAAGTTTACATTAATCTGCCGAGGTATTTTCAAATGAGGTCTAGATTGTCATTTAAAAAAAAAAATTGAATGAAAAAATATGTCATATTTTTTAAACACATGAATGGGTGACCTTCTAAGGTCGGTTAATGCTAATCGATATAATACGTTTTGAGGAGTTCCATGATGGACCCGCAGGAGGACATTTTTCTCCAAGAACCACAACACTCAAGATCATGAAGGGTGGTTACTATTGTCCTAAGATATTTAAGGATTTCCATGCATGGGTAATAAAATGTAGGAAGTGTGCTTTCTTTGTAGGAAAATAAAAACTTGTAGCCCTTCCCCTCCACCCCATTTCAGTTGAGAAACCATTTATGCAATGGGGGTTGGATTTTATAGGAGTGATTAACCCACATTCAAGCTTGGGGCACAAATGGATATTGATTGCAACTGACTATTTTACCAAATGGAATGAATCCTTTTCTTTTAGAGAATCATATGAAGTTAGATTCATGGAATTATAAGGGAATTGTAACTAGATTTGGGGTCCCTTCCACAATCATATTAGATAATGCCTTGGCATTCTTGGGAACTAAAATAATTGGATGGGTTATGAAAATGGAATTCATTTAAGCACATCCTCAAAATATTATCCCCGTGTCAATGGTCTTACTTCGAATCAAAAACAAGAATCTTCTAAGGATTATTAAGAGAACCTTGGGAGATAATAAAAGGACATGGCACACAAAACTAAAATCATCCTTGTGGGCCAATATGATCACTCCTAATAGGTCAACTAGAAGCTCGCCATTCAAGCTTGTTTATCAAAAGGAGGCAAGATTAATGTAGACACTGAAATCCTCTTACGCAGTTTTAATACTAAAATTGCACTAATTATCCTCTTTCCCGTCATTTCCATAATAATTAGCATTTTTTACTAATTAGCTAACATTCCCCTTCTTATTCATTAATTAACAACCTTTCATTAGTTATAATCCACTTCTAAGTGATTAATTAAACATTATTAGTTAATTATGCCTTCTATTTTAATCAATAAACCCCTTTTATTGGTTAAATTCCTCTTTTTTTGTTGGTAAATGGTTTTGGAGGGGTCATACTTGTAGTACAAAAATATCAAGAACCAAATAGAGCAAGAGCGGTAAAGTGGTTTTTTGATATGTGGGGCCACACCCCAACCAAAATCCTAGAAGTAAGATAAACAAGACAAAAACCAAGGCAAGGGCCATCTACCTACAAGGAGACCAAAGCTACGGAAAACAACAAAACTAAAGCACCAACATAGAAAAATAGTAGCACACACACAAAAAAAAAGGATAAAATTAACTCAATGATTTGTCATATAATTTCAGAGCAATCTTCAAAATTTTGTAGAGATTAGTTACAATTTGCATGACCGGGTCCCCGACTACTCTCTATGAGTTCCTTATTCTTAAGTTTACCATTTTTCCAAGTGGAATGTAGGATGCCACAAGCATCACAGACCTATTTAACATTAACTTGTATATAGTCCATCACTACCCTATGCAAAACAAGATGATTAGACTATATTTCTTCCATCTGTGTAACTCTGTCCTCTAATTCCATAAGGTGAGTGGATAGTTTTCCCAGATTCCTCTCCAAGTTATAAAGAACAGATGGGTCCCCAGTGGTTTTAATGCCTTCCTTGATCAGCAGGTCCACATTTTATTTAATCCCTTTAAGGGCCTCTGCATGTTGTTTGACGTGAGCCAAAATACCCCAGATCTAGAAGGAGGGGCAAGGGAAGCTTAGCTAATTTTTAACAGATTCTCCTCTCCTATAGTGTCCTTTCCTTTTGAGCTACTATGGAGGATGTGTTTAGTAGGGGAACAAAAATGGGGTCGTGGATGTTAGGGTTCTTAGCCCTAATCCTCGGTTGTAAAGGGGAGGGGGGTAGATAAGGGGAAAACTCATTATTGATGACATCAAGAAAATAGTGATGTAGTAGGAAGATAACCCTCAAGACAGGGGAAGAACACGAGAATGATCTTGAACCTCCTTAATTGACTTTTCAAGAGAGTGTAAGATATAAAAAGGTAAGCTCTCCTTGCAAACATGAAAAAAGTGATTCATTAGGACTAAATGGTGCGGGGAAGAGTTAAGAATCTTCCTTCCAAGGTGATGTATCGGACCACCATTTTCATGACATCATTAAAGGGTTGAGGGATGGAAGAGTTGATGATTCCATAATTTCCAATTTGAAGAGTATCTTCACCCACCAAGAACCAATTTTCCTCAAAGTGTCTTTGTCAAATTTATTTCAAAACAAATTCACTCCATCCATGCTCATGTCTCAGAATGACTACAATCATCTCCTCCATAATTGTGAATTCCTTTCCCTTGAAATGAATAACTCTGTCATTCCATTTCCTTGAAAATGTGAAGGAGATGTGGATGTCACGACCCTTGACTCTCTACATAAAATCAAAGAACACATCAACATTTAATATATTCCACACTGCGTTAATCTTCCAAGAGGGTTCACAAATAGGTTCAAATTTGGACAGGACCCCCATAATGCAATCAGACTTAACAATGACAGCCCAAATGCATATAAGAAACAACTTTGCAGCAGAGGTGTTGGCACTTGTAGCAATGTGGAGCTTTCAATCTTGTACCTCTAAGCAACAAAATAAATTTGAAAACCCTTATGTTGAAGCTTGGGCTTAAAAATCAATGTAAATTGAGTCGCTTTGGGGAAGTCAATTCACATATGGCAGAGTACATAGTTTTATTTCCCCACACATGACATGACAATCGACTTAACATGATAAAAGTGTTAAGTATCTTTGGATTCATTACTAATGATGGATTTGGCTGTGTTGGGGATCTCCTCAAAATCATGTCAAATTTTGAAATTATGACTGATGACCCCATCATTAGCAAGTGCATCCACCGCCCCATTCCCTTCTCTATAAACATGACAATTTTTATGTACAAGCTAATTCCTCTCTTACATCCCCCAAATCATGCTAATTTTCCTCTAAATCCCCTCTAAATAGCTTCTACAAGCTTATCCCTACCTATTAATTAATCACATTTGATTAATTAAACCCCTCTCAACTCCCATAAAGTGCACATCCTTTATTAAACATGCATATCCTTTGCATTTATTCTTTGGGCTTTATCCCACATCCACCAAATTGCAAACCATTCTCGAAACAGAGAAGCTATTTAAAGGACCAAACTCCTTCCTCTCAAACACACACCTCATTTGAACTAGTGAAAATTATAGGCATTTTTATTTGATTCGTTCTCCATTGTTGGAAATAGATTCTCCATCTTGCATCCATTTCTAAAATTGAGGATCATGAGAAGATCCAAAGATGGACTTGTAGCCATTTCTTGGTGAGATGTCATCCTCAATTCTTGAGGAAAACAACACCAATTTTATTGCTAATTGATCTAATTAGGTTCATTCTTTAGGTATCAATATTAAAGAGTAGGAATGGCTTAGCATTTGATGGTTTTATCATGTTTATGCATTGAAGAAGTTATTTTCCCTTAAGCTCTTATCATGATGTTCTTGTTTGATTAACTTTTCTTTGAAGATACTAGGTGTTAGTTTCATTTCAATTAACATAGTTTTACATGTACACAATTAACAATATCCATTGATTTTTCCACTTTGGAACTCATAAGCTTGCTTGAGATGTTTGAGGAAGAGGCAATGAAGGTCAGGTATGTAGAGATGATGGAGCTATAAGAACTAAGATACAAGGCCATGCATATAATGGAAAGGAAACAAGCCTAAGTGAAAAAATTATTTGAAAAGAAAGCAATGAAAATAACCTTTAAGGAAGGATACCTTTTCCTCAAATGGGATAAGGATAGAGCTCAACTAGGTACACACAAAATTTGACACCATTTGGAGTGGCCCTTATGTGATCTCCAACTTGTAAATAAAATAACACCTTTTAATTATCAAGGCTGAATGGAGATGAACTTCCTATCCCAGTCAATGGGATGTACCTCAAGATTTGTTATTGAGGTAAGGTGTCACCTTGTATATAGTGGTTGCTTCTTGCAAACAAGTGCTTATGCACACTCTCGCATGTTTCCATTTGGAACATGTATGATTTTCATCCTTTTATACATAGTTTTATGCAGTCCTTCCTTATGGTTATTCACATTTCAATTTAGTCAAGTTTTAGGGTAGATTCAAGGTATTTTAGGAAATTTCAAATTGTTCCTTCTCAAACCCCAAGATCAGCTTCAAATTAGAGCTCTCCATGCATGTTTTGTGGTGAATATAAGAGTCTTGGTAGTTTCTAAGCGTGTTCTTTCTGTGCTCCAAGAATCCAAATACTTTTAGTGCCAATTTCAGTCTTCATTACTAATTCGAGTTTATTTTTATAGAATCTAAGCTTATGAAGATCAATTCAAGTTTTTTGTTTAACTCCATGCCTAATGGATTGCTTAAGGGTAATTATCTATAATTTCACAAACAGGATGGAAGCTCGTATAGTTTATTAATGTGAAATTAATCAACCATTACAATGGAGTGCTGCAATATTTATACATATTGGACATAAATATATAAACAAAGAAATGTGTTGCACAGTGCAACAATATGCTCTGAATAAATAAGCTTCCAAAATATCATATGGGAAGCACAAATGAATAATGATATAATTATTATAACAACATAATAATTATATCCATGAATATAATAAGACAAATATGGTTTAATAAAACCATATAAGAACAATAATTAAATAATAACAATAGTTAAATAATTAATTATCCTAACATTCCCCCCATTAATTTTGTATTGTCTCAAGGGATGAGGAGAGGAACTCTCTAAACAACTCGAACTTGTCACGTGCAAATCAATTCATGAAGATATCTACAATTTGTTCAATTGTTGGAAAAAATTGAAGTCGACGTTGTGCTTCAACACATGCTCACGTATGAAATGAACTTACACCTCAATGTGCTTTGTTCTTTCGTGAAACACTGGATTGCGAACAAGTTTGAGAACACCTTCATTGTCAACATACATGGTGGTCATTTTTTCCTGTTGTATTCCAAGTCCTTCGAGTATGCGACATAGCCATATCACTTCACAAAAAGCTTCTCCTACAGAACAATACTTAGCTTCCATGGAAGAGTGAGAAACGAAGTTCTATTTCTTGCTTCCTAATGATATTGGTCCAGATCCCATAAAGAATACAAATCTAGAAGTGGATTTTATATTGTCATTGTTACCTGCATGATCTGAATCTGAATATCCAATCAAGAAGAAGTTATCGTTCTTCTTATATTCTAGACCAAGATCCACTGATCCTTTGAGATATCTCAAAATTCATCTTGTTGCTTTCCAATGACAAACTTTGGGTTCTTGCATGAACCTAGATAGATAGCTCACTGCAAAGCTGATATCTATTCTAGTGTAGGTCAGGTAAATGAGACTCCTAATCAACTACCGATATAGAGTGGCATTTACCTCAGAGATGGATCTGAATGAGATAACTACAATCTTTTATCCATAGGTGTAGTAATTGGTGTGCAATCCATCATATTGAATTTCTTGAGCATTGTCTTGGTATATTTTATCTGAGGAAAAAAGATGTGATTCTCTTTCTGCCATACTTCCAATCCAAGACAATAATGCATTAGCTCGAGATCTATCATATCGAATGATCGAATATGATATTTCTTTTTGCATCAATCATCTTCACCGAATCGCCATGATGAATAGATCATTGACATTGACAACAACAATCACAATCTCCCCCTTGCTTTTTCATCTTCACTAATCGCCATTGATGAATAGATCATTGACATCGACAACAACAATCACAATCTCCCCTTTCTTTTTGAGGTATAGATTGGGATCCTATGGATTTCTTAAAAATCCATGTTGTACGAGATGCTCATCAATCTTGATGTACCATGCCTCAAGTGCCTGTTTGAGGCCATATAGAGATTTCCTCGACTCGCATACCTTTGCTTCTTGACTAGGTACTACATATTAGTTAGGTTGAGTCATGTAGACTTCTTCTTGTAAATCTCCATTTAGGAAGGCACTTTTTACGTCCATCTGATGGACTTTCCAGCCAAATTGTGTAGCTAGAGTAAAGATCATTCTAATTGTTTTGATCTTAGTTATGGGAGAAAATGTCTCCTCATAGTCTATGCCTTCTTTTGTGCATACCCCTTTGCTACTAGTCTCGCTTTATACTTTTCCACTGTCCCATCTTCTTTGTACTTTGTTTTAAATATCCATCTCGCATATAATGGGTTTCTTCCCTGTGGAACATCGACAATCTTTCAAGTGTTATTTTTCATCACCGATTGATATTCGTAGTCCATGGCATATTTCCAATATTTTGACTATAGGGCTTCTTAGACTATAGAGGTCATCATCAAACTCTCATAACTCTAAAATTTAACTTCTTCTCTTTCAAAGATAAGACCAGGGGTGGATGTATCTGGTGGAGCATCCATTTTTGCATCTCGTAATGTGCTAGTACACCACTTGCACATACATCGAACTCATTACCATGGGTCATGGTTCTATCATATCAACACCATCATCCCCATCCTCACTTTCATCATCTAAGGGAACATCAACTTCAATTTTTACAATTGGTGAAAAATCTATATCTGGTGAGTCTGGAGGAGGAGTCTCTACTTCCTTCTTCTAAAAAAACTCAACATCTATGCTAGTGTAGACTTTTCTATTCTTAAGATCCATCAATTTGTACCTAAGAGTCTCTTCATTCTACCCGATGAAGATGAGTTTCTGTGACTTCATGTCTAATTTATTTTTGTTCTACTTGGGTATGTGCATGCTTGCTTTACACCCGAATACTCTAAGGTGTGCAATAGATGGTTTCCACTTTGACCATGCTTCTTGTGGTGTTACTCCTTTAAGAGAAACTCATGGGCACTCTGTTCAACAAATACATTGTTGTCTTTACTACTTCTACCTAGAATGTCTTTACAAGTCCAAAGTCATCAATCATGCATCACACCATTTCCATGATAGTATAATTTCTTCTCTCAACAACACCATTTTGTTGTGGTGTGTGTGGAGGAGGCATTTGTTGATGAATCCTATGAGTTTGTAGGTAGTATTTGAACTCATTCGGTGAATTCCCCTCAACTCAATCTTAGAGTAGAGAATTCTAATGTGATGACCAGCTTTCATTCTCAACTCGCTACTTTGAACTTCTTGAAATTTTCAAAAGTTTCACTTTTCTTGTGAAGAAAAAAAATCCACATTTTCCTTGAATAGTCGTCAACACATAGAATGAAGTACTTGAAATCTAGAATGACTTGGTTGCATCGGACTGTAAATATCAAGTATGAACTAGATCAAGCTGACTATGAGCTCGATATGTACTCTTCTGTAATGAAGCTCTGTGTTGTTTTCCCGCTGACAAAGCTGAGGACACTTGTTTGTATCCTTCTAAAGAGATGGTAGTGCATGTACCATATTACAACAAAGTGAAGTGTCTCGAGATACTTAAAACTTACATGACCAAGTCTCTGATGCCATAAATGTGTTGAGGTGGAGTTTTTAACCATAAGTTCTTGATCGTCTCTGTGAAAAAAATCAAGTTGGAACATGCATCCCACATTGGAGGCTTTTGCAACTATTTTCGAGCCTCGTGATTTATCTCAAATTAAACATGTTTTCTTGTCGAATGACTATCAAAGTCAATTTTTAGGTTGTGATCAAGGAGTTGACTGACTGAAAGAAAATTCTTTGTCAACCTAGGGACATATAAGACATCTGATAGTATGTAGTTGTGTGAACCAAGGGGTAGAGAAATGTTCCCAATCCCCTGAACTGTATATGAAGAATCATCTCCCAACGAAACATGATTTTTCGATGGTGTGTCCCTCATTGAAATAAACCAATCTCTGTGGTTGATCATGTGTTGAGTGGCCCCCAAATCAACATACCAAACATCACTAGATGACATGGATGGTTCACTTGATCGAGCAATGAACAAGTAGTCTTCATTTTTTGGTGTTTTTTTGCTCAACAATATTTCCTTGCTAATGGGGTCTTATTTTCTAGTTCCCATTTTTTTCCCTTGATTGTAGTTAGAATGTCCCTTATGAGATTTTTTTGGAGGTCCATAGTCACTTGATGAACCTTTCTTGTAAGTATTATACCAATAATCTTGTAGGTCATGTCCTCTTTTATGATGGACATTTCTTCTTCGTTGTCTTTCCCCTTGATACGATTTTGATTTTGGGTTTTTTAATAGGAATTAGGTTTTCCTTTACCTTTTCCTTTCCATTTTTGATGTGAATAAATTTCCTTCTCCTCTTCATCATCCTTATTATGTATGGCTTCCTCTTGTTGAAGTAAGTTTACCAATTTGTCAAAACTAATCTATTTATCCGATACATTTAGTGTTGTAAAAAAATGTGGTAAGAAGAGGGACTGCTCTCAAAATAATGGGAATGAGAGCATCATCTGAGACCACTTCTCCAAGGGATAGAAGTGAAGCCCTCAAATTTATAACTCTTCTTAAGAAAGCTTTGATTTTCTAATTCTGTTTGAACTTCAATGTGTGTAATTGACTCAATATTCAAAAGATAACGTTCTTGTTTTTGGCCTCGTATATCGTGCTCAAGTTATCCCATGCTTCTTTGGCTGGTGTGGCATCATGAATGTGGGGTTACACATCTTCGTACACTCCAAACAATATGATGAGTTTGGCTTTCTGATTTGCCATATCAAACTACCTCTGTCAGTGTAGTATTAGTAGTTGATCCGGTCGTAGTACATTCAGTCACAATGCACTATATTTCTTCAAACTCAAGTTGTGTATTAATTTTTTTCTTCCATGTAGAATAGTTGTTTCTCCGAGTAGTTGTGAATCTGATTAAAAAATTAGGGACATTGGTGCCCATTTTGCAGAGATCACTGACAGGGTTTGGCTCTTATCACTCTTGGTATAAGGTCTCCCAATCTATATACCGTCAATCCGATATACCGAACCTTTCTATATATGTGCCCTTCTAATATACCTAGTGGTATGTGGAAGAATCTCTCCCTTTCTATATACCCGCGGTATGTGAAAGAGGCGTTAACGTACGTGAAAGAATTCAATACGTGGTACCAAGACAGTACTGAGAGGGGTCTGTGCAATTATTGACATCAGCTCAAAGAAATATCCTCATACACACACGTAACTTCACTATATACTTAGATAATTTCTCAGTCTAGATTTATGTCATGCAATCATTCACAGATGGATGGGATGGCTCATAGTGTGTGCACTGTGACCTTATTACTCCCTCGTCGATTTAAAGGGTCAATGCCTGATGACGACATTATTGCAGCAGATGTATTAGGCGTTAAGTGCGTAGTAGTAGTCACGATGACTTTACCCACAAGCACTTCATGAGGCACTATATATACCGAATGTCAGAATGAAATCTAGGATCTTGTGAGTGTTACGTAACCATTTTTTATTGATTTTGAGGGTAATATTCTCGCTAGTTTCTAAGTAGTTACAAATTTTTTAGTTGACTATGGAAACTTGCAAATTATTACAATATACTCAAACATGCAATTACATTCAAAAATATTATAAAAAATTGAATGGGAGTAAAATGTTTTTGTTTTGCATGGGAACGGTGGCTCATGGAGCCCAATACAAACTTGCTAAGCAAAAACCATGTACAAAACTAGATCAAAATGAAGTTTTTAGGTAACCCTCTTTTGGAAAAAAGTGCTCATAATGCAAAAATATGTAGAGTGGAGGACAAAAAAGTTTTCCCTAAAATAGGGTTTTTCTCGCTAAATTTAGTTAGTTATAACTAAATTTGAATTTTTTGCTAACATTAGCGGTTCCACTAAATTTTCCACCAAATTTTTTAGTGAGTGAGGGTGGGGGATTTGACCCCTTGACCTCTCTTGATGGGAAGTGTCTTACAAAGGTATGCTAGCCACTTGGGTAGCTATACTAAACAATTATATGTAAAGAACAAAATGTAATCAAAAACTTCCAAGTCAGAAAATCACACCTTTTCAAAAACCACGCTTTGGAAAGACGGTTTTGAGAAAAATTCTAGCAAAGAGAAAAAAAGACAGTCATGGTGAGAATGAAGGTGGTTTTGAGTGTGTATGGTGCCTTAGATCATTTTTTTCCTTCCTTTGAGCTTGTAATCTCTTCCATGGTGAATTCTATCCTCCTCAACCTTAATTGCAATGAATAAAGGTGGTTTTGAGGAATTTGATTGTGGTATTGTAGGGGATGGGGCTGAGAAGTTGCAGAGAGGCAACTCGGCTCTCTATTTCTTGCACAAGCTTCTCCAATGCTCCTCAAACTCGTTGCAATCCTCCAATATCCTTCAACCTACTCAAACAAAATGTAATTTCACAAACAAAGACTAATCCTCGTATATTTTATTAATGTGAAATTAATCAACCATTACAATGGAGTGCTACAATATTTATACATATTGATAGCAATATACAAACAAATAAATATGTTGCACAAAACAATATGCCTAAATACATTAGCTTCCAAAATATCATACGGAAGCACAGATGAATAATGATATAATTGTTATAAAAACATAAAAATTATATCTCGTGAATATAATAATACAAATATGGTTTAATAAAACCATATAACAACAATAATTAAATAATTAATTATACAATGCATAATTAATTATCCTAACATTATCTTCATATCTAACAAGAAGATATCCCAAAGAGTCATAATAATTATATTTCAAAATAACCCCAAGCTATTTTAAAAACTAGAAAATTTATTTTTAGGAATTAGGAATTGTTCAAGTTTGAAATCTACTTAACACTAGAATTTGGTGTTCTATGGAATCAAAAATCAGTATTCCACAAGTTCTCCTAACTCAAGGAAAAAAGGACCATCAATTTGGACTTGGTCAGATTTTATATTTGGGTTAGAGTTGGGAATAGATTGGGTCTACAGCTTGGGCTTGTGTTTGGCTTGGAGCTAGGAAAAAAATGTACGGAGATGGGATTATATTTTGTCTAGAGATGGTTTGTCCTCTCATGACATGGGAAAACAATATTGTTCATTAGAGGAGATAGGTGCAAGTGTGACCAAGGTCGAAGCCATGAAACATTATCCTAGTGTTCCATGGGCTTCTCATGGAACAATGTTTCAAAGACTCACCAAGTCAGAGAATAAAGAAACGGGACGAAGTTCAATAAAATACGCACAACACAAGATAGACCTTTGTGGTGTAGTGGGATTTTAGAATCCATGAAGCATTGAGAAATGCTACCAAAAAGATGGTAAAGCTACAAAAGTATTGGAAAGCCTCATTTGAAGAGATAAGCTAAAGAGAAAGAAAGCAAGTGAAAAACCACACAAAAAGATGAATCACAACCAAAGCCATAAAATAAAGGATTTTTGTGGAAGGAAGGAATTGGTTTTTCAGTGATATATTTTCCTATAGAGCTCTATTTTTCCTCATATTTGATTCATCAAGAGCATTTTGGAGAGGCCTTTCAAAAGAAGGAAACTTTACAAGGAATGATCAAGTATTTTGGGAGATTGAAGTTGAGGATTTTAGGGACATTTCACATCAATTTCAAAAGTTATAAGATCTCATTTTCCTATTTTAAGATTCTCATTTGATCCTCCATCACCTTGAGATTATTTTTAATACATCTAAAATAGCATATTCCTCCCATTTCTAATCAAAATGATGAGGAATGATGACCAGTGTAAAAAAATTGGACAATTGGCAATCTCACATTCCTCCATCTTTTAGATTTCATGGGAATACATTGATCTGCAAGTTAATGTTCATCAACAAAAAATATCCGAGGTTATTTCTAAGCAAAGGAAACACCAAATTCATGAACCATCATGAGCTATGGAGGTTACCTATTTGAGGAAGTTTTAGAGGTTTGACAACATTTAGCAGGTCGAGAATCTCTCGATCATTTTTTGATCCCATCTCCTCAACTCCCTTCTATAAAATGTAATGTGTTTCTTCATATTATTGTTGTAAGTATGCATAGAATTTAATAATCACTCAAAGGGTAAGATGCATTATAAAACATATGCCAAGGGTTTTTAACTTCTTAGATCTTTCAAATTTTTGGCATAATAACATTACCAAGAAAGAGTTGTGTTGCATTTTATCTTCTTTCATTTTTTATGTGTATCAACTATATTTTGTAGAGTCTCATGTCATTTTTGTTAACTATATAGGGTTGTGAGTTGATTTAGTTGTAAAGTTAGAAAGTGGAAAGCATCTACCCCTTTAACCTTACAATTAGCCTTCTTGATTTTCTAGACTTCAAGAGAGAGTGAAAGCATTATTCTAGTGCATTTCCATTCCATTTTTATTTTTAGATTAGTTTTATTACATCCATCTACTCCTCCCTTTTCATGTATAGTTTGGTTCTCACCATTAATTTAGGAGTGAAAATAGTGTTGATTAGAGTAATAAGATGAATCTAACCTTCTCTCAAGGTTGATCTCACTTAAGAAAGTCCCACATTGTAAATATCATCCCATGTTGTTCCATAATCTTGGATCTTCCATGATCCAAACAAGGGTAAAATTTAGAGCTAAAACAATTATATGAAAACCAAGTTTAAAGAAAGATTCAAGAGTGTGGAATATGAATATTCTCTCCTAGTTCAATTGATCAAATGAAGAAAGAATCAGCAAGATCCTCTCCGAGATAATTTGTAACAAAATTCAATAAGTTTATAAACAAGGTCTCTACTAGTTCTCATCCTACTTTAGACAATCAACAAAGGTTCTTTTTTAATGCACAATTTTCTAATAAAAAATTCATACTACGAATATATCAACCAAATCCTCTAGATAATTCTCAAGAACTTTCCATTGAAGCAGAAGATGATATTATCATGTTAGGGAAGATCAATAATTTTACAAAGAAGAATAAGAACTAGAATTCTAAATATGAAAGAGTCGATCCTTTACTACAAATATTGGTGAATGATTTGACTACATTGAAGAAGGAAATTTGAACATGCCTTATAGAAAACTAGGAACATGAATCAAATTCTTAGAGATTCTTGAAGTTTTTCCTCGGAAGATCCACCAGCTTAATGTAATGTGTGAATATGAAGGAGAATAAATTGACAAATCAGAAATTGAAGAAGAATAAGAAGATGGATGTGCCAGGATTTGGTATTTGGAATACTCACCGATGAAGAATCTAAATAATCCATGTATGATATGAATATTTACTCATGTGTAGTGTTCACCCACTCATAAAAATAGAAACCTCTTCTTCCATTGCGTGAGAAAAGTATATGAATCCTCAAATGGTGACTATATGAAAATAATAAGAAAAGTAGGATCATTGATGCTCACTTCCACATGGTCACCAAGAAGAATCCAAAGACTTTTATTGACAAAATTTAGACTAAAAACTAATCAACCCTTTCTCCTAACCCAAAGGGTCAAGATAAATCATGCCAACTTAATCATGATGATACTTAAGAATGGCATAATCATGGGTAGTTTAAACATAGGCTAATCGTGAACCAACCTAAGATCTTGAGAAGATTTCTATCTCTTAAAAACAAAAATGATATACAAGATAACAATAAAGAAACAAAATAAAGAACACTCAAGATAAGACAATACAAGACCATATATTGGTAAATCATATATGGCAATGATATCATTTGAATGTCTTGAGAAATTTCCATCAAATTCATATAAAACGATAAATCACTTATTGATAAGATTGATTTCTTTAATAAGAAATTATTATCAACCTTTATCCGACATAGTAAATCCTATTGATTAGACAACCTCTTGAAAAGGTGAAAATTGTAAGTGATGATTTTATGATCTCATATTTGTAATTTATTTTCAAGTGATATAATGATCTTGAAGACAAAACAAAACAATGAACAAAAGAAACAAACATAAACACAATTATTCACAAATATGACATATTTACACAATTTGTAAGATGAAAATGAAGATAGACATGTTGAAGAGAAACATTTGTATTTATGAAATGTACAATGATTTCCAAAACAACGTCTAACAAGAGTCATGATTCAAATCAAAAGCCAACATGTTATCAATTTGCATTTATCTTGAGATTGAAATGAAGATATCATTCATGGCTTGCTCTAGATATGACAGATTAAAATCTACAATCAACTTAGATGAGATACAAAATAATAAAATCAAATAATCAATAAAATAATATTAAAACTAGATATACCTGTTATATCATAAATTCATACTCAAACCTCAAAACAATGTCATCATAACACATGTAAGATCACTTATCTCGAAAACCATTTACACATAAATATTCCTTATGAAATAAACTTCACAAATTGCTATAATACTTGATTTCTCATCATCAAAATTGATCCTCCAAGTCCTTTAATAATATTCCCTTGTGCAAATCATTCATGATTTGGCTCCAAATAATGAAATTAAATAATAAAATATTACATTCCTTTTTAAGTGAACTTCATAATATTTTATTAAATATAAGTGAAAGGACTCAGGTAACCAACTTTTTAAATAAATATGACTTTTTAAAGTATGAGGTATGAGACAAAAAGACAAGGGGGCCACTTTGATATTAATGCACTAAAAAAATACTAAAACACATCCATATAAACATT
Source organism: Taxus wallichiana var. yunnanensis (assembly GCA_018340775.1). Taxonomy (NCBI): domain Eukaryota; kingdom Viridiplantae; phylum Streptophyta; class Pinopsida; order Cupressales; family Taxaceae; genus Taxus; species Taxus wallichiana. The sequence goes on from CM031238.1 coordinate 782,559,947, forward strand.
TTAATCATTTAAAATAAATAATCCATCATAATCAGAAAATGATCATCAAACATCATGAAACCAAAGCTTCTTTCATCATCCAACCAAATATATATCTAATATTATAAATCCATAACATCACATGTCATCAAATATAAATCCAAATATTGTTAAGTAATGCAAATATTTAATCAAATCCATATCCAAATATCAAACATAAAAATCAAGTCCTGTGTCATGATAAACTAGTCATCTATAAGTAAGATCAAGTAATGGAGTCCCATCCTTCATCATCAACTCTTCATATTCATAAGGTTCAACTGGAAGGTAGTGTGAGTGATGATCCCTATCTCCTCCTCTACTTCCAACTTCACCCTCTTCAATGCTTTGGTCACCCTAGGAATCACAGAAGAGGACCTAACACACTTAGGAGGTGGGTGTGAATCATGTGAATGTGAAGGCTGTCCATTTCCAAGTAGAAATGGTGAATTATTAGATGGTTGGACATTGTGTGGAGGCAAGTGTGATGGAGCATACTGGACTGAGTGGTTAGAAGAAGAAGGATTATGGTATGCCTAAGTATGATCAATATTTTGATGAAGAGGAGTATTATGAACACTGCGGGAGGGTTGAATACAGGGTAAGACTCAATAACCTATAACACTTCATGTAAACATGGTTCATTGGCATCAAAATTCATTAAGAGACATGAGTAGGACTAGTTCTTATAAAGGGATACTCCTACCCCAAAGCGTATTAGTTCCTTTCTGACCACCCCTAGGTGAATTCTCTACTACTTTGATCAACCACAAAACTATGCATGACCCATGAATGACAAGAACATGATCCTCTATAACTCCCCCATCCATCCCAACCTAACATGTTGTAAACTAAGAAGAAATGACAATTTTCAAAACACGTTCAATCAAAATAAATCTCAAGATCATCAATTTTTTACAAAACAAAGTGAACTAATGCCCCAATTAATAACATGAATAGATGGTAATCATTTATCTAACAAGATCCGCTTAAAACAATTTTAATATTTATCAAACAAATCAATACTAACCATACATAAACTCATATATTCCAAAAAAATGCAAAGTTTCATCAATACTTCAATCAATCATTTCAAAATTACTTCATTTTCTCAAAACAATTTATTTTCAACATCTATTCATCTTCAAAACTTGCATCTTATAAATGACATAATCAAGATATACTCAAAAAAATTTCTTGTCTCAAACTTATCTTCTGTTTCAAAAAATCATTGCACTTTTACTCAAATCATACTTAACTTCTTTTTAAGTAATGTATTTATACCAAAATAATCAAAATAGAGTGCATATTAAATGACCATGCATAGAAAAAAATTCCATATAAAAATTGACAATATTCCTTGGTTTTCCATTATTTCATATTTCTCATTCTTTCATTTCCTTGCCATGAAATCAAGAATTGTTTAGGAGAATAAATCAAATACCATCAAAAATATGAACTAGGCATATCATATTTATTCCACACTAGTCTACAATCTTTCATTTCAACCAAATGATACGCATGCATATGAAATAGGATTTTCATGAATAACTTCAAAGAAAATCATCAAATAATCTTATCAAACTCATTAAAACCAGAATATTTGATGAAAATATTAGGTAACACTTTCGCATGTCTCTTTTCCATTTTCTTTAACAAAAAAAGCTCAAACTGTGGTTTGAAAACTGACTACATGTGACTAAAAAAAACTTACTATCCCATTAAAATCATGTTTTTTACTCAATGAAATTTTACCACTTCATTTTTATAAAATATATATTTTTACATGTGGTTAATTAAAATAATGGTCCAAATGAGTAAAAATTTCAATGGCTTCATTGTGTAAAGCTTCATCGAGTGTTATGAACTCATTGACTTCCAAAAATGCATGCATGCAAAAAAAACAAACTAACCCAATGGAGTAACTATCTGTTTTTAATCAAGAAAACATACATGTAAATCCCTTACATGTTCTCACTTACAAAGGTAGAGTTTAAAACAAACCTATGTAACCAACCAACTCAAATGAAGCACCAAAACAAGACTTCATCACAAACAAAAAACATAAAATGACCCAAAACTCCAAGTTTTCCTTAATCGATGCCATTAACGAGGTGAAATCAATGCACACATACTCATTCAATATTCACTATGAGCCAACCACTATACAACCGCCATCTCAATTTAGCAATTACCAATTCTTCGAAAATCAAAATATACACCATAGTTCAAATAGGTCATATAATATGGTGACCATTTTAATATATCTCTTTCTAATCAACTAATGCCATCCAAATAAAATGTTATCATCCATGCAAGGTGATATCAACCCCATCAAAATACATATGCCCATATTATGTGAATTTCAATCCTCGGGTAAAGCAATGTATACAAATCATGTGATCCAATTATATCACATTTTAACGATCTTTATCAACATGATCAAAACCAACCATGAGATCCATCAAAATATGTGAAGAGATAACCAATCAATAAAATTACACAAAGAAATGATCATTTCAAAAACACCACATTTTCATTATCTCACCCTAAAAAAATCATTTCTAGAATGGAAATAATAAATATACCATGATGTGAGCTTGAAAACCTAAAAATGATATCATAAAATGAAACTTAATCTCCATTATATACAATCCAATTTGGAAAACAAGATGACATATATCATTTCCACAAATCAAAACCAGTTGATAAAAGTAAATAATGCCCAAAACAAATTAATGTTATATAAATTAAATAATGCATTAAATATCAAGTGGCCCCCACCTGACTTATCACAAATGCATGCAGGTATGATGGTAAAATGGGAATAGGAAGTTTTTAATGATTTTCAAAGAAAAATGGGGTAATGTAAAATTTTATCAATAACATTGATGACCATGTTGCTGATTTCTTGTGACAAGGAGTTAGACTGCATCAAAGATGATAAAATTTAGGCTCAAGAGTGCAACATAGGCTTCATTGTTTCTTGAGTCAATCTGTGGACCCCATTATTGATTTAAATTAAAATGGGATGAATTTCTAGCTGATTGTGAATGAAGAAGGGATGTAAGGAGATTGGAAGTGAGGGTTGGATAAGATCAAGTACAAATTCAATCCTTCACTATTTTGAAAATCAAGTACAACATCTTCACATTAAGCATATCATTATAACATTATTTTTATGAAATCAGATAAATTATTCTATAAATCATCTTTGACTGAAATCTTCAAAGAATCTTACCATCCAACAAATTGATAGGAATCTACATCTAATCCTATATATTTGTAGAGGTGAATCATGTCAGCATTTTCATGATCATGAAAACTTATTAGAACACAAGGCAAAAAAAAAAAAAGAAAGAACAAGAAAACCAAAAAACCAAAACAACCAAAAAAGGAAAACCAAACAATATATACATAATATACAAGTCAAAAGGGACTCAATTGTAGTAATGTTTTAAATGTTGACCATTGACTGTAAAATGTAACCAATCACCATCAATTTCCCTCAAGTGAAAAGCATTATTTCCCAAAACTGAAGCAATTTGATAAGGACCTAGCCAAAGGGAATCAAATTTGTGATGTTTTCCAAGATTATCCCTAGCTTTATCCCAACATAAAACAAATATCCAACTTGGAAATTTTCATAGTGACTTTTTTTCAAACAACCTTTTCAACTTTTCTTTACCTTTTCAAGTTTTTGCAAAGCAGTGACTCTTATTTGGTCTAGAGCAATCAATTCATCCAATCGTAATTATAAATCATCCAAGTCATCCAAACCATAATTCAAAGTGGTATGTGCAAATAAATTTGTAACTCAATAGCATGGTGGCTTCAAAACCATAAGCAAGCATAAAAGGTGAAAAACCATAGTACATATGTCTTGATGGTAGTTCTGTCAACCCATAATGCTTCAAAAAAATTTAAATTCCAATTTCTTTTCTATCATTAACTAGATTTTTAATGATATTAATCAAATTCTTATTTGTAGATTCAACTTTTCCATTACCATATGGGTAATATTTAGAAGAATGACTCAAAATTATGGAGTATTTGCTAATAAAATCTAAGTATTCCTCATAAATGAACTGTGGACCATTATCAGATATAATTTTTGAGGTACTCTAAATCATGAAAAAAATTGATTTTCAAAAAATTTAACAACCTCACTAAAAATAACTTTAAAGCAACTGCTTCAACCCATTTAGTAAAATAATATTTATCTGTTAAGATGTATCTATGACCAACTAAGAAGGTAAGGATGGATATCAGAAATAAAGTCAATTCCCCACTTAGTAAATGGTTTCTCCTGAATGACAAGATTCAATGACATGGATGGTAAGCATTCACAACCAGAAACATTTGGCAAGGGGCACATGACCTAACCCATTTGTATGCATCTTTGAATAAAGTAGGCCAATAATATCCTGCACATAAAATTTTATGAGCGTAGTTTTAGCAGCATAATGACCACCAAAACACTCTCATGACAACTCCTTAATACATGCTCAATTTGGTCATGTGTCAAACATCTCAAAAGAATACCATCACGGTTTTTGAAAAACAATAAGTTTTCTAAAAGAACAAATTTAAGATCTTGAAAACAAAGTGCTCTTCATTTGTATTTTATCTAGGTTCTCAAGACATGATTGGTTTTTGAAATAATAAATGAGATCATGATACCAATCATCTTGGGACAACAAACAATCCCACTCTTGCATGATGAAACCTATGTTGAATTTAGAGGATAAATCAACACCTATCATAGTCTGAAAGTGAGGGACAACATGTAAAACATTGTCCACTAATAAATAACAACATTGACATTAGAATCAACATTTTTAGCTAAATTTTTAGCAAGTTCATTACCTTTAATGGTCTTACAAGTTTCCAATTCTAAGTCAAATTTTTGGATTTTGAAAATCCACTTAGCTAATCTTCCATTAATCATGGGTTGTTTAAGAAAATATGCTAATACATGACATTAGAATGAACAATAATTTTATTTCCCATTAGCAAATATTTATATTTTCCCAAGATTGAGACTAATGTAAAGACAAAATTTTCAATTAAAGGATACTTGACTTCAACATCTTTGAGAGTTTGACTGAAATAAGCAATGGGTTTTTCATCATTTCCTTCAAAATATTGAGTTATAACATCACCCTATAGCTTTATCATTTGCATTCAAATATAGAACAAATGGTTTAGATAAGTTAGGTTTGCTAAAATAGGTACATAAGTAATAACATTTTTGACATCAACAAAGGCATAATCAACATGAGAGTTCCACGAAAAACCATTATTCCTTTTTTAGTAAAATATGCAATGGAGTAGCTTTATCAAAAAAATTAGATATGAATTTATGTACAAAATTAATTTTTCCAAAGAATGAATGTAAACCTAACTCATTTTTAGGGGTAGTAATTCTTGGATAGCCTTCACCCTTTTTCTGATCAATGGAGATACCAGTTTTTGTAATAATATGACCCAATAATTTACCCTTAGTAACTCCAAAAATAAATTTCTTTGGATTTAGAGAAATACCAAATTTACGGCAGATGAAAATTTCTCTCAAATGATCCAAATGTTTCTTCCTTTTAAGAGAATACATAGTCAAATAATCAAGGTAAACCTAAATAATTACTCCAATCAAATCATCAAAGGCAACATGCATTGCTCTTTGAAAAGTGACACCCACATTAATTAAACCAAAAGACATATAGTTATAAAAAAGGTACCTTTCCATGTGGTAAAAGTGGTTTTGTGCCTAGATTCTATCCTGATTCACAAGCTATAAGATTTTATCAATGTTTGGCAAAGGGAAGTTATATTTAGTACTTGCACAATTTAAATCTCTAAAATCAACACAAATATGATGTCCCCATTTTTCTTTCATATAGGTACTAAATTGGCAACCCATTCAGAATATCTTACAAGGTAAATGACACCACCTTCAAGCATTTTCTCAAGCTCCTTATTGATGGTGTCTTCCAATAAGGGGCTTACTCTCTAGGTTTCCAACATACAAGATTTATTATAGGTTTGATGGAAACATCATGTTTGATAATTATAGTGTTATATCCCTTTAATTCTTTTTATGACCATGCTAACACATCAATGAATTCCCTTAATAACTTTATGAAAGCCTCTTTTTCTTTTTTAGTCAAACAAACACCAAGATAAATAAATTTTGGCTCTTCCTATATACCTAAATTGACAACAATAGTTTCACCTTCGATTTTACTAAATTTTTCAGCAAAAGAATAAATCTTAGGTTGATCATGTGGAGAAAAAACATAGACTCTATACTTACTAAAACAACAGAAATTTATTACTATACAACCGCAAAGAATCACCAAAATTGAGCACATAATCATCCTAAAAAAAGTAATTTCCTTTAAAAAGTTCTCAATATGATCATCATAAGAGAAAACCAACCAGTTAGTTTCTAAATTAGGTATCATAGGCATGTGTATTTCTTTGAAAATGTAATTAATCCGATCAACATACTTCGGATTAGAAGAAAAAACAATAAACTTGTCAACTCTATAATTTAATTATTTGAAAACATGCTTAATGTTAGAAGCTTCAAATTGTTCAATTAGTGACCATACATTTTGAGTATAACTATGAAGATTAGTTTGATTAGTCTGATAAATATTTTTTACTTGCCTTATTACCAGTTCTGAATATCCCAAAACTAAAACCTTTTTTATTTTTAAACTTAAAGCTTGTTGTAATCCCAAACACAAATCTTTGAATTTAGCGATGTTATTTGTTGTTCCAAATGAGATATGAAAATCATTTCATAACCAAACCAGCCCCATTTACAACCTAAGAGTGTGCTCTATCTTTAGACACAAAATCACACACTTTGGGTATCTATCTAAGACTCGATTGCATACTATTCATATGATTCGTAAGTAAGAAAATTACATTTTCTTTGTTAGCTTACATTTTACATGTGTGTTTGTCTTTTCTTGCACTAATACTTGTATCCTCACCACTTTTTTGTGTGCCTTGGTTTTCAACAAGAAAATCCCCCTCCCGTAGGGCATTAGTTTCACCACAACAAATGATCCTCCTTTGGGTCGCATACTCCTCAACAATGTCGCATGCACCCCAAACAAGGGGGCATAATTTGGGTGAATAAGATAATCACCCCATACAATGCTTCTACAGCTACATTTTCACACGCTTTAGACTGGTACAACACAATCATTAGTATTAGACATGGATCGAATCGACTTGGGTCCTCAAAGATAACATAGACACTAGCACATGGTCGCCCTAACCCTTTATGGATGCATGTGATCGGGGGTAGTTATACAACATCATTCAAAGGTGTAGTATAATCTACAACACTTCACACAACAAATTTTATAGGGAATACAGTCCTTAGCACTCAACATACATACACTACAAAACATTTTCTACTTTCACATTGGATTGGAATTGGTTGAACTAGATCATATTTTTACACACCATCTGCAGTGGTGTTCCATACATCGGGAAGTGGTTAAATGTTAGAGGATGACATCATACTTTTCTCCCTACACTTATTCCAGTTATTAGCATGAGATCGCCCAAAAAAGTTGCAGCCGATGTAACTAGCATGAGATCTCCCGAGAAACTTTTTCTTCTACATCATCTACAAGATCCTTTCCACACTCTTTTCTCATCACGGATCATGTGAACATGTTCCTTTTAACATTTTTACACATTTTGATCATATAAAAATTTATTTTTCTACTTTTTCAATCTTCTCTTTTATAGGTCCATCCTTATGGGAAGCGGTAGTCAACATCATCCTATATCAATCACATCAACAACAGGTATAATGGAGACATCTACACATGTTTTTCTGCCCTAGGGTCATCATTCATCGTCACTTTTTGCACTTTCTCTTCACTAGTTTCCACGCTCCACATTTTTATCACTCCTCACTTTTCCTTGTCTCTCATAATGCTTTTGTTGTTGATCTACATGGTTATCGTGTATGCATCTCTAATCTACTTTATGTTATTGAGCTCTCAACAACATAAAGTGGGGGCAAATGTAAACACAAAATCATGCACTTTAGGTGTCTATCTAGTCCCGATTACATACTACTATTCATATGATTCCTAAGTATGAAAAGTGTTAACTAACCCATGTCCTTAACCATCTTTGCTTTCTTTTTGTTGCCACTTGTGGTCTTATACTTTTCTAGCCCAGCCTATCTTTTCACACCTCAACATTTCTCATCCTGACACCAAAGACCGGTGCCCCATCCCTTCTCGGACATCCCCGACCTCTCAGTATACTTTGTTCACATATTTTAAGTCCTTTCTAACCATTTGAGCATCTTATATTTTTGTATTCAGCCTTTTTGGGTTCTATTTCATGCACACATATACTTACATTTTCTACATCTATCTATTTTCTCGCTATCAAGTGTGACATGTACAAGAGCCACCTAGGGCACAATTCCACGCACATAAACACACACTATTTTCTCGATATCAAGTGTGACATGCACAAGAGCCACCTAGGCATGATTCCACACACACACACACACACACACACACACACACACACACACCTACACCTAGAACTACATTGGTTCTAAAATGTAGTGAAATTCTCACTCATAATATCACATGTTTGACAAATGTAAGATAATCCGACCCTCATTTGTATTATTTTATTTTTGGGATTTGATGCACTCTTGAGGGTTTTTCAGGTCATTTTATCATTGCAAGTCGTCAACGACATCAATGATTGTTGTATGACATACTAGACATATGAATCAAAGGACCACAAACATCTCATGACCCAAAAATGAGGTTTCGAGGGTTTGAGCAGCATAGACACCCATAGTAGGTATGTGGCTCCCGCATGTGCCCCCGACCCATTCTAAGTGCCCCATTCTAGGAATATCTTCAGCTCACACAATGTTTTGAGGTTCTGTGTGACACTTCTCCCTCTTTTTCATCAAGCCAACACTTCAAAGATAGTCTAGATCTAGTTATGAATAAGATAAGTCATCTTATCTCCTCTCTCGCACTTAGGGTTTAAATATTAATTACTTATTTGTTTGGGTTCAATTTTGTACTTAATGTTTTATTCATTTATTGCTACATTGCAATCAGATTTAGGCATTTATTTCTATATTTTCTTAATCATTTGGTGAACCCCAAACTTAAATCCACCTTCTACTTAGGGATCTTATCCTCTTGTCACTATGGCTCAATCTTATGGTGAATCCACTGAATCCCACCTTAAAGACCTTAATGATCATATCACCGAGCATCTGCATGATCTAGACTTGATTTGATCACTTCTCGTGATGAGCCCACCAATCTCACGATCTTAATTCTTATGTTGTTATCCCTACTTCCATTTTTTTCCATGCAAATGTGCAACAGGGAAATTGACCATTTATAAGCATGACAACAATACCCATGTACAATAATTTTCACATTTTATCATTCTGAGGCACATCGGGTCTACCCAGTTAGTAAAATAACCTCCCAATTGGTGTTAATTCATTCCCTAGGTGATTTAGGAAATTCAAATCAACCCCTAGGTGATTTTAGGAGTTCATTAAAAATTGCAAGCTTCAGGCAGTTGTGGGAAGGGCTATCACTAGCCTTCCTAGGACTGGAGCAACCCCATGGAGTGGAAAAGAAAATTCAAATCATACACAGAGGTGATTCAAAGGCCTTGGGACATCATGGAAGTGATTCAGGAAGATTCAGGAAATATTTGGAGAGTTTGGGGTAGTTTCACCAAAATTAGGGTTCACATGCCTGGCAAACACATGCCAAAACAATCGCTGAGATTCTAAAGGTGATTCTAAGAACTCCAGATGGAGTTAGGAGAAAAAACATCAACATAAATGTAATTCCAATCCCTACAATATGGTGAAATTATTTTTTCTCAAAACTTTGGAGAAATGGGTTTGAAAGTAGTTTTTATCATGCACAAGTGGAGAAAATATCAAAAATATGATATTTTAGGGATAAAATGAAATAATCAAGACATTATACCCACACCATTGGCTTCAAAATGCTATTTCTAGTCAATATCATATATAATTTCATCAAAACGGTCCATCGAAAGCTCAATTTATTGTCGTTTCAAGTTTCCCTCTTGGAGTGAGTTTGGGAGTTAGTCAAATTTTGGGAGGACACATGTTAGCTCCAGGAACTTGAGGGATTATTTTTCCCTCACGTCCCTCAAGGTTATGGTAATCACACATGGAAAAAATTTCCTAGCCCCCATAATACCTCTGGACCCTCATACGACCTCCAGGATCGCTAGTTCAGCCCCCAGTGCTTGCGGGAGCTCAAAGCCTCAAGCTTCAAATCACGGCCATGTGTCATCACCTAGAGCACCATGGAATTTTATGCCACTAATGTACCTTTGATTTCATGGATATAAAACATGGAAAAATTTTCCCAACCCCTAAGGATACTTCTGGTCACCCATATGACCAACTTCCATCCCCTTAGTGCTTTAAAGCTGATTTTTTAGCCTTCATTCCCTACCGTCAGATCTCTCCCACGTGTCATCACCTTACTCACCATAGAATTTTATGTCCCTCACGTCCATTTTATGTTATGGACTTTAGGGACATGAAAATTTACCCAACTCAAACTCAAAAATTTGAAAAAAATTGAATTGTTTTCTTTCGCTTGTTGTTTCTCACTACCAGAAGAAAAGTTTGCAGAGAACACCTCAGTCCACCATTGTTGCTCCAAACCAGCTCCACCATAGAAACCAAACCTTCCACTCCATGAATATGCATAGGTTTCAAATAAAATATTGATCAAAAGAGCTATAGGAATGAAGAATGAAAGACAAGAGCGAAGGAATTCTTCAGAAACCTCCATTATCGTGAGACAAAGATTCGAACATATCTTGCAAGCCAATGCACGAAACAAAGAACCATATGTTGCTGATTTATTCACTCTCAAAGGCCATTAAAAAATCACCTTAAAATATCCCATTCATAGAAAATAAAATTCACTTCCAAACCCATGAAGAACAAATCTCAATTTCTCGTCAAACCGACAACTGACAAAAGAGAAATTTCACCAATGAGAAAAGAAGCAAAAACCTATCGCAATGGATTCGATTTCATTGTAAACAGAGACAAAAAAACAAACCTGAAAATTTCAAGCTCCATCAAAATCTTCCATGACACAAAGTGGAAAAATTAAGTGGGCTACCTCTCCACTTCTCAGGGTTCCAGTGTGCGAAATCACGCAAAAATCTGAGGGAATGATCGTTGAAAAATCTAGTTTCGCGTGAACTATTTTTTACGCCATGAAGTCCCTATTTTTAGGGATATAGAGGACTTATTTTTCATCATAATTCTACCCTATCACATGAAGAATATCAATGAAAAAGGAAGCAAGCTACCTCTTCACTTCTCAAGGTTCCAATGGGCGAAATCGTGTGAAAATTGGAGGGAATGATCATTGAAAAATATAGTTTTGCGTAAACTAGTTTTCATACCATGAAGTCCCTATTTTTTAGGGATATGGAGGGATGTGTTTTTTTAGTTTTCTTCCCCAGTGATGAAAATATTATTTTCCCACTTGTTCAAATGAAGGAACTACTCAAAGTGCGGAGCGTGGAACCCCGAAAAAAAACCCATAGTTTCAAGACCTTACTTGTCATAGCCTCACATCCGTGGTGTAGTTACTAAAAATAGCATGCCTTCCTACATAGGGGTTTGTTACTTTTGGTAAGACACCATTTGAAGTGGCTATGAAGAAGGCGGTGAATACAGAGGGAGTATCGTAGGAAAAGTCATCAAAAAGGTCATCTCGGCTCACAATTGACACTTATTAAAAATAGTAAGTGGTTCCACAATCCCCTACTATAAATAGCTAGTTGGTCCAAAAAGTGAGAGGAACACAATAAGAAGAAATAATTCAAGCTACCATATCTGGTTGAGGTTGGGGAAAGCTAACTACAAAACTTACTAAAAATAGTAAAGTTGCCCCATGTGTACTTACTAAAAATAGCAGGTTGTACTAAAAGGGTAGTTTTGGCACAATGGGACATAGAGGGATGATCATAGGATTTTTTAACAGTGAATTCAAGATTAATCTTAGGAAATTGATAGTGTTTTTGAAACTCACTATGTGGTTCAAGTCACAGGTATATCATATGCAGGGTGGAAGTTGATCATCAAAGAAACAATTCATTCGACTTGGCAAGATATGTGCTTCTTCTTCTTTGTTCTCTTCCTCCACTTTCTCTCCCCCAATTCGAACTCTTCTCGGTGGGGTTACAATTTTTCATAATACCTTTAATTAATTTTAAATGACTTTTTTATGTAACAAGTCACCCTTAAGTCATAAAAGGGGACTTAATATTTTCCTAAGAATGTAAAAGGTCATAAGTTGTAATAAGGCATATGAAAAGACATTGGGGGTAGACGAAGAGTCATATCTCATTCTATAAATTGTAAATCCATTCCCATTTTAAAGGGTTGGTGATTGATTTTGTAAACTCAAGAGTGCATTGTACTTAGAGAAAGCAAAGAAGATAGTCATTTTCTTCTACTTTCCTCCACTCTCAAATTTCTTCCATTCCCAACTATGTAGAAATTTTTTTAAGCTCAATACAAGAATAACAAGTTTTATTCCTTTTTGATGAGGATATTTTAGAAACTTTGAGTTCGTAATCTTATCTCCTCTTGTTGCCATTTGCAGGGTTGTTTCTTCTCATAAATGCATGTGTTGAAATTTCTAAAGGAATCTGATTTCCTACCTATAAATTAGTTCCCCCTATCTCATTTCTCCCTCCCCTATCCCGCTTTATAGACAAATTCCACCCTAGTAAGAAATTACTAATTTTTCCGCAAGGTCAGTGGAGTTCCCCTGTTGGATCCCCAATCGAAAGGCCACCACAAAAATCCACATTTTCTTGCACATGCATATATGGTAACTACACCGGTTAATTAGAGGGACTTAGATTCCCATAGCATTGGCAATAAATTCACCAATTTGTCCCAACAAATTTTATCACCAACAATTTTTGGCACCCACCTAATTTCTTACATACACATCTAGATACATTGGTATCATCATTTCTGATGACTCACTCTTGTGCTTTGGTTCACACTTGACTATTGAGGGCATCCTATACACACTACACACTACACACTACACACTACACACTACACACTACACACTACACACTACACACTGCACACTGCACACTACACACTACATGTTACAAATTACACACTACACACTTAGCATTTCACACATTCATCTCTTTCTACGTAGCCTCTACTCCTACACATTGTGGTCATTACCCCATGAAGCACTCTATTTCCACAGTCCATACTCTACTACTTTGAGGGTTTACAAATCTGATGGACCTCACCACAATCACATGTTTAATCATTCACTCATTCACTTACGCACTTACAATCTATCCTTTATGCTTTGATGCTCACATCGTTATTAGTTCACCTACTTCAAACCATTTTACGATGACACATTCTTGTTCTATGGTTCATTCTCAACTACTGAGGGGGAATATATAAATGAACCTCACCACATGCATATTCATTCAAATCCACTTGGGGAATGTTGCTCCTATCATTCACTATACATTCCATTTTGTCTCATCCACAACATACTACATATCTTGGTTGAATTTAGTCTTGCTTATATTTACTTGTTACATGCACACTTTACTACACATCTTAAGATAGATATCTTATATGTCATTATATTTTTCCTTACACACATGCATGTTCAATTTCTTTCTAGTTGTGATCACATATTATACAGATCGATACAAGTAGCATGGATGTTTGGTGCAATACCTCTTATTAGTCTCAAAATGAATCTTGGGGGCATCCACTTTCATACATTATAGGTTTTATTGTTTCATTTTTCATAGCACATCATTATTGGATTATACATGCTTTGACATTTTGTTGTCCCAAATTTACATGCCCCAGATAAATTTGGAAAACTTATAAAAATAGTCTTAGCCAAAGCCAAGTCGATGGGAGAAGAAGTTTAGAGGATTGACTCAGCCGAGATGGCTAATAAAATGAGATTGAAGAGTTACGGTGAGTCGTGAGAGTTGCATAGTATTACAAACAACAGCTAACAAGACAACATGAAGGTTTCAGTATCATCCAAGGATGCTATTGTTCGATACCATTATTTGGATGCTACCAAATGGCATCAAGTATGGATACTACCAACTAGTAGTAAGGATAGATGAAGGATCATCAACGTGGGATGATGAGTTGGTGACATGACATATGGTAGTATGGATGGTACCATTTGGTAGCAACAAATAGTGTTACCAACCAACAACATGATTCAAACAATGAATGTGTGACCGACCCAAACATGGACAAGACTATATAGATGCAATCGCTAATAGTAGATCGGTGCTACCAACCAAGAATTGAATAATGAAGCTACTACCGACTGTGGAAAGGAAAGGAACACTATTGGTCGTTAATAAGAGTATAAACTATGAGTTGAGCATTAATGGTGGTAGTTTTGGTAGTTCAACCACCTGTAAGGAATTTAATGCCTAGTAGGTGATATATCATTTTCTATATACATGTGAAATTTTCCCATTTGAAAAGGTTCTTGAGCTTTTCTTTGTAGTAATGACACCATGCCAAAATAGTGGCCAACTTCCCATGAGTTCTAGACCTCAAATTTGGTCTCTACAATGTAATTTCACACCTTCTACCATGAATATAATGGTTTTGTGCATATTTTAATATAATAGAATGTGTTTGGTGGCACGTTTTGTCTTCCCTAGCTAGTTTTATTCATATAATTCCCTTTCCTTTTGTTTATTGGCATGTTGTGTGCATTTGTGCTTGCAGGTTCCAGGTTTGTTGTGTTGTAAATGTGTGGGAAAGTAGAAAATGCGGTTTAGGATCTATGGAAAACTTGTATGCCCTCATCCCCATGTTTCTCCCTTTCCTTCCCCTCATGGATAGAGCTCACCCCATTTTTCCGGAGCTATCACTACCCCTTAGCTTAGGATTTCCCTTTCGCATCTCCTTTTATCCTTGCTCCCTTGGAATGTGTAGATTGGGATTAGTTAGATTTTATTTCTACATTAGCATTAGTTTTAGCATTAGGATTAGATAGAGGAACTGGTCTTCTCTAGAGGTCCATCTCAAGTATGCAAGTCCCACAACTTAAGATATGGTCCAATATTACCCAAATACATTGATTGTTAATCCATAGTTCATGACATATCTTAGGGTGTTGTATTTTGGTGATAACAGCTTTGGGCATGCACAGTGGGAGAAATTTGAAGCAACTTACCACTTCACTTCATCAAATTGTATATGCTCTTGGTGAATATTTTATCCTTTGAGGCATTTACAAGTACATATTATGATTCCATTATTCCTTTATCTCATTTATAGACCTTTCCTTCCATCCATTTTCCATTTTCCTCTTTAATAAAGTTGTGTAGTTATGAATTCATTTCCTTCTTGGAATTCTTATTCGCAGAACACCATTTCCCTCCATCCCCATAGTTTCAAAACCTTCCTCTAAATCAGTTCTATGAGCCCCATCATGATGAATATGCATATAACCCAACCCCCACTGATCCATATGGTTATTTTTCTAACCATGATGTTTATGAAGAATAGAGTTATGCATGTGATGGTGGAAACTTCATGGAAAATTATAATTTTTAGACACATATTCAAGAAATGGAGTTGAACATGGTGTAAATCAGGGCCAAATTTACCATGAAGGCATTCAAAATTGGTTTTAGGGTCCCTTGTCCATGGGTCAACCCTATGCCAAACTAGTTCACCCCAAAGAAAAGGTTGAACTTCATGGTTGAGATGTTGCCCCAAATTGCATAATGGGATGATATATTAGAGGCTCATGAGTCTAGTGTCAGGAAACCATGTCAATGGGGTATTCTTGCACTACCATCTTATAATTATCCCATTCCTCCTCCCCAACCTACACCATCTCAACCAACTTTTCACATTCATATCTTTCTTCTTGCTTCCCCCATTGAGGATCCCACTTCTCCATCTTCTTCCCTTCCATCCCACCTTCAATTCTCTTCTCTCTTTCCTTATAACTCTCCATTTCCTCCACAAGAATATTCCACACCTTCCCTTCCACCTAAAACCTTGAAAAATTAGTGGAATCCCATCCCACCCATCCTCTTGCAATCCCAAACCCATTTTGGGAAGAACAGAACCATAAAATTAGGCAAGTAGGATAGACAGCAAGAAGAACCCAAGAGGGAAAAGCTTGTGCAAAATTTGAAGAATTAGGATAAATTTTTTTGAGTATGATCAAATGCCACTACTAATCAATCCTTCAACGGAGGGTGAGGTTGAAGAAAACGAGGCAGAGGATGATTTTGCAGAAGAACAAACACAAAAAGAGGATGATGAACAATCTTTTTGATCCAAATATAGTGTGCATGATGGCAATATATTCATGAAGACTATTGATTCATCTCAACTTGTAGAATTATTTCAGGAGGAAGAATCTTCTTCAAGCCAAGAGGAAAAAATGGAGGAGAATAAATCGTATTCCTAGGTCTTGGATTAAGAATAGATCATAGGAATCTTCTTTATTTATTTTGATGGTGAAATTTCATATCCTTCTTCCACTTCATCCTTGTAGGAGTTTGATTTTGTGGAAGAGTTTGATCTGTCAAGATTCATGCTTGAGGAGAAGAAGGAAGATGATGACAAAAGTGCCAAATTATAAGTCCTCATGAAGGAGGAAGAGTCTTCTTCTGAGTTGTTTGCATAAGTAGAGTAAGTTACAAATCAACTTACAAAACCACCTTTCGAAAAGTCTCATGGCAGGATGTCCCCATTCAAGGGGATGAGATTAAAAGAAATGGGAAGATCGTAAGGAACAACCTATTGGTTCTAAATTCCACATTCCCAATAAGATATCTTGCAAACTTAGATCCAAAAATAGAGTTGCTACTGGTCATGCTCACTTAAGAGCATGAGGATGATCATCAATGTACAAGGGCCAGATTCATAACCTCCAACTAAATGCACAACAACTTGAGGAGTTATATGTGTTGGTATTTGCTGATATCTTGAAGAAAATGGGAGTACAAGGCATGCTTGCATTCCCACCATGTGATTTTGTTTCCAAACAGATCATATGGATGCATTTCATGAAGAAGGGAAGATATTTCTCCTTACTTGTCGCAGGATTTATTTAGCTTCTCTTGTCTCTCATTAGAGTAGGGTAGGTAGGTTTTTTTAATAGAACAAGTTCTTGTGCACACTCTACATGTTCTATTTGGAACATGTATGACTTTCCTTTTGTACATAGCTTTTGTGGGTTCATGGTGGAATCAAATAGTTGGAGTAGTTTCAAAGTTTTATTCAGAGCTCCACATATCAGTTGTATGTCTAGATTTCTCTCGTGCCTTTGCCATGTCAATTTTTCATTTTTGACTGACGCTTATAAATTTTTATCTAAAATCTTGAAATCAGCTTTAAGAGCAGGCCAAGGTGATTTCAATTCATGTGCTAAGTTCATACAGATTCAGGAGACATGTTTTCAAAGAAAAAGATTAGTTTTAGAGAAACTTTTGGGGTTGAATCCATGCCCAATGGATGTTTCAAGGCTACTGATCTCTTTATCTAGTAGGAAGATATCCCCGAGAGGCCGCTAAACTATTGTTAAAAATTTACACCCCTAGATAAATTTGGAAAAAAATTCAAAATAGGTTTAGCCAAATTTGAGTTTGTGGGTGAAGAAATTTAGAGGATTGACTCAATTGAGCTGGATGATAAAATGATCTCTGAGTTTCGGTAAATTAGGCGAGTTGCACAGAATGGAGATGAAAGGATGACAAGATGATATGAAGGCACTAGTAGCATCGAAGGATACTACCCGTTGGTAAAAAGGATAGATGATGGCTCGGAAGTGTGGGAAGACATGTTGGTAGAATGGTGTATGGTGGTATGGATGGTACCGCCAATAGCACAATTCAAATCTACCGACCAACAACCAGATTCAAACGATTAATGTGTGACCAAAAATTCATGGAAAAGAATGTACGGATGTAATTAGTTGATAGAATATCGGTGTTGTCGACGATAATTGAAGAATGAAGCTACCGATCGGGGCAAGAAAAGGAACACTACTGGTCGTCAACATTATTATCAGCTATGAGCTAAGCATTAATGGTGGTATTTTGGGTAGTTCAACCACCTATCGTGGAATTTAAAGCCTAGTAGGTGAGATCTCATTTTCTATATATTTGTAAAATTCACCCATTTGAAAAGGTTCTTGAGCTTTTATTTATAGTAGCGACACCATGCCAAAATGGTGGTTGACTTCCCATGAGTTCCAGACCTCAAATATGGTCTCTGTAATGTAATTTTGTACCTTCTTCCATGAATATAATGGATTTGTGCATATTTTAATGCAATAGAATGTGTTTTATGGCACATTTTTTCTTCCCTAGATAGTTTTATTCACATATTTTCCTTTCCTTTTATTTCTTAGCATGTTGTGTGTATTTGTGGCTGTCACAGTTCCAGTGTTTACTATGTCGTAAATGAGTGAGAAACTGGAAAATGTGGTTTAGGATATGTGACACACTTGTCTACCATTTTCCCCATGTTTCTTCCTTTCCTTCCCCTCATGGAGAGAGCTCACCCCCTTTTTCTAGTCCTATCACCAACCCTTAGGTTAGGATTTCCCTTTCGCATCTCATTTTTTCCCTAGTCCCTTGGAATGTGTAGATTAGGATTAGTAAGATTTGATTTCTACATTAGGAGTAGTTTTAGAATTAGGATCGATAAAGAATCCAACATTCTCATGAGGTCCACCTCAAGTATGTAAGTCCCACAACTTGAGATATGGTCCAAAGTGTTACCAAAATACACTAATTTTTCATCCATAGTTCATGACATATGAGAGGGTATTATATTTTGGTGATAACACATACTTTATATCTTTTCTAACATGCTAATGGGTTCTTCAATCGCAACATTTGTGTTGCTAGCCTATTTGCTTCCATGGTTGTTTGTTACATTGTTTGTTCTTTTTTTCATTGTTTTCCAATTTTTGCAGACTTTTCCCTTTGTATCGTGTGCACACTTGTCTACTTTTGGACTAGTCGACCTTGATTGTCTTACGACATCATGAGTGATGTCCCACATCTAAAACCCACTTTCTATGGTCTACATTATCTTCTTGCATTTGAGCTTACACATTGTCTTCTTGTCTACTAGCTTACATTTTACATGCGTGTTTGTCTTTGCTTACACTAACACTTGTCTCCTAGATATTTTATTTATATGTGCCTTGGTTTCACCAAGCACATTCCCCCCCCGTAGGGATTTAGTTTCAAAGCACAACACTCTCAGTAATCCTTTGGGCAACATACTCCTCGCTGATGTCACATGCACCCCTAATGAGGGGGGGCATCATTTGGTTGAATTAGATAATCACCCTATACAACAAAGATATAGTTACGCTTCAACATGGTTCAAGACCGGTACAACATAGTCATCATTCTCAGACATGGCTCAGAATATGACTTGGGTCCTTAGCACAACATAGACACTAGTGCAAAGACTAGGACAATAACCCTTGGGTGCCCTTGACCCTTCCTAGATTCTTATGACCAGGGGATAGTTACACAACATCCTTCAGTGCAATATAGTCTACAACACTTCACATAATGAATTTACATGACATACAATCCTTAGCATTTAGCATACATACACTACACAACATTTTATACTTTCACATTGGATCAGAATTGGTCAAACTAGATCGTATTTTTACACACCATCTGCAGTGGTGTTCCATACATCGGGAAGTGGTTAAATGTTGGAGGATGACACCAAACTTTTCTCCCTACTCTTCTTCTTGTTCTTGGCATGAGATCACCCAAAAAAACTTTTAGTTGACGCAACTAGTGTGAGATTTCCTAAAAAAACGTTCTTCTACATCATCTATAGGATCCTTTCTACACTCTTTTCCTCATTGCGGATCAGGTACACATGTTCTTTTTTAACATTTTTACATGATTTCTTAAATATATTTTTACAAGTTTTGATCATATACACGAGTGTTTGAATACTTGTTTGTTCTTCTCTTTATAGGTTTGTCTTTATGGGAAGCGGTAGTCAACATCATCATACATCAACAACATTAATCACATTAACATCAACATCAACAACAGGTATAATGATGACATCTCAAGATGTGTTAGGCCCTAGGTTCATCATTCATCATCACTTTTGCACTTTCTCCTCTTTAGTTTCCATGATCCACATTTTTATCACTCCACGCTTTTCCTTTGTCTCTCAAAGACACTTTGGCCACCAATATACATGATTATCAGTACGCATCTCTTATCTACTTTATGTTATCAAGAATTCACTCAACAACATAAAGTGGGGCAAATGTAGATACAAAATCACACACTTTAGGTATCTATCTAGTCCCGATTGTATACTACTATTCATATGATGTCCTTTTCCATCTTTGCTTTCTTTTTGGTACCAATTTTGGTATTATACTCTTTTATAGCTCACCTATCTTTTCACACCTTGACATTTCTCATCCCGGACACCAACACCTAGTTAGGATGCCGCCAGTGTCCCCCATTCTCTTTGGGTGCCCCGACGTATTTTTAATTTTTCACATATTTTGGGTCCTTTCTAACCGTTTGAGCATCTTATCTTGTTTGTAGTCAAACTTTTGGGGTTAATAAAAAAATTCAAACAAGGGAATCATATAAATATAAATTTATGTGATCATAATAAAGGATTAAGCACTCAACATTAGTTATCACCACCTAAGGTTGCATCCAAAGGCTAGTCAAGAGCATTCAAGCATCCATTCAAGGGAAAGGACCGTTTTTTTCATACACTTCATAGGAGGGGAATTTCTTTCTATTCCATGCACACATCTACTTACATCTTCTACATCTAGTTATTTTCTCGCTATCAAGTGCAACATGCATTAGAGCCACCTAGGGAACAATTCCTCACACATAAACCTAGAAATACATTGGGTCTGAAATGTAGTGTAACGCTCAAATCCACAAGATCACTTGTTTGACAACCGAGGACATTATGACCCCTCATTTTCATTATTTTATTTTTAGGATTTGATGCACTCTTGATGGTTTTACAGTGTCATTATTTCATTTTGGGTTATCAATGACATTGAGATCCTTGTGCGATATACTAGTAATAGGAAGTGAAGGATGATGAACATATCACGACCCTATGATGGAGGATTCTAAGGGTTTTAGTAGTCACAGAACCCGAGCAGGTCTATGGTGCCCACAGTGCCCATGACCCATTCCAGCACCCCAGCCTACGAAAATCTTTAGTTCACATAGTTTTCTAAGACTCGGTGTGACATTTTTCTCTTTCTATTCATCAAGCTAGCACTTCGGCATAGTCCAAATATGGTTTCGAATCTGCTAAGTCATCTTATCTCCTCTTTACGCTAAGGGTTTAAATCTTAGTTTATTATTTTCTTTAGTCTAATTATGTACTTAATTGTTGATTCATTTACCTTTGCTACATTGCAATGATATTTAGGCATTTATTTCTATATTTGCTTAATCACCATAAAAACATAAGCCAAATGTCATCAGAAGGCAATAATCTAGCATGTTGATAATCTTCATCATCAAAGGCATTAATATCCAAAGCATTAAAACCATAGGTTCCCATACTAGTTTCTACAAAAGATATTTGTGATGAAACTCCTTCAATTGGTGTTCTGACCATTCTTCTCTATGTATAAAAGCAATAACATTACCAACTAGTTCCCAAGTAATATCTTTTCCTATGAAAGCTCATGTAGCCTATGACCAATCTCTTCCAAGAAACATAACATAATTAGCAAGAATATCTAGGATATGCACATTTTCAATAAACCTTACTATTTCATCTTGTGTTATCTTAATGACTATGTCTTTGAATTTTCCACAACATCTAGTCTGACGAGATTCAAAACCAGTCAACTTTCTATTATCATGTTCATAAAGAATTCCTAATTGGTCAATACTAGATTTAGGCATGATATTCTTTAATGCTCCCATGTCTAGAATACAGTTCCGAATGATTTTATTTTGAATTTTAACTGACACATAAAAATGTGGAATGTAATCAAGTGTTGAATTGGAATCATTCAACACTTTATATTCACTATTATCTTTCTCACTATCGATTCATATTCTTGAACAACCACTAAAGGTTTTGATTCAAACCTTTTTATGAGTAGCTTCCATTTTT
Source organism: Taxus wallichiana var. yunnanensis (assembly GCA_018340775.1). Taxonomy (NCBI): domain Eukaryota; kingdom Viridiplantae; phylum Streptophyta; class Pinopsida; order Cupressales; family Taxaceae; genus Taxus; species Taxus wallichiana. Next base: position 782,582,262 of record CM031238.1, read on the forward strand.
TCAAATTGACCAGGTAAACCAATACTCTCAAACATATTTAAATTGCTTCTAGAATTTTTCATGTCAGCCACAATATCATACCCGTAGAAAATATTGATGATTTTATAAATGGTTTTCCTTTATAAGGATTGTATTGATTATTATTCAATTCAAATGGAACCTCTTGAGAAGTGGGTTTACTTGATTTATCCAATGATTTTTTTTATCATTATGACCAAATTTTTGTTTTCCTCTGGATTAATCAAAAAAATTTCTTTCGACCATCATTTTTGGCATAATCCTTAGATTGAGTTTGAACTGCATTTACATCAAAATCAACAAAACTACACATTTCTAAAATATTCTTACCTTTCACAAACTTCCTAAAATTTTCAGTAGCTTTACATGTTTCAAGATCATGATCTAATTCACACACTCCACAATACATCTCTTTAGGTTCAGTCTTAACTTTCCCTAATTTAGTTTTAACCTTACTCCTACCCCACGTAGATGTGATTTTTAGGATTATGGTTTATCATTTAAATGTCTTTTCATGACAACCAGCTTCATTACCTAGATTCTGAATCACATTCAAGATTTGTGTATTCTCTGGAGAATTTTTAGACGATGATCTATATTTAAAACCAATCTTCTTCAACTTCTTATCATATGTCAAACACAATGTAAGAGTTTCCTCAAAATTGTAAATATCTTTCTCTTCCAACACCAAACTATATTTTGACGACAAATCATTAATATAATACAACCATGCAATATTTTTAGGAGGTCTTACTTTTGCAGGTATCTTTTGTCTTAATTTGGTGAAACGAATGGTAAAGTGATAAATGGTCTCACTAAGGTCCATGGTCATATTGGAGAGTTCATTAACTAGTTCAAACTCACATTTTTCCTTCCCAAAGAAATCCTCAAGACAATATTCTATGTTAGACCATTTAGTGTGGGATTTAGAAGGTAGACTAATGAAATATTTATAGGCTCTTCCTTCTAATGTTTGTGAAAAGAGTCTTAAAGAATCTCTTTTGTTAGTTACTCCTATGGCAACACATATTAGTTTGAAAGAGTCAAGATGATCTTGACAAGAAGAACTGTACTCACTAGAAAATTTAGGAAGTTAAATACCTTTTAAAGATGGAATCTTTTGAGGATTTCTTCCAATGTCAATGGGATTAATTTTAATCCAAGGACTAAGATTCTCTTCATCATTATCAAAAGCCTCATCATCACCACAAAGATTCTCCATTACATTCAAAACTAGGTATTATATTTCTATTGTGATTTGTATTAGGCCTTATTTCTCCTTCTCCTTCAACCTCCACGTTAAAATTACAAATAATACAACACAAGCTAATAGATTAGTCTAAAACAAATGTTTAAGAAGATTCTTATCATTACCAATATCTAAAGGTAAGACATTAGATTTATTTTCAGATTTCAAATTTGCTTCTATTTCATTTTTAACTTGTTTATAATTTTCTACAATGTCTTGTTGAGTTTTAATATTAGACATTGCAAGCCTTTAAATATAAAGAGATCTATCTTATTTTTTGTTAAGAACTTCACTAACTAGTGAAAATTGTGCAACAATAGCAATAGAATACTAAAGTACAGCTTCAAATGTCGAATTGATCTAATTCAAGATTACTAATGATAAGACAAACGTGATCAATAGAAGAAAAACCCTAATGATCGTTTGAAATATAATAAAGAGTAGATAGTTAGAATAATTCTAATCTTGCAGGAAAAAATAGAAATGAAGAATAAATTAATAGTTAGAGGAAATCCAATTAAATATGAGAAATAGAAATTATCCCGAGAAGAGTTGCCAAATTTGTTATCGACGTAAAGTAGACCGACAAGTAATCAACCCTTTCTCCTAATGAAAAGATGAATATGGAATCAAACCAATTTAATCATGATGGTACTTAAGAATGGCTTATGTGTGTGTATTTTAAATATAGGTTTATTGTGAACCAACCTAAGATCTTGAGAAGATTTCTATCTCCTAACACCAAAAAGGGTATACAAGTCAACAAAAAAGAAATAAAAGAACATGAAAGAAAAGAAAGGAGAATACTATATATCGTTGAATCATATATGGTAATGAGATCATTTGAATATATTGAGAACTTCCCATTGTAATTCATATAAAATGGTAAATATCTTATTGATTTATATTTATTTTTTAATAATAAATTAATATCAACCTTTATTCGATTGAGTGAAGGATATTGATTAGACAACCTCTTGAAATTTTGAAAATGTAAGTGATGATTTAATGAATTTGTATTTCTAATTTATTTTCCAAGTGATATAATGATTTTGAAAACAAAAGAAACAAATGTAAACACACTATTTACAAATATGACATATTTACACAATTTGTAAGATGAAAATGAAGATAGACATGTTGAAGAGAAACAAATTTGTATTTATGAAATGTACAATGATCACCAAAACAATGTCTAACAAGAGTCATGATTCAAATCAAAAGCCAACGATAGCTATCAATGCATTTATCTTGAGATCAAAATGAAGATATCATTCATGGCCTACTCTAGATATGACAGATTAAAATCTATAATCATCTTAGATGAGACACATAATAATAAAATCATATAATCAATAAAGTAATATTAAAACTAGATATACCTACTGTATCAGAACTTCATACTCAAACCTCAAAACAATGTCGTCATAGCACCTGTAAGATCACTTATCTCATAAAATCAATTACATGGAAATATTCCTTATGAAATAAGTTTCATAAATTGCTATAATACCTAATTTTTTATCATCAAAATTGTATCCTCCAAGTCTTTTAATAGTCTTCCCTTGTGTAAAATAAGTTGTAACCGATTTGGCTCCAAATAGTGAAATTAAATAATAAAATATTACATTCCTTTTTAAGTGAGACTTCATAATATTTTATTAAATATAAGTGAAAGGACTTGGGTAACCAACTTTTTTAATAAATATGATGTTTTAAAGTATGAGGTAATAGACAAAAAGGACAAGGGGCCCACTTTAATATTAATGCACTAAATAAAATACAAAACACATCCATACATCATTCCAATAATTTAAAATAAATTCTCCATCATACTCTGAAAATGATCATCAAAAATCATGAAACCAAGGTTTTTTCATCATCCAACCAAACATATATCTAATATTATAAATCCATAACTGTCACATACATCATCAAATATAGATCCAAATATTATTAAGTACTACAAATATTTAATCAAATCCATATCCAAGCAGAAAACAACAAGTCATATCATGATAAGCTAGTCATCTCCAGTAAGATCAAGTAATGGAGTCCTAACATCCATCATTAACTCTACATATTCATAAGGTTCAACTGGAAGGGTAGTGCAAGTGATGACCCCTATCTCCTCATCTACTTCCAAATTCACCCTCTTTAATTCTACGGTCACCCTAAGAATTGTGAAAGAGGACCTAACACACTTATAATGTGGTTGTGAATCATGCGACTATGAAGGGTGTGTCTATCCAAGTAGAAATGGTGAATTAGCAGATGGTTGGAAATTGTTTGGAGGCAAGTGTGATAGAGAAAACTTTACTAAGTGGTTAGAAGAAGGATTATGGTTTTTCTTTGTACGATCTATATTGTGACAAATAGGAGTATTTTGAACACTATGGGAGGGTTCAATATGAGGGCATGACTCAATAACCTAAAATACCTCATGTAAACATGGTTCATTTGCATCAAAATGCATGAAGACACGAGTACAAACAATTCTTATAAAGGGTATCCTACCCTAAGCTTTCTAGTTCCCCTTCATCCACCCCTAGGTGAACCTCTCTACTATTGTAATTAGCCAAAAAGGTATCATGACCACATGAAAGATGAGAACATGATCCTCTAGAACTCACTTATCCATCCCAACCCGACAAGCTATAAAAATGAGAAGAAATGAAAAATTAAAAATAGGTTTAACTCGAGACAACTCTATAAGTTCACATATTTTCTCAAAACAAAGTAGACTAAAATACCCCAATTAATAACATGACAGATGGCAATCACTTTATCTAATCAGGATTCATTTATCAGCAACTAAATCTTTATCAATAAAATCCAATACTAACCATACACTAAAACTCAAATATTTCAAATGAAACACAAAGTTTCTTCAATACTTCAATCAATCATTTCAAAAATCCTTCATTTTTGAAAATAGTTTCTTTTCAACATCTATTCATCCTCAAAACTCACATTTTATAAATGACACAATCAAGGTATATTCAAAGAAAATGGCTTGCTTCAAAACTCAAACTTAACTTCGCTTAAAAAATCATTTCACTTTTCATCAAAACAGACTTAACTTCTTCTTCTTCTCGGGTAATGTGTTTATATCAAAATGACGACAACAAAGTGCATATTAAATGACCATGCATAGAAAAAAAAAGTCCCATATAAAACCGACAATACCGCTTGGTTTTCCATCTTTTCAACCTGTCTCGATTATTTTATTTAACGGTCATGAATTCATAAAACTTGTTGCAAGAGAACAAATCTAATACCATCTAAAAAATAATTGGGCATATCATATTTATCCCACATAGTCTACAATATTCATTCAACCAAGATGACGTATGTAAACAAAAAAACACATATTTTCCAAGAATAAATTCAAAGAAAACCATTAAATAATCCTATCAAACTTATTAAACAAGAGATTTTTGGAGTAAAATTGTGTACGTCTCTTTTCCATTTTCTTTTAACATATAGAGTTCAAACTAGGTCTTAAATACGAACATATGCAATTAAAACAAGTTTACTTGCCTAGAACATCTTTATTTTGTTTAATGAAATTTTACCCATTTTGTTATTTATAAAAAAAAATAAGTTTTTAGCATGTGGGTAATTAAAATAATGGTCCAAATGTGAGTAAAAATTTTTAATGGCTTCACCGTGTAAGCTTCATCAAGTTTTATACATTCATAGAATTCAAAAATGCATGCATGTAAAGTAAATAAAACCAACCCGAGATAGAGAAAATGTGTGCTTTAATAAAGAGAAATATATCTCATGAATCCTTGACATGTTCTCGATTGCAATAGTGGAGTTCAAAACGCACAACTATGTAACCAACAACTCAATAAAATATCCATAACAAGACTTCTTTCACAAGAAACTACCCATAAAATGACCCAAAAGTCCAATTTTTCATTATCTCAATGTAAATAATGAGGTAAAATCAATGCACGTGTACTCATTCAATACGCCACTATGGATCAACCACTATACAACTGCCACCTCAAACTTAGCAATTTCTAATGTCTTCCAAAATCAAAATGTACACCATAGTTCAAACATGGTCACATAATATGGTGACCACTTTAATATATTTATTTCTAATTAACTAATGTCATCCAAATCAAATGTTAGCATTCATGCAAGGTTATATCAACCCCATCAAAATACATATGCCCATTTTATGTGAATTTAAATCCTCGTAAAACAGAGTACCGGATCATGTGATCCAAATTATATCACATTTTAATGAATTTCATACAAATGATAGAAACCACCATGTGATTTATCAAGATATGTGAATAGACAACCAATCAATAAAATTACACAAAGAAATTATCATTTCAAAAACATCACATCTTAATTATATCACCCTAAACAAATCATTTATAGAATGGAAAGAATAAATATACCACGATGCAAGCTTGAAAACTGAAAAATAATATCACAAAACAAAACTTAATCTCCATTACTAAAACCACACAATCCAATTTGGTAAACAAGATGACATATATATCATTTCTAGAAATTAAAAACCAACCAATGTAATAAAGAGTGCTCTAAAACCACCTAATGTTATATAAATTAAATAATGCATTACATATCAAGTATCCCCCACCGACTTATCGAAATGCATACAGTATGATGTAGTAAAATTAGAATAGGGAAGTTTTTAATGAATTTAAAAGAAAAGGGGGTATATAAAATTTTATAAATAACAATAACTACCTTAGTCAAGAATTCATCTACCTCTTTAAGTAAGTCTCTTTCATATCATTTTTTCAAATCATTTTCTACTTCTATTGATCCTAAGTATTACTTTCATGCAAATGTGTAGCATGAAAAATTCAAACTTTCAAGCATGACAACTAAGCCAAATTTGAAAATCGCTCCCGAGTCTTCTTGAAACCCCTCTTCCGATCAGGTTTCCTTATGTACCATACTCATCCTAACCTCAGTAGGTTCTATCAATTTGTTGAAAAATATTTCCCTAGTGTTTGAAATGTTTTGACAAGGTCATTCATCCCATTTGGTAAAGTGCTTCCAAAGGCTAGTTTTCAAACGGGCCTAAAAAGGAAAATTTTGGTTGTTTCATGACATGTGTGAATCCATCCGGAAGGTTTTAAAGGATAAAAATAATTTGGAGATGGTATTAAAAATTCATTAAGTTTTTGGAAATTATTTAGGAAAATTTAGGAGGTTTAAGGATAGACTGTGCAATAGAGGGTTGTTCGGTGTAAGGAATAATTAGTTAAAACATGGACCTGATCTTCCATGAAGTATTACAGAGTTACATAATGAATTATAAATCAAAAAAATATTAATTGGAAATATTAAATAATCCTATACATGATGGAATCATAAAATCTTTCACAACACATGTGATGGATTCTTATGGAATCTCAATTTTGACACACTCTCATGTTGTCCCAAAGACAAAAGGGGAATTTTTTTATGATGAAAGATGAATTTAGGTTTGAAAACTATCCCATTATTATTATAATGGCATTAGGAGTCAAAATCATATAATAATTCATTAGAAAATACCTTTTGTAGCTTTGGGAATTGCTTCGTCAAGTTGTCTCTCTTACAAGTGTGCTTCTCGTAGTTAGTCATTTTTGGGTGAGGACATATGTCACCTCCTAGTGAGGGATAAAAATTTTGTAAATATTTTCCCCATTCCAAAGGGTATATAGGGGACATTAAAATTCACCCCTCCTCAACCCCTCCATCTGGTTCTCCACATGACTAAGTCTAGCACTCTGGAGGGCTTATCTAGCCTATCTTACCTTCCCCATCTTGCATCATGAAGGTGACACTTGGTAGCATATGGTGAGGGCACATTTTATTGTCCCTCTTTTCCTCATTCCCAAGGGGAAAAAGGGGAAATAAAATATACCTCTCTCTAAAGCACCCAATATGGTTTTCAATATGACCAAGTTCAATCCCCTCAGTGCTAAATCGAGCTTTTCCCCATCTCCCCCTCATCGCATCTTGTGTTGCCACTTGTCCTCATCTAGTGAGGGAAAAAAATTTCCCTATTATCCCCATTCGAAAAATATTCCCCACTCTATCCCCTCTCAAGGTTCTCCATGTAACCATATCAGGACTCCCAAAACCTAGGGCACGCTTTACCCATCTCTCTCACACTACACATCTGATTGACACTTGGCTTCATTTCCTTGAGGAACATTTTCTTACACCCTTGTCCCCATCCTAATGTGAAAGGAGGGGACACAATTTTTTTCCCCATACTCTGCCCTTAAAACCCTAGTTTTTCCCTAGCTACTTTTCCCACTCTCGTGAATAAATTTGATTACTAGGGGACTTTAAAACATTAAATAACCAATTGTCAATCATGTTTCCTCGCCTAGTTTGACCTTTCTACCATTTTTTAAGTCATGAAACCTTAAAATTCATCAAATCACAATCACCATGTTGTAAAAATAATTCTAGGCCAGCCATAACTATGAAAACAAAGCTTTTTCCACTACTTGCTAATAAGAAAGCTTATTGCACCAAAACTTTCAACTGATTTTTCTCCTCTTAAGCCACTTGTGTTCACTATAAATTCAATCATACATGAATGGATTCCACCATAGCATTATACTTGGAACTTGTGCTCTAAAAATTTACTTTTTTGATTTCCAAGAGTTCCATCGAGTAGAACACGAGAAAAATTAGAGTACGCTATCGCAACGCTAAGCCGAATCCAATGATGATGTTTTTGACACAAGAGGAAACTAGTATGTTTACATTCTAAAAATAGAAAGTCTTATGCATATTGGATTACTAAGATAGTAAGTACCTAAAAACCAATCTCCAATCACCCAGAACACTCAAAATCGGTGCAAAATGGAAAGTATGGTAAAATTAGAAATTTTCCCAAAATAATAGGTTCGAAAAAGTAACTCGCTAAAAATTAAATATTTCTAAAAATGGTAAATCATCATCAAGGGAATTTAATTGAGTGTTCTATAGACTTAAAAATATTCAATGTGAGAAAATGTGAGATTCCTCAAAATATCATCTCCACGTCGACCTTCCAAAAATAGAAAGTCTCAATTTTTGTTGCAGAAAGTTACATTTGGCTTTGATACTCATCTCACAAATTTTTTTCATCCTCGCAAGATTGTAAGGTTTTCTTGCATCTCAAATGATAAATTAAACCCTTCATGAGGATCCAAAAGCATCACCTTGGTCACAATTGTGTCAAGGAGCAAGACATGGCATATCGAGGCACAACAGAGAAAGTTAGGAATATTTTGTAGTTGATAAAGAAATCAAAGAGAGCCAAGAAACCCATTGGAACCCATGATTCATCAAAGGAGGTCATCACAATCACAATAGAATCATCAGGTCTTGTTCCACCATCATCTCTCTAGTAAGCTAGTTAAGATGATTGAGCTATCCAAGTCAAATGATCTAGGAAGAGCTCATCCCTCTACCTTGATGATATCACATCTCGTAGGTCATTAGAGGTAAATTTTGTAGTGTTATAGTGTAGTGTGAGGGATAGGAACATGAAACTCATTTTCTATTCAGGATTAGTTCTTTATGATGAGTGAATGAGAAATGTCTAATCATACTTCCACCCAAGTGGCATCTCGGTTAATAAAGTGAGTTGTGAATTAGGTCATCATGATAAAAATTAAATGAGAGATTCATGTAACAAACTAAAGACAATGTCTCCTAAAATAAGGTTGAAACTGATCTATCAAGGCACTCAAGATCATCATGCTCAAATGAATAAAGGAATCACCTCATTCTCTTTCATTCCTTCAAGTTTCATCAGGGATAAGTCCTTCCATCAAGAAAAGGTCACCTAATTCCATCAAAAACGTGTTTATATTAAGTTTATGAATTTATTTCATTCAGGAGTGTTCTAGAGTCAAGAAAGGAAAATGGTGTGATCTTCATTGAATGATAAATCAACTCTATTCCCTTATGTATCCTTCCACTTGGTATTGTTCCTGAACACTCACCTTAGAGATTGAGGTGAGGTCATTTCCATCTCCTCATGCCATTCCAACTGGTGGCCACTTATCAAGAATTCCATTTAGAGTCCATCCCTTTCATCTGCAATTTTAGGATTCATTCTAATGTGTGAAAGTTAAGCATCAAGAGGTTTGTGCATCATATGGTTGGTTTATGATCACTAATGACAACTATGAAATCTAAGGAACAAGAGAGTTATCCTCACTCTCATTGTGAGATCAAGAAGGAACCATCATACACTCATGTTTATCTCAAGCTCACATCAGGACATCTTGCAAAAGTGTTCCTAAAAACTCATTTGGTAGTTCAAGGTGTCTGTGCAACCTATAGAAGGAGGAGATTTTGATCACCATGCCTCAGATCAATAAGTTCTTCATCAATAATAGATCAGTCAACCCCTTTCCTTTCTCTCTTCTCTCTCTCTCTATCTACATATTCTAATTTTTAATTGAGAATGTACTTTGTACGATTTTTTCATATTCACTTAAGTGACAACAATTTTTTTGTAAATTATAAAATTACTCTCTCAAAATTATAATAGAGGTACTTAATTTGTCTCTTCTAAGGGAAAATTGAAAGGTCACAAGTGGAATAGGAACATGAAGATTCATATGAGAGGTAGATGAGAAGGCAATCTGTAATGTTACAAATTGGAGTGGATTCTCCATTCCAAAGGATCTTGAAAATTTAGTTTTTGTAGTAATTGTGGATTTTTGTATATTTTGAAGATTTGTATCACCACTACACAAGAAATAAAGGCTACATTTCTTCCATTTCCTTTTCTCATGTTTTCCTCTATTATCTCTCTTTTCTACAAATTTTAAAGTATGGTGATCTTGAGTAACCAAGAAGGAACTTGGTGTCCTTGATTGATGAATCTAAATAATTGTGTGTCTTGTTAATTTCCTACATTGTTTCTTTCCTCTAATTGAATGTGGACCTACTCTGGTTATTGTGTGTGAACTCTATTAGTTTCTACTCACAATAATAATATTCCCTTTCCTAATTTCTCTCCTTTACCCTTCATCACTACACTGTACTCTCTTGTACCCATGTACAAACATTTTTCCACAAGTCCAATGAATTATTCCTATGTGATCCCTGAATTACTAGTCACCTCCATAACATTTAGATATTATTAGGATAGTTTACATTCAATAATGGGATCCTCCCCATATAAAATAAGGAGGGCTATAGCCTTTTGAGCATTTGTGGAAACACATAATTTGTAACACGACAAATTATTTCACCAACAGTTTTTATGTCTCTATTGGGGATAGATCTGTCCTTGTGCACCCTAAAGATATTTGAAAATACAAAAATGAGATATTCAAAATCCATAAAACCAAAAAAATTGAAAAATACTAGAAAAAATACTATTTGAATGATTAAAAATCCTTTTTGCAATCTTGTTGAGAAACCTGCACTTTTCAAGTTTCTTTCCTTCCTAAGTACTTGAGAAAACTGGCTGAAAGAAGATATACTAGATTGAATAGATTGAGAGGAATCATTGACCCTTATTTTTAAGCTTTGAAAAAATCAGAAAGAGTGAGTTAGATATAATCCATATTACTTCTCTCAAGATTCATCTCCATCGATTCATTAAGCGGTACCCCTAGAAATCCTATCCAAACTCCTATTGATATTCCTTCAAATCCTCTTGATTCTCCTATCTTTCACCCACCTTTGAATTTTTAATTCCTATAAGAAGAAGAAGAAGAAAGAGAGGAAGAACTAGAAGAAGAAAGAGAAGAAGTTGAAATGACAACATAAGTACCTATTCCATAGGAAAGAACAATGGTCTATTGGCTTTCATTGCACCACTTCATGAACTTCCAAAAGAGTTAAGAAAAATTTCCAAACTTTTATAGAGATGGCAAGAAACGTCCCTAATGATCATAATACAACCTTCATCACATCCTGTGGCATTCTTGGAGTACAACATGAATATGTTGCATTGCGGTTGTTCATGGAAATATTACAAGATGTCATTATGGACTAGTTCTACTACTTGGTATCATGCTCAATCACTGATTGGGAGGATATGAAGAAAACATTTGAAGCAAGATCCAGGACTTCCAAAGATAGTCATGCTCTAATTTCTCAACTTACTCCAATGACGAAATAATAGCAATAGTCCATGAGAGACTTCATGACAAATTTAAACAAGATGATCAACAAGATTCCACCATTTTCTATCCCACTTGTAGATAATCTGAAAATGTTATTCATGAATTATCAATTACCCGAAGTGAGATTCTTTCTACGGAGAGACCAACCAAGATATTTGAGCAACACTCAAGAAATTTTTGTTGAGGAGGAATATGACCTCATTTTATTAGGAAGGATAAAAATCCTTCAACAAAGGATAAGGCTTAGAGTTCCAAATATGAGAGAGCTGATCAATTTTTACAAAATTTGGCCAATGACTTGACAATGTTGAAGAAGGAAGTTACTCAATGAACATCTACTCTAAACTATAACATAAATTAAATCACAGGAGAACCCCATAGGATTGCCTTGAAAGCTCCATGTCAATGCAATATGCGAGGTCAATGAAGATGAAGAAGATGATATTTTGAATTAGAATTTGAAAATGAAGGAGAAGAAGAATGTGCTTGGATTGGATATTGTGAATGTACACTTGATGATGATTTTGAAGAATCCATATATAGTTACTCATATGTGGTGTTCACTCAATCAAAAAAGAGAAAGAAGGCTCTTCTTCTACTACCCAAGCTAAGAAATTGAATCCTCAAATGGTGACTCCACGTGAAAAAAACAATGAAAGGAGGATCATCAAAGTCCACTTCCACAGGGTCAGCTAAGAAGAAGCATGAGACTAATTCAACCAAGAATCCTTCTACCTCTTCAAGTAAGTCTCCTTCAACTTCCCTTGAAAAATTAATTTCTATAGATCCTAAGAACATCCATATCAAGGATACCATAATACCTGAAGTGCTTAGCCATTCCTCATCCTCTCGATATTGTTTACCATTTCAAAATCCCAAAGTTTAAATTTCTGAGTATGAGTACTTGAAAATTTGTTCTAAAAATTCCACTACCAAAGAACTACCTCATACATCTCAATCCACTCCATCTCTAAATTGTCTCACTTCCACACCCTCCACCTCTAGGAAGGTAGAACCTTTCTACATAGCCTTGTTCATCAACAAGTACAAACTGAATAATTACATCTTTGACTCGGTGCTTCGAGACAATGTCATACCTACAAAAGTTACTAAAGCTATCAATATCTCTCCTACCTCTGGTCATTACCTCTCCATGGAAATGAAATAAGTTACCCTTGTTGGCTAGATCAAGGTTTCTCGTAGTATTCATAGATTTCCCTAACAATAAAATCAAAATGAGAATACTTATAGCAGACATGCTCACCTCATATGGTATGTTGTTGGGTTGAATCTTACATCCAAATGTTTGAGGTAATATGTAGTTGGATTGGTCACATGCCACCATTCCAGTCAATGGTAAAATGAAGAAACTTCTTCCCATCAAGAAAATGAAGTACATTGTTCAAAGACTAGATGACCCAATGACAAATATCCCATGTCAAAATTCAAAATCTTACAACTTTTTCATGACTTTCGAGGAATATCTTGAGTTTCCCATGTTGGTGGAAGAGTATCCAAGCATCACAAAGCTAATCAAAGAGCATAATGGTGACTTGATGAAATCAGAATTTGAGATTATGTACTTCCCATGGGATGTGAGCATGAATGTAATTTCTCCACTAGATGTTGATGATGATCATGAGAGTCTTGACTTAACCAAGAAATCTCAAAGTGATGAGTAATGTGGATAAAGGAGTTATGCCCAAAACTAATTTTCAAGTGAGTCCAATGTTTCAAAACATGTTCTCAATGTTCAACATGAAGTTCCATTCAATAAAATTTATTGTGAATATGAAGAATTATCCTTCTTGTTGGGATGGAAAGATAAGGAATGTAAGAGTGACAAGATGTTTCATCCCTTTGAATTCCAATCCACTCAAGAGGATGACAATTTCATGATAGAAATGAAATTCTTCATTATTGGTGATCAAGATTGGGAAAATGATAATGTAAATATTTCAACCCTAAAGTTGTAATCATTCCCTTTCATGGAGATGGAGACATACTTTCACATCCCGCAATTTCATCTTGTTTCATCAAAGGGAATAAGTTGTAAAATGAAGAGTGGGTTAGGAGAGACGAAGAATAATCTCTATTGTATAGTTGTATAGGTAGCCACACATACATATGCATAACTGAAAAGGATATACACTCACGTGTAGTTCCATGTACAACCATGCAATAATTTTTGTCGTTTAGTACTCATAATGTACATAAAATTTATGATATTCTTGTTTTTCTTTGATATTTTGTATGTACTTAATTTTTGGGTATGATGATGCGATGCATTACTTTGGATTATTTTGTTGTTGTACCTGTAGTAGTATTAATATTGTTGTGCACCTTTCTATGGTGCATGTTATGAGTTACTTACTCTCTGAATTTGATGGTTGAGGCAAGTGGTATATTCCTTGATTGTTGCATCTGTCATTGATATTATTATTTTACCTATCTTGCTGGAAGTAATGACTTGCAAAGAAGGACTGAATTTATACATAGTTGCAATATATTATTCATTAATGATTGTATAATATGAGGAATCTTTACATAGTTACAAAAGTATTATTTCAGTATGGAAACATGGTTTGACTGCATAATGACTAACTCTCTCATGGCACACATGGTCATAAACTAAAATTTTAAGGAAGTGTTCCTCACCACTTAATGGATATGAAGTTTTTCAAGGTAAGAGTACTTATTTGATTGTTTTATTAAGCAATTAGAGATGATGATAGTTGTTAATCAACCATAACCACATCCTTGATACTTTCCTATGGAAAAGTACTACTACTATGACTATTTTCACTTGTCTTTGACCCCGAGAAAACATAAAAATTTATTTGATGATCTATCTTGTTCTTTAATGATAAATAAGAAGGCAAGGGTAATTTTCAATACTATCACTTTGCCTCAAAACTACGGTCTTAGAATCTATGATGGCAATTTAATAAGAATTAATATTTCATGATGAATTGGTATGTTTTATTTTTATGGACACAATTTCCTTTGACCATAACATTTGTAAGTAAACTCAATAGAATATATTGTATCAGCATGAGACCCCCCAAAATCCCGAATGAGGTTTTAATGTGTTGTTGTACAAAGATCCTAAGACCATAAGTGATGGAATTTGCATTGCTGAAAAATTATAAAGGCTATAATAATTCATTTGCCCAAAGCATCATGTCAATATTATCAAGGTTAATATTGATGGTTGTTGAAGATGTTTAAAAGACCAATAACATAGCATGGTGTTAAATTTAAGGCATTTTATTGTATCACGGTGATTTTTTCCTCACCAAAATTGAGGGTCATTTGATTGTTTATCAAGTATGGTGGTCTTAAGGCTTAGATATGGAATGATTTTATTAATTGGTCAATCGACCTAGGAAAGTAATTAGGGATTCCATCTAATTAAATATAGATTAAAATAAAGTTGCATGAGTGGTTTGATTATCTCTTTGGTCGATTTACCATGCAAGGAAAAGGCTTAAGTATTCTTATTATTTTTTATTATCTTGAACTCCACTAGCCTAGTTTAGTGGGAAACAAGTGAGAGGCGGTGGCAAGATTCTCAAAGCCATAACGTGGCACTTGAAAATTTTATTGGGAATTAATGCTCACTAAAATCATGCAACTTCCTAAGGAAGCTAACAACATGAAAATTTGTTTAATTTTGTTGTTTCTTTATTGGTTGAGCTCATCTAATGAGTTGTGCATGGAAGGGTTTGAGCTATTTCCATCCGAGTTATTATGGGTGTTTCTTTTCTATCAATAGATATTTTTATTTTGTTTTAGATTCATGCGTTACTATTATTTAGATTTATAATTGAGTTGCCATCTTATTATGAGTGCTTAGATTTTATTAGTTATTGAATCTGTTTTAGAAAATTTATGGGTCTTCGAACTCACATAAGAGGACATTGTTTATTGATTTTTAACCCTTTCTTAAGAAAATCGAAAAGGGTATCGCTTATTTATACTTAACTTTCTCTGAATAGTAGATTTAAATTGAATATCCATTTAAATAACTTTTCGGGAAAAATATGTAATCTGGGTATTTATACTTCTCTTATCATTTAGCCCGCTTTGAAAGATTTCAGGTTTGCAAGGTTAAAATATCACTTTATCTTCTTAAGTAAGGTTATTATTATAATGCATCGATGTTGTTTTATATCCATTGATTGAGAGTTTGATAGTTTTTAAAAATTTGTATTTTGGTCTTTGGGCTATGTTGTCGAACTATGGTAGAATACCATGTCTTAAATCATACTAAAATTATCTTAAGATAGCCATGGTTTTGTATTAAGGGATAGGGAATCAATTTTTCTTAATAGAAACTCAGTCGTAGTCTTGATCTAGTAATTACCCCGTGTTCATTTTGTGTAAGGACTTAAATGTCCATAGATATTGACAATGACTCGAATTCTTGAGTATACATATTTTGGATATAGTTGGGTTTCAGGAATAAGGTGAGTCTTAAGAGAATATAACCTTCATACTTGTTATGAATATCAATTTTCATGTTCATTATTTTAAAATATAAACGATATTCAATAGGGACTTAAGCCGGAAGCATGTATATAGAAGTTGAGTCTTGACTCTTATAGAATGTGACCATGTTTGTGCTTTGAATAATATAATCTAAGAGGATTATGTCATTTATTCTATAATTATCTCATGACATAAATATGTAATTAAGTTTTATGCTAATGGAAAATAAAGTAGCCTACCATTCCTTGTTTTTCGTAAGTTGTTTTATGTTAACTTTGGCTTAAACTATGGGGTTGCTTCTTTCTCTCCCATTTATAAGTTATCTTAAAAAATTGACAATAAGTTTTTATAGAGTATTATTGATAAATATTTGGTTGATCAAAAGAGGAAATATTAGTGGTCTAAACTGAGACTAAAATTAAGGCACATTATCATATACTTGTTAGTGATGTAAGAATGTATGTTGTTGCTAATCAAAAATTTGATTAATCTATTTAGATCTCTTCTTTATAAGTTTATATAGTTGCTTTGAATGACATTTAATGTTATCATAATTAAATCAATAGGTTGAGGCTCAATTATTTAATAGTAAAACATCTAGGCAACGATGTGTGTATCCATGCCGATTATTTTGAGCTAACCATGTTATATTATCATTTTCTAGATTGAAGGTTTGTAAAGTATTTCAAATTAGATAAAAGACTGGTTTTGACACAATGTGATTATAGTTGTACTATTTCATACGAATATAATAAATCTACTAGTATTTGTATAAAAGTGAAAGTATTTACTTCCCATGTTGTAAATAAGGCATTTCAAAGGCATGTTGTAATATGTTATTAATTACCTTATCTTTATGTATTTAATATCAAGGTTTTAACCTCCAATATATGAATACATGCTATTGTTTTTTACCATACTTATGTTTTAAGGAAACATTATAATGCCACAAATACGGAATAAAATGAATGAAAATTTATAAGAACAATTTGATGATTTGATTTCATTATGATTTGATTATGGATGCATGATAAGATGAGACAACTTATTATGAAAAATACAACAACATTGTTAAGTTACATTTGCAATTATTTAATATGATGACACATTTAGCTATGCTTTAAAAGATATATGTATATTGATTAATCATATGTTCAATGATTAATCATATAAATGATGTCGAAACCTAATGTTGTAATAACGTGATAAGAGATAATCATAATAAATTATATCTCGTTGCCATGTTATGAATTTTAATCATTTAAAAATGTCACACAATAAATTAAGTGTACCCATCATAGCATGAATATATAAATATGAATTAATTAAGAGTATATGTATGAGTCATAAGGGAATGCGACAATATCCTATCCGAACCAACTAGGAATGGCTACAGGAAAGGTGGTGGTACATAATGATGTAATTCATTACGCATATGTAACCTTTCCCATAGGGATTCCAAGATGGTTAGGTCAATGTCTTGTCGTAGGCTTTATAGGGTCATAATTGCTTCAAGATATTTAACTGAAATATTAACCTATATTAAACAATAGAAACGAATCCTAATGACTATGACCGAGACAATTGTGAGGTGAATGGAAGACAAGTTTTATAGGCTTATGTGCAATCTCGAAACCAACTTGTAAATGCAACACCAAATAACTATGGCCATAGTAGTGCATATAACTAAATGCATTGTCTGTTCACTAGGTCTTCTTGTTGTGGTGTCGAGATTCGGATGTGTGTTACAGTAGTGACTTTTGAAGGATGCTAAGAAGACTCACAAGTTCTCTCATCCTGTAATAAGGCTTAACCAAAAAGGATATACAACTTGGTATATTGGCTCATTAAGAGTGTTTGAGGGGGATCAAGAAGGATATGTAAACCCTTGTAGTTACACATGGTTATCATAGATTGTCTAGATGGATTATGAACATTAATTAATGTTAGATTAATTAGGTGGTGGTGTAAATAATGATACTTACTTCAGCGTAGGAAAACTTAAGGTAGTTTATAAACTTTTGTATGTTGGATTTTAATTGTTGTGTGTTAAAATCAGTGAAGGCATTAACTGTAATTAATGAGTTGGTATTAAAAAAATTCCCTTAGTTTGATGAAGTGTAATATAGGTGTTACATTTTGGTATCGTAGAAGGTTACAACTCTTGGACCTGACAATAGGTCCCTACGCTAACATATAATTTGAAGTCTTGTCTAACAGAACAAATAAAAATGGTTAGCACAAGAGGAAACCTTTTGAACAATTAGGTTACGGGTGTGTAGGCAATGACGGAAAAAATATTGATCGATACTTGTTGTCTTGTAAGACACTTGTAACCACATCACTACTTTGGAACAACGGGTAAATGCTAAGGAAAGTGAGAGTGAATTGGAAGAACAACCTAAGTAGCATAATCTTAATGCTACTAACAATAACTTAAATGTTGAAAATAATAACACAGCTTTTTCATAATGTTGCAAATCCAAATCATCAACTGAATGTAAGAGCCTACTGACAACCGAGCTTTCTAAATACATAAAGTGTATGAACATGCCTAAATTTGACAAGGTAACACTAGGTTATGGGGCTGAGAATTAGTTTAGCAAAATGGAAAAGTACTTCGAGATAAGGAATTTATCAAAGGAAAAAAAGGTTGTTTGGGGAGCTTAGCAACTCTCGAATGAGGCTTCCTCATGATGGGACAACCGCAAGATTGAAATAGGAGTTATAACAATTGATATAAATTAGAATCAGTTCAAGTTTTATTTTAGACAACGTTGGTTACCGTGATCTACTACGATCATAAAATATCTCGAGTTTCGGACCTTGTACAAGGAAAATTAAAAGTAACAGAATACTAGGAGAAGTTTACAAAAATTCTTAAATATGTACTATAGTATTAGACGGCCGATAAATTCTAGAAACACAAAATTATTTTTGTACTTAACCTAATAATAAGTGGTGAATTTAATTTCCATGGTTCTCCTACCATGAAAGTAGTGTTTGAAAATGTCATTAGGTAGGATAAGAAGCTCCACACCATTACTACTCACAAGTATGAGAAGAAGAAGATGAGCTAAAACTCACCTTCACCATTGTCACCTGGGAAGACATGGGGAAAGAAGGTTGAAAAAAACTCAAAATGGTGGAAATAACACTTCTGCAAACTTTAAAATAAATGGATAGGAAAATGTTAGTGGTAAGAATGACAAGTTTGAAAGGAAGAGACCTTTCACTAGTTGCTTCAAGTATGGTGGTAGGGACCACTACACTAGGGATTGTCCCTTGAGGAATAAGGAAAAAATCCGCAACACAAGATTCAAGCTGCATTGGCAAACTAGCACGTTGGAAAAGAAGCAACCCTTGAAGAAGAAAAGGGTTCTAGATCTAGAAACTATCACGGTAAAACCAAGCTTAAACTGCTGGAAAAGTATAAAATAAATATAAACAATAGTTTTTCTTGTTAATTTGAATGTTAAGAACATTGTTTTTTATTAACTCATTTTGATTTTTTCAATTATTATGACATACTTGATGATATTATATATGTTGAATGCTGGAATGAAAAGGATTTTATCATATTTCATATTGTTTGACAATAGTTGAATGAATAAAAGTCTGTTACAATCAATAAAGTTGAATTGAAATATTAAAAATTACAAGTTTTTGGATGAAAATGTTGACTGTTCTCCTTATTTATTAGATATAATTATGTGTTTGAATATTATCATTGCGAT
The DNA here is from genome assembly GCA_018340775.1 of Taxus wallichiana var. yunnanensis. Lineage (NCBI taxonomy): Eukaryota > Viridiplantae > Streptophyta > Pinopsida > Cupressales > Taxaceae > Taxus > Taxus wallichiana. The sequence continues at coordinate 782,601,905 of CM031238.1, forward strand.
TAATGAGTAGAAATAATCGGAAATGATTCATAAAGGGAGGAAGCATGTCACATCCTACAATTTCATTATGTTTCATCGAAGGGGATGAGTCATAAAATGAAGAGTGGGTTACGAGAGCTAGAGAATAAGCTCTATTGCATAGTTGTATATGCAGCCACATGACATATGCATATCTTGAAAAGGATATACACACTTACATGTAGTTGTATGTACTACCATGCAACAATGCTTTTCATTCAATACTCATAATGTACTTAGCATTTATGACATATTCTTGTTTTTATGTGATGTTTGTATGTACTTAATTTGTTGGGTATGATGATGCAATGCATTATTGGACTATTTTGTTGTTGTACATGTAGTAATTATTGTTAAGTGTTATGAGTTACTTACTCTGCTGAATGTGATGGTTGAGGCATTGGTATATTCCTTTATTATTGCACATGTCATTTATATTATTATTTTACCTATCTTGAAGGAATTAATGACTTGCAAAGAAGGATTGAATTTATACATAGTTTAAATGTATTATTCATTAATGAATGTATAATATGAGGAATCTTTATATAGTTGAAATTATATTATTTCAAGTATGGAAACATGGTTCGATTGCGTAATGACTAACTCTCTCATGGTGTGCATGGTCATAGACCGCAAAGTTTAAGGAAGTCTTCCTCACCGCTTAATGGATATGAATTTTGTCAAGGTAACAATACTTGTTTAATTATTTATCAAGCAGTTGTAGATGACGATAGTTGTTAATCAACCATAACCACCTCCTTGATACTTTCCTATGGAAAATTACTACTGCTATGACTATTTTTGCTGGTCTTAAACCCCGAGAAAACATAATAAGGTATTCGATGATTTATCTTGTTCTTTAATGATAAATGATAAGGCGAGGGTAATTTTAAATACTATCACTTTGCTTCAAAAACTAAGGTCTTAGACCCTATGATGATAGTTTAATAAGAATTAATATTTCATGATGAATTGGTATGTTTTATTGCTATGGGAACAATTGTCTTTGACCATAGCATTTGTAAGTAAATTCAATATAATATATTGTGTTGGTCGGGACCCCTTGTAATCTCAAATGAGGTTTTAATATGTTGTTGTAAAATGAGCCTAAGACCATAGGTGATGGCATTTGTTTTGTTGATAAAATTATAAAGGCTATGGTAATTCCTTTAGCCAAAACATCATGTTAATATTGTCAAGGGTAATATTCATGGTTGTTGAAAATGTTTTAAAATACCAATAACATAGCATGGTTTTAAATTGAAGGCATTGTATTGTATAGCAATGATTTGATCCTCGAAAACTTGAGGGTCGCTTTGACTTTTTAAAGTACAATGGTCTTAAGGTTTAGATATGGAATGATTTCATTAATTGGTCAGGTGACCCATGCAAGTAATAAGGGGATTGCATCTAATTAAAAATTGATTAAACTAAAGTTGTAGGGGTGGTTTGATTATCTCTTTGGTAGATTAACCATGTAGGAAAAGGCTTAATTATTATTATTATCGATTATCCGAAACTCCACTAGCTTGGTTTGGTGGGAAATAAGTGAGAGGTGGTGGAAAACGTCTCAAAGTCACTACATGGATCTTTGAAAAAATTAATGGGAATTAATGCTATCGAAAAGCACGAGCTTCCTAAGGAAGATAACAACATGAAAATGAGTTTCATTTTGTTGTTTTTTTATTGGTCAAGATCATCTAGCAAGTTGTTCATGGGAGGGTTCAAGCTATTTCCATCCAATATATTTTGGGGGTTTCTTTGCTATCAATAGATGTGTGTATTATGTTTAGAGGGCATATAAAATATGTTATTTTAAAATAAAAGATGAGGACTTACATAGTGGGATCTCCTTGAATCCCACCGGAACGAACTTACAAGTGATTTTATGAATATTTGCAAATATTCTTAGGCATGGCTATACTTATCTTTGAATTTTTATTTAATTATGAAATAATAGAGCATCAACTAGTTTATTGTTGAATGATTGTTTGATAGCTAGACAATTCATAGGTTTCTAGTATTTAGATTTATAACCGAGTTTTCATCTTATTACGGGTGCTTAGATTTGATTATCTATTGAATTTGTTTTAGGAAATTTATGGGTCTTCAAACTCACATAAGAGGATTGTATTTATTGATTTTAAACCCTTGTTTAAGAAAAATGAAAAGGGTATCGGTTATTTATACTTAAATTTCTCTAGATGGTGGGTTTAAACTGAATATCCTTTTAAATAGTTTTTCAGGCAGAAATATTTAATTTGGTTATTTATACTTCTCTTTTCATTTATCCTAAATTGAAACTATTTCAGTTTACTTGGGTAAAATGTCACTTTTTCTTGTTAAGTAAGACTGTTATTATAATACCCGGGTGTGGTTTGATATCCACAATTGAGAGTTTGATAGTTTGTGAAAAAATATATTATGGTCTTTAGGCTATGTGTTCGAACTATGGAAGACTTACCATGGTTTAAATCATACTAAAATGATCTTAGGATAGTTTTGGTTGCATATTAAGGGATAGGGAATTGAGTTTTCTTAATATAAACCCAGTCACAGTCTTGATCCAATAATTAGATTGTTCATTTTGTGTAAGGACTTGAATGTCCATAGGTACGGAAAATGACTAAATTTTGAGTATACATATTATGGATATATTCAGGTTTGAGGAATAAGGTGAGTCTTAAGAGCATATAACCTTCACACTTGTTCTCAATATCAACTTTCATGTTTAGTATTGTAAAATATCAGTGATATTTGATAGGGACTTAAGCTCGGAGCATGCATATAGAATTTGAGTCTTAACTCTTATAGGAATGTGACCATGTCCGTGCTAAATAATATAATCTAATAGGATTATGTAATTTCTTCTCAGTAATTATCTCGTGACATAAATATGTCAATAATTTTTATGTTGAAGGCAAATAAACCAACCTAGAATACCTTGTTTTGTTGAAGTTATTTTATGTCAACTTTGGCTTAAACTATGGGGTTTCTTCTTTCTCTCCTATTTATAAGTTATATGCCTAATAATTGACAATAAGGTTTTGCAAAGTATTATTAATAAATAATTGATTGATAAAAGAGGAAAGATTATTGGTCTAAACTAAGACTAAAATTAAGACACAATATCATATACTAGTTAATTGATGTAAGAATGAATGTTGTTGCTTTAATTGAAGTTTGATTAATATTTATAGACCTCTTATTTATAAGTTTATATGTTTGCTATGAATGAAAATTAATGTTATCATCATTAAATCAATAGTTTGAGGTTCAATTATTACATAATAAAACATCTATGCAAGAGATGTGTATCCATGCCAATTCTTTCGATCTAACCATGTTATATTATCATTTTCCATATTACAGAGTTTGTAAAGTAATTCAAATTGGATGAAATATTGATTTCAACATAATGTGATTATAGTTGTACTATTTCATATAAATGTAATAAATGTAGTTGTTTTTTTATAAAAGACAAAGTCTTTACTTCACATGTTGTAAATAAGGCATTTCAAAGGCATGTTGTAATCTCTTATTGATTACCTTATCTTTATGTATTTCTATATTGAGGTTTTAACCTCTAATATATGAATACATGTTGATGTTTTCCAGCATACTTGTGTTTTGCCAAAATTATGGCAAAATATGAATGAAATATTGTAGGAATAATTTGATGATTCGATTTCATTATGATTTGATTTAAGATGCATGATAAGATGAGACAACTTATTAAGAAAAATAAAAACAACACTATTAAGTTACATTTGCAATTATTTAATATGATGACACATTTAACTATGATTTAAAAGATGTATGTATAGTGATTAATCGTATATTCAATGATTAATCTAATAAACTATTTCGCAACCTAATGTTGTTGTAAGGTGATAGGAGATAATCATAATAAATGATATCTCTCTTCCATGTTAAGATTTATAATCATTAACAAATGATGCACAATAAATTAAGTTTACCCTTCATATCATGAATATATAACTATGAATTAATTAAGAGTAGAGTTATGAGTCGCAAGGCAATGCAATAATATCCTTCCCTTACCAAATTGGAATGGATATAGGAAGGGTGGTGGTACACAATGATGTAAGTCATTACACATCCACAACCTTTCCCATAGGGATTCAAATATGGTTCATCCACTGTACTTTCGTAGGGTTTAGTGGGTCATAATTACACCGCAAGATGTTTAACTAAAATATTAAATTATATTAAATAACAAACAAATCCCGATGACTATGATCGAGATGGTTTTGAGGTGAAGGGAAGAAACATTTTGCGGGCTTATGTGTAGTCTCGTAACTAGATTGCAAATGCAACACAAAATAACTTTTGACTTGCTGCTCTATTTTCACAAACTTTATATCGTTTAAAATTTATCAACATCCTATATGCCATGAAAGATATATTTCTTAATTTAGGTGACGTATTGTGTGAAAATGGGGAAAACATCTCCAACATTGAAATGAACAATTCCAGCATCCCAACTACCAGAATTAATGAATTATCGTGCCCATTATTTATCTTGCAAGCAATGTACAATGGTGGAATGGTATTATAGGGTTTCCCATGCCTCTTTCCGGTAATTTAGTGTACTTTTTCTATGGGTGAAGGTAGAATTTTGAGTTTCCCTCTTATTCCCTCTTCTCTCTTTCCCATTTCTATAAATTGTAAAGTGATGTTCATTTGTAATGTTGGATACTTTTAGAATGCATGGGCATTATTAAAAAGCATTGAAAAAGTGTTCTTGAGCTATGGGCCGTGGATTGTGATTATGCAATGTGCTTATACCTTCTTCCTCCATTATAATGATTTGTGCATCATCTTAAAGCAATAAAATACTTTTTTTGTGGCTATTATTTTCCCTTAGTTTGGTTATTTGTTGCATTTCATTTCCTCATCATGTAGTTACAAGTATGATGTGTATGTATATTCATATTGTAGGGTTTGTTTTTATTGTGCATTGTATGAAAATCGGAGTTTAAATGTTGCCATTTACCGTGTGGCTATTATGTTTTCCTTCTCCATCACTATTTTGTTCCATTTTCTCTCTTTAAAATTTATCTTTCCCTTTATTTTTGGTGATACCACCTCCTATAGTGTAGGACATCTCCTCCTCTCCTTAGTCCCTTGGAATCATAGATTAGTTTTAGTTAGTTGTATTTCCCTTCCTAGGATTATAAGTAGAGGAATTCGGACTTCTCCGAAGGTTAGTATCAATTTGCAAGTCCCACAACTTGGAGACAATCTTGTGTTTCCTCAAAATATCGGGTTGTCTATGACTCGGGCATGGTGCAATTTTGAGATCCAAAAGTTATCATAGATTATATAGATAGATTTTAAACATTAATTAATTTTGGATAAATTCAGCGGTGGATGTAAATAATGATACTCATTCTCACGTAAGAAAACTTAAGGGATTTTATAAAATCTTGTATGCTAGATTTTAATTGTTGGGTGTTAAAATCAATGAAGGCATTAACTATAATTAATTAGATGGTTTATAAAAAAATTCCCTTAGTGTGATGAAGCATAATACTAGTGTTACACATACTCAACAAAAAATGGATACATGAAATAGTGTTTGATCCCAATGCTGATTTTGTTCATAATGAAAATATTCTTGATGAGCCTCAATCTTTCAAAGTGTTCATTCTCGCTCAACATAAGGATGCTCTCGCATGAAAATGGGTATAAAAGCTCAATATGGAGAAGATGAAGAAGATGATAATTTCCATGTTACATGTCTAAACTTGAACTCATTCTCTTCTAAGAGCATAATACAATTTAAATGCCACATTGTGTAGGAAAACATGTTGAGAAAGAGTCGTGGTATGAGAAATATGATTTCTTGGTCCAATTGAGAAATAAAGTGATAAAATTGAAGTTTCCAAAGCATCTAATGAGAATCAACCCATGGAAGCGGTGTTCATGAAGTATATAGACAATGAAGAATAAATGTCTTGGTATGAAAATGATAATTCAAGTGTGATCAAGACTCTTCTTCATGACAATAATAGAAAATCAGCAATTGGAATGAACCTAGGAATCAAGGAGAAGATGGAATTAATGTGTCAAAATAACAGAGAAATGAATTGAATAAGTGGGTCATCAATTGCAGTAAGAATCATGCTATATTTCTCAAGAAGATGAGGAAAGGTTCATATTTTAGGGATCCCACAACAGATTTGCGAGAAGAAAGGAATTTGGTGATACCCGTTTATAGGTAAGCAGTCAACCTAAATTAGTGATTCAATGAAAGCAGGATGTCCTCAATGTGTACATAGGCGATTTAGGATGTTTCCATTCTTATTTCATGTTTCCCTTGTGTTGTGTGTTTCCCTTCTCATTTCATGTTTCATTTTCCTATTGTGTGTTTGTTTCTTGGTGTGTGTGTTCAATAAAGGAAGTTTCATTTGTATCACCGTGGTGAATTTATAGTCCAATGGATAAGGCACTAGTATACACAATATCTTGATATTTTAAAGTTCATGCTTATCCTTTCCTCATTGAAATTGATCTAGGATATTTCCCAAGATATAGTTAGTTGTTTTCATGCAAATTTCTACCATGGAAAATTAAAACTTTCAACATGATAACTAAGCCAAATTAAAAAAATTTCTCCCAAGTTTTCTTGAAACCCCTCTCTCAATAAATTTTCCTTCACGTACAATACTCATCCTAACATTTTAGGCCCTCCCAATGTGTTGAAAAATATTTCCTAGTGTTTGAAATGTGTTGGTAGGGTCATTCATCCCATTTGGTAAAGTGCTTCCAAAGGCTAGTCTTTCTAAAAGCCTAGAAGGGCAAATTTTTGTTGTTTCACGATAGGTGTGCATCCCTCGGAAAAGTATTACAGGATCAAACTCATCCAAAGATGGTATAAAAGAGTCATGAAGGTGTTGGAAATTATTTAGGAAAGTTTAGGGAAGGTTTGTAGGTTTATGGGTAGACAGGTAATAGAGTGTTTTTCATGTGTAAGGAGTAAGTATTCAAAATAGGGAGTTGTGTCTTCCACAAAGGATTCCAGAAGTTTCGTAATGAATTGGAAAGATAAATAATCCCCTACATTATGGAATCATAAAATAATTCACAACACCTTATGGATTCTCATGGAAGCTTAGTTTTGCAAACTCATCCTATTTTCCCAAAGTAAAAGGGGACAATTTGTGATAATGAAAACATAATTAAGGTCTAAAACTCATCACATTATTCTTGGATGGACTTGGGAGTCAAAATAATATAATAATTAATCAGAAAATACATTCTAGAGATCTAGGATTACTTTGTCAAGTTATCTCTTTTATAGGTGTGCTTCTCGTAGTTAGTCATTTTTGGGTGAGGACACATGTGACCTCCTAGTGAGGGCACAATTTTGTGTCCCTCTTGTCCCCATTACAAAGGGGATATAGGGGACACAAAAATTTCCCCTCCTCAACCCCTCCATTTAGTTCTCCACATAACCAAGTCTAGTAATCTAGAGGGCTTATCTGGACTATTCCACCTTCCCCATCTTGCATCCTGAAGGTGACACTTGGAAACATATGGTGAGGGTGCATTTTATTTTCCCTCTTATCCCCCTTCCCAAGGGGACATAGGGAAAAAAAATGTTCCCTTCTTTAGCACCCCTTTTGGTTTTCAATATGACCAATTTCAAGCCCCTTGGTGTTATATCAAGATTTTCCCCATATCCTCATCATCACATCTCATTCCGCCACATGTCATCATCTGGTGAGGTTATATTTTTGTGTCCCAATTTTCCCCATTACCAAGGAGACATAGGGGACACAAAAATTTCCCATCTCTCTCACACCGCACATCCGATTGACACTTGACATCATCTCCTTGAGGAAAATTTTACTATACCCATTGTCCCCATCCCTAAGGGGGAATATGGGACATAAAAATTTGCACCATACTCTACCCTCAAAACCCTATTTTTTTCCTTAGTTGCTTTTCCCACTCCCGTGAATAAATTCCATTTCCAGGGGGACTTAAAAATAAGAAATAACTAACTCACAAGAATGTTTCCTCACCTAGTTCAAAATTGATACCATTTATGAAGCCATGAAACCTAAAAATCATCAAATCAGAACCACCAAGTCAGTAAATAGCATTCTAGTCCAACCATGACTGTGAAAATAAAGATTTTTCCACTACTTGCTAATTAGAAAGTTGATTCCACCAAAATTTTCAACTAATTTTTATCCTCTCAAGCCACCTGTCATAATTATAGCTTCAAGCATCCATTAATGTATACAACCACATAATCATACCTATAAATTATTCCCTAGAAATTTTATTTTAGTTATAACGGCAAAACACAATGAAAATTAGAGCACAAGATCATAGCCGAGCCAAATCCAATGATGATGTTTTCTTCACAAGCGGAAAATGGTGTGTGAAAATTATAATAATATAAATTTTTCTACATATTGGATTACAAAAATATTAAGTAAATCAAAACCAAACTTGTATCACCTAGAACACTCGAAATGGTGCGAAATCGAAAGCATGGTAAAATTGGCAATTTCCTAAAATAGCAAGTTCGAAAAAAGTAACATGCTAAAAATAGAATCTTGATAAAAATGGTGAATCATCATCAAAAATTTGAATTGAGTGTGCTGGAGGCTTCAGAAAAAGATGAGATTCCCTAAAATAATAGCTCCTGGTTTGATTTGCCAAAAATAGAAAGTTTAAGTTTTTTCATAGAAAGTTACAGTTGGATCCAATTTCATTCATCTCACTAATTTTTTACGTCCTAAAATTATTTTAAGGTATTTTTGTATCTCAAGTGATAAATTCCACCCTTCACGAGGATCTAGAAACATTATCATGGTCATAATTGTGTCGAGGATAAATACAAGGCATATCGAGGTGCGGCATGAGAAATTAAGGGACATTGTGCAAATTGACAAAGAGATCAAAGAGAGATAAAAACCTCATTAGAACCCATGATTCATCATATTAGGTCATCATGATCATAATAAAATCTTCAGGTCTTGATCCACCATCATCTCTCTAGTTAGTTGGTTGAGCTGGTTGAGATGATTGAGTTAGGTGAGCCGATATATCTAGCCAAGTCAATTAAGCTAGGAAAGTGCTCATCCATCTTCCTTAAGGAGTTCACATCTCATAGGTAACTAGAGTAAAGTTTTATAGTGTTGCAATTCAATGTTTGGGACAGAACACAGAGCTCTTTTTCCATTCGTAGATCAATTCTTCATGAGGAGTGAATGTTTAATTATACTTCCACCCAAGAGGCAACTTAGTTGATAAAGTGATTTGTGAAGTAGGTCATCATGATAAAAATGAAATGAGAGATTCATGGAAAAAAACAAAGATAATATCTCCTAAAATAAGGTTGAAACCGAGCTATCATGGGACTTAAGATCATTATGCTCAAGGAATCAAGCAATTACCTCATTCTATTTCATTCCTTTAGGTTTCATCAGGATCAGCCTTGCCATCAATAAAAGGTCACCTACTTCCATGAGAAACATGTACAAAGGAAGTGTATGAATTGATCTCATCTAGTTGTGTTCTAGAATTAAGAAAGGAAAATGGTGTGATCTTCATTTAATGAGCAATAACTCTATTCCCTTATGTATCCTTACACTTGGTAGTGTTCCTAAAAACTCACCTTAGACCTTGAGGTGAGGTCATTTCCATCTCCTCATGTCATTCCAACCAATTTCTACTTCTCAATAATTCCATTGAGAGGCCATCCCTTTCATCCAGTAATGTGAGGATTCATTTTAGTGAGTAAAAATTAAGCATCAAGAGGTTTGTGCATCATAGGGGTGGTTTATGATCACTAATGGCAATTGTGAAATACTAAAGAGAAAGAGAGTGATCCTCACTCTCATTTTGAGATCAAGAAGGAACCATCATAAGTCATACCCGTGTTCATCTCAATCTCACATCAGAGATCTTGCAACAATGTTCCTAAACACTCATTCAGAAGTCTCGAGATGTCCAGTGCATCTTACACAAGGAGGATATTGTGATCACCATGCCTCGATCAGTAAGTTTTTTATCAACAACAGTCAAGAAATCCCTTTCATTTCTCCCTTTTATCTCTCCATATTCTAATTTTCAATTAAGAATGTACTTTTTTTCTATTTTTTCCTATTCACTTAAATGATAACAAACTATTAGTAAATTATAAAATTACTCTCTCAAAATTATAAGAGAGTTACTTAATTTGTCTCTTCTAAGGGAAATTAAAAGTTCATAAGTGGAATAGGAACATGAAGAGTCATGTGGGGGTAGATGATAAGGTAATTTGCAATGTTATGAATCGTAATGGATTATCCATTCCAAAGGATCTTGAAAGTTTATTTTTTGTAGCAATTGTGGATTGTTGTAGATTGTGAAGCTTTGTATCACCACTACACAAGAAATAAAAGCTACATTTATTCCATTTCCTTTGCTCATGTTTTCCTCTTTTCTCTCTCTTTCTAGCAACTTTGAAAGCATAGTGATATTGAGTAACCAAAATGAACTTTGTGTCCTTGATTGATGAATATAAAGAACTATGTGTCTCTATTTTGTTAGTATTTCTAATTTCTTACATTATTTCTTTCTTATAAATGAATGTGAACCTAATTTATTTATTATGTGTGAAATTTTTAGTTCCTACTAATAACAATAATCGTCCCTTTCCTAATTTCTCACCTTTACCCTTCATCTCTATAATTTCCTCCCTTGTACCTCATATAAGTAATTTTCCACAGGTACAATGAATTATTCATGTGTGATCCTTGACCTAATGGCCACTACCACTACGTATTTAGATAGAATTAGATAGTTTACATTCAATAATGGGAGCCTCCCCATACATAATAAGGAGGGGCATAGCCCCGTGAGCATTGGTGGAAATGCATAATTTGCAACATGAAAAATTATTTCGACAATAAGAATGTAAATTCTAATCTTGTCAAGGTTATTATGGTTCTTGATGTGCCTATGAATTTTCCACCCTTTAACATCATTGACTGTGTTAAGAAATCCAAAATTAATATTTCCTAGTCAAAGTACTTGAAAACCCATCCCGAGAAATTTGATAAACTTGTCCATTTTATCAAAGGAAGTAGTTCAAATTCATGTTCTAAAAATTCCTTTGTCAAATAACTACTTCTCACTCCTCACGTCACTCCTTCTTAGAACCTTCTTACTTCTACACTCTGCATCCACCTCTAGGAAGGTATAACCTTTCTATCTAGCCTTACTGGTCAATGGAAACAAATTGTATAGCTACGTTATTGACTCTACCGCCTCGATAATGTCATTCCCTCTAAAGTTCTTAAATACCTTAGTCTCTCACACACTCCTACTATTAAACATTGGTACTCCATGGATACTAAATAAATTCCTCTTATTGGCCAAGTGAAGGACGCGTAATTATCATTTCCATACTTTTTGGATAAGAAGATCAAGATGAAAATACTTGTAACATACATGCTTTCCTTGTATGGTATTTTTAAGTTGAAGCTTCTATAGGGATGTTAGAAGAGATATATAGATGGATTGGTCGCATGTCACCGTTCCAATCAATGGTAATATTAAAAATCTCCTCCCTATCAGGAAAATGAAATACATAGTTTAAAAACTAGATGACCCAAGGGTGGACATACTATTTCAAGATTCAAAGTATGGAAACTTCTTCATAACCTCAGATGTTGAGCTACCCATGTGTAATGGATCCAACTAAGAAATACTGGAATGACCTGATGGAGCCAGAATTTGATATTTTTGAATTCCTATTGGATATGGATGCAAATTCTCTTTTTGATAGTGATTAAATTCATGAAAACCTTAACTTACAACATAATTATCCCGAGGTGATGAGTAAATTGGATTATAAAAATGAGTGATATCAAACAAATTCTTGGTAGGTGAGTCTCATGTTTCCAATCATGTTCTCAAGGTTCAACATGAAGACCCATTCAATGACTATGATTATGAATACAAAGATTTCTCTTTCCCATTAAGAGACAATGAATATTTCAATAAGTAATGCATGAATGAAAATATCCTTAGGCCTCTTGAAGTTGACTCTACTCAAAAAGAGGATGACTTCATCATGGAGATGAATTTCCAAGCTCATGATGGTCAATATTGGGAAAATGATGATCTTGATATTTCATCCCCAACCTTGTGCTCATTCTCCTTTCAAAAATATGAAGACCTTCTCAACAAGGAATGTATGAATAAGAATATGTTTGAATCTTTCAAGGTTGACTCCACTCAAGGAAAGGATGATTTCATCATGAAGATGGATTTTGAGGCTCAAAATGGCCAAGATGGAGAAGATGATGGTTTTCATTTTTCATATCTGACCTTGTGCTCATTTTCTTTCCAAGAGGATGAAACATTATGCACATCACATCATAGTAAGAATCAGGTCAAGGTGAATTTTTTTATGAAGGATAGTTGTTTGGAGTAACTGGTAAACATAGAACACCAAGAGGCTTGTGATAGTGTTAAAACTATACAAAAATTTTCATAGAACTAGCTCATAGAGACCATGGTAATAAATCATATAACATATAAAATTAAAATTCCTATCAAAGATCATAAGCCTCAATATGAAAATAACAATCCTAGTGTGATTAAGACTCATTCCTATAACAATAATGAAAAATCGAAATCAGGTTGAATTTAGAAATAAATGAGTAGATGGAAACAATATGTCAAAGCAATAAAGGAAATGAGATGTATAAATGGAACCTCACTAACTAGAAAAATCATACAAATTTTCTTAAGATATTGAGAAAGGGGTCATATTTCAATAATTCCTGTAAATAGATTTACTGAATAAATACAATTGGTGATACCCATGTATGGGTAAAATTTTAGTATTAAATTAGTGTTAATGAAAATGGGTTGTCCCCACATGTACCATAGATGATTTATGATGTTATATCTATTTTTCCCTTCCCGTTGTTTATTTCATTTCTTTTCATGTGTTTTTTTGTTTGTTTCTTGGTTGTGTTTGTAGCTTTGCTAGTTTTTCAGTATGGTGACTCCACCACCTAATGGAAAAGGCACTAATTACTTTCCCAAGAGTTCAAAGGTCCTTCATTACCCCTTACAATTAAATTTCCCTGATATAGAGCCATCTATTTTCATGTTAAATTTCTAGCATGAAAAATTGGAAAATTTAGCCATGACAACTAAGCACCCACTTGAAACTTCCTCTCCCAGATCACTCAACCCTTACTTTGGCCAACTTATCCTCGTTTCACCCTCATTCTATCTCATAGTATTGTTCTAACAAGATATTTAGGTTTTTTTAATGTTTAGGATATATTCCCAAGATTATTGATGAAACCACCGAGATTCAAGGAAGAACAACTTCCCCTGGAGGCCTAAAAGGGTTATTTTTCCCAATTTACAAATGGAAAACACCCTTTGTAAGATTACAAGGAAGATTTAAATCATTTGAGAGTTGTTTCAGATTAAAAAATGAAGTAGTCCAAGGAATTTTAGAAAAAGAATCTAGTAAATTTGAATTCAAGAACAACTTGTGAAATAGCATGGCTATTTTGAGTGTAGGGAATGTTGTACTCCAATAGTGAGAGTTGACTTGTCTGAATGATTCTAGTAGTTCCATGAGGATTTGGGAGGAAAAAATGGTCATTGGAAAGATATTGGAATATTCTACATGATTGAAACATCAATTTTCTCCCAAGTCTTGAAAATATTCTATGATAAATCAATACACTATGGATGCTCCTTCTTGTTAAAAGGGTGAATGGCGTTGTTGTCCCAAGATCAGTGAAACTTCATAAATTTATAATTCATGGGAAAAATTCATAGTATATTTGTCATTATTTCCCCCTTTATTGAGCCTCACTATCAAGGCGATAGTCAAATCCTACAATTTTTAGGGAAATCTTTGAAAAATAAACCTTTTAAGGAACATGTGGAATTTTTCCGTTGTTCCAAATGTTCCCCACATCTCTTCCTTGGCTGCATTAAGATGGGAAATTCACAAAATCACTTGAGGATGGAACTGATGAAGTAGTTTTTTCATTCCATCAGTTCTCTATGGGCCCGCAATCACCACCAAAAGCAAAGGAAGGGGCAAAGTCGAGACATGTTGGCATTCTAAGGAACTATGGGAGCAGCTTACACTATTTTGTAGGTTCCCCACATGTGCACATTCATCGATCAACAAGAAAAATTCATTTAAGGTAGCATTTGATGGAACCAAGGGAACAATTATATCATTCCCTTGATTCATTGCAGGTTCACAAGTGCCACAAATGAAGTATTGAAGCCAAGATTAGCTAAGTCGACATTCAGTGAACTTGTGGAATATTTATGTCATTCCTTTTGTACCTCGAACCCCTGTAAAATTTGACAAAATAGAATAATTGGTAGAATTAGATATGTTGGTTGAATAAGGAAATGATTGTACTATTCATTCATTCCCTTGGTTCTCTGAAACTCCACCCAAGTCGATGATTAGTTAGTGAGTCGGTTAAGTTAGCCCACCATGGAACAAAGGGAATTGTTTCTTCATTTCCTATGTGCTCCAATTTTTCTCATCTTGATGATTGAATTACCATGAGGAATTGTTCCTTAGTTCCTCTAGTTCTCTCGCATCTCCATCCGGGTCGACATTTTGGGTTTTTTTACAATAAATTCCATATTTTCACCAAGAAGAGGAAGATAAAGCGTCCTAAAATTGGGTTTTGGAGTATAGTAATAGAATATTGTATTTGTGCCCAAATTGAATGTGTTAACTCAAGTTTAAGAGATGAAAGGTCACAAGTGATAAAAAGGTGAAAGGTCATGAGGGGCAAGATGAAAATTCATGTTGTAAATTTATAAATGGAAATGTATTATCCATTCCAAAGGGGTTGGATATTGTTGATTATTGTAGTTTGTTGTATTTCAATAATACCTTCAGCAATAAAGTCTAAATTTCCTCTATCTCCTTTTCTATGTTCATCTATCCTCTATACTCTCCAACTTTGCAAGCATTTTGATCTCATATAACCAAGAAGGAACTTTGTCTCTTTAATTAATGGATCTATATTACTTCATGTCTCTATTTTATTAGTCTTGTTGATTGCTTACATTTTTGTGTTCTTCTAATTGAATGTGAACCTAATCTAGCTAATGTATGTGAATTATATAATTCTAATCACAACATTAACCCTCTCTCCCTATTTCTACCACTCCTATTTACCTCTCTTCAAAGCAAATTCCTCCCTTGTATATTGTACAATCACTTTACCATAGGTTTATTGGAGTATTTCTATGTATCTTTGGCATAATGGCTACCCCAAAGTTTTAGTTAGTTTACATTCAATAATGGGATCCTCCCCATACCCAAGAATGAGGGGCTTAGCCTCATAACCATTGGTGAAAACCAATAATCTGTAATGCGAAAACTTATTTCACCAACAAGATTATGATCTTAAAACTTTTCATGAAGTAATAAATTAATAAAGAGTGTTTGAATATAATATTAGTTTCTCATAGGAGTTTGTGAGTTTTCCAAAACAATCAGATTTTCCCAAAATAAGTGCTATAAGGATTAATCCTAACAAGAAACTATTCTTGGTGATTTTGAGGAGTTATATTGAAGTGAAGAGTCTACAAGTTTATGATAATATCATGAGGTCTTCAAGGGTATCCAAAAATGTGTTTATATTCTTTTGATTCCTTGGGTGTTGATCTATATTATAAGGTTTGAGTAAATTTAGGGTTAGTAGCTCTTATTTGTAATTAAAAGGTGAAATTGTTCAAATGAAATTTTGATTCACTAAGGAAATATCTTGGGTGAAGTTTATAACAAGGAAAATATATGGTGAGAAGTGTGAACCATAGAAATAGTTTTTGAATCAATGTTTACATAAATTTTGGCCTTTTGGCATAGATTTTCATATTGAAGTTTAAAAAGAATTGCATTATTTGAAGATCATAAATGTAGATTTTAGTTTTTGTGTTGAATCTGTTCATCCTTTGCATTAATTTGGGTATCAAAGTGTACCAAATCATTGAAAAGGTTTGTGAAAAAGTGTAAATTTTCTTTGAATGCATATGCTCTTCATCATTATATTTTTATTGGAAATGGATTTTTGTACCCATTAAAGATTGTTTATTTTTGTACTCATTTGTGATTTGTATAGTTTGTAATCATTTTAGACCGTTTATTTTCATACTCCTTTAAGATGGATTTTTTTACTTATTTGATATGTATACTTTTACTTATATGATTTTTCAAGAACCTTTGTGTATGTACTTATATAATTTTGTACGTATAAAAAGGTTCTTGACAAATCCAATAGTACAAAGTTCTATTGGATTTGTCAAGAACCTCAGTACTTGTATTTTTACGGTTTGGTAGCCAACACATACACGAAGTTCTTGACAAACCCAAGAGTTTCCTAGGATGCATGTTTAAGAATCCAAACGTGTTTTCCAACTTCATACCATGGTAGTAGAGGAATAATTTTTTCCTCCTTTCCCACGTCACTCAATACATGTTTTCAAGTTTTTTTTTTTTTTAAATTGCTTTTATTTCCCATGAAAATTTCCCCAAATTAGTATAAATATCTTGTGTCTATGGGTGTGATTTGTATCCTACACAAAAAAAAAAATGAGTCATTTTGCAGCCTGTAATCTAGCTACATCTTACCACCTAACCACCATAGGTTTATTTGGCATGTTAATGATAAAGTTTAGGCTTTCCAAAATATAGTCGCATGAATAAAAATTTAAAGCATGAAAACATAAATACCCCAGATAATCAAATATTTATATCATGAAAACATAATTATGAATTCAAATCATAATATTTGTATAAGATAAAATAACACCATTGAATTATTTGCATCCCTCATTTTACATACCTATCTACTAAATTTGGAAAAAGGATAGGATGATGTTGGAAAAGGTATTGAGTCTAGATTTATAGCTACCAATTACACTTGTTTGAAATTTTCCAAGGCCTTTAAAACAAACCCATTTTATTCCTATCACGGAATCATTGCAATCCATTACACCACATTTCTCATACCATTTCTTAGAATAAATCACATTCCAATATCATTTTGATTCATTTATTCTTCATCGTATTATCCTTACCATTTAAATCTCATCCCATAATGTGTACTTCTATATAGATTTTTGATAGAATAACATAAGTTCTAACCTTAAGGCATTGAATTATTTATAACCATCATCCAATAAACTTTCATGGATACCTAAAAAAAAATGAGTCTTATATGGTCAAGGTATGTTTTATGAGACCACGTCTCTTTGAGGCATTTTTTCAAACTTGCAAGAATACAACATCTAAAAAGTATCATCCCAAGGGATGTTATAGAGTGGTTCATTACATCAAATAGTTTGATAGAATCCTTGCAAAATCCATTATATACATTTCCTTCAATCACGACACTCCATGAGACCGCATATATTTAATAATTTTCATCAAACAAATCACATACATTTTCTATGCCTTATCATTCTAGTAAGATAACTACTAATCTTCACTAAATATGAAGAACTACCAATCTTCAAATAAATTCTTAGGTTTACATCATATCAGAAAATCTAAAACATGAGCTAATAAAATGAAAGTTGTGGAAATTAAAACATGTAGATGAGGACCAAAAAGTGGTCAATATCATCTTTTGGCCATTTTGCGCATAACCCAAGGGTGTTAAGGTTCGGTTGCATTATAACGCGGTTGTGTTATGAAATGAATGCATTATGACATTTATAACGTGAATGTATTTTTTACTACGTATATTTGAATTTTCACTAATAAAATAATGCGAGTGCATTATAGCATGAGAATGTTTTTGTTTTCTTTAGTTTGGAAAACACCCACACTTTAGATTAGATATCTAAGCCTAAGGGTTGGAATATCTATTTGGTAATTGAATCCATGTTTTGCACAAAAACATACGAATCTAAAGTGTGTACACCATGTTATCATGTGTTTTAGTACAATATTCCAAAAAAGTAAAACCAAAATGTCAAGCTCTATCTTAGATTTGTGTCGATGTATTTCTTTCTAAAATTTGAATATTTTAAGGTTTTCATCCTTAATTTCTTTTAGTAATGTCTTCATTTTTCACTAAAACGCGTGTATTGTTTTTTTACATAAATTTTGATCCGATCAATCTATTATACACACATTCAAAAAGAATAAAAAATTGGTTATCGATTATTTTTCTTAAAATTAGAGGGGTGTATACATGATTGTTTCATTTTAAGAATATGTCTTATTTGAAAATTAGTTAAAAACAATACACCCATTAAAAAGTTAGGAAAAAAGTGGGACCTAACACATGATCTCAGCTAACATTATACCTAAGCGATTTGTAAACTAATTTACAAGAGTAAAAATGGGGGTGCGGGGACACACACAACACTATGTTATATTTGTGTCACAAAAATATGACCAAATTGTATGTGCACCACATTTTTCCCTCTTAATCTCCACCATTTAAAAAAAAATAGAAACTAGATTCCTAGCACTAAGATTCTTTTCCTTATAAAATTATAAACAAATTGAGCATAGACATGTAAAAATCCTTATTGAATTTATGTTATCACCAAACCACAAAGACACCTATGATTTGCAAAAGTGTGTGTTCTTAATCTCACGGTGTGATTTGGGTAACATAGGTACTATCTCCAAGTTGTGGGACTTGCTACTTGAGATAGACCTCCGTGAGAAGTCTTGTTCTCTTCCTAATCCCGTGCAAAATAACTCTACCGAGATGAATCTACTAACTATCTCTATGCTACAATTTCCAAGGGACCAGGGAGAAAGAAATAACATGTAAATGAAATACAACTACACTACAGAGGTGATGCACCAAAAGAATGGAATGAGGAAAATCTCCAATGTGTGAAAGTGGAAGCAAAATACAGATTAGAGAGGGTGATGACAGTTCTCCATAGTCTAAAAATAACATTCACAACACATTTTCATGCATACACAACAATAATAGATCCTTGCAAGAGCACAGAGTAGACACAAACTTCTGCAATAATATTAGAGAGGTAAGGAGAATGCAAACAAACACAGCAAGGGAAGATACATCCATAAACTTGCATCTATTGCTTCATTAATATGCATAGTCCAAACTATTACAAAGGGAAGGCCTGGATCACCATGTAAGGAGTCCACTATAAAGGCCTACAACACATTATCTTCACAAAACCAAAATGATAGAGTTTTTCTACTCAAACTATCCTCCTCAACAATGATCCTAACACTTCAATTTATAGAATTCTGGAAGAGAGAGATGGAGAGAGGAGATGCAATTCCTAAAATCCACTTTCCCACCAATTACAATTTATGACACATGAGTGTGGTTGGTGATTTTGACATGTAAAAACATTCCCAATGTATCTTATAACTTGCAGTAGTGGATAATCTTTGACCATGTTCATTGAATGCTCCTTCAACTACTCCTCAACCACCAAAACATAATTGGGCTAATTTTCCTTAAAACTTTCCATCAAAACTTCATTAATTTCTACATTTCTTGATTTTTGTGTGACGGGCTCGAACCACAATTCCAACAACACCAATTTTTGAAAATCCATTGAAAATTACAAATGTTATAGCCTTCTAAGTCCAAGTTGCTAATGAGTCGCTTGCTTGCTTGTATTTTACGAGATTGAGAAATTAAGTTTGGGTTGGAAATCACATTTTAATATCTTCTCTCTTTTTCAAATTTTTCACATCATTATCTAAATTATTTTTACATTTTTAAATGTCTTAGGCCCATTATTAGATCTCATTATTTGGCTTTCAAAGATGAAGGGGTGTTTGCATTGTTGACTAAACTACCATCTCAGCTGATTTGGCTCCTTTCCTACCAACCTTATGGGAATTTAATCATTCACTTGGATGTCGGGATATCTACCATTGATTGAATAGGTTACATTCATGTTGACTCCTCATTGACCCTCCACTTCCTTCTCATACGAGCCAAGTCGTTCCTTGCATGGAAAGCACATCACTAGCTCACTTGTTATCACCGAGTCTTCACTCATATCCACAATGGCTGAATTATATGGCTCAAAACCCCGTCGAGACCCTCTAAGCTCCTCTAACCCTATTGACCAGTTGATGGGGCTGTTGACCTCCATTTGACTACATCCACTCTCATGTCGACAACTTCGGCATTTTTGGGCCCATGTGTCCCAAGTTCTTTTAGGACCTCGACCATTAAAACACGCCCTACTTGTAACTCAAACCTCAAACATTCCTCACATCCAAAATGAGCTCTCTTGTTCTCAAGTTAAACTTCATGATGTTGACCAAGTTAACACCCACCCTAGCCTATTGCGGTGATTGCACATGATTTCGATCTGCGAGGTCCAACTCATCCAGTCGGTTGGGATATCTTCACCCACCATCACCTTAACCCCGACCACTTCAGCAAGTCCATATTTTAGCTACTCATCCCGCACTTGGACCTACTAGGCCGTTTCAACCTAATTTTCCCACACATACCTATGCATATATTTCATTTCTTTCTTGCACAATTATCCTGTAACTCGGGCCCCAAAACTCCCTTTTTCTATAATGTTCTATGCCTAGGATTTTGCTAACTTGATGATCTAATGACCTTACTCCGCTTGACTCAATCCTGACCTAAATCCAATACACAAACATATGGGCTCACTATAGTTGGTGTATTTTTACCAATCCCAAACCCAAATTCGACTAGGACTCAAACTCGGCCATGCCCAACCACTACACCTTCTATGGAAGAGTCTTCAAAATGAGTTTGAGCTCTTTCATCTTCAATCAATATGAACCGAGATAGTTTGACTCACCTAGCTCCCTACAACCTCGCTTGAGTTCATTTCTACCCAACACAACCAATATCTTGTTACAACCTTCTCTTGAATACACCGCTTGTATTAGCTCAATCTCACATCTTGGTATATGCTTGTATTTTTAAGAATGACTATATGCATTGAATTTTGATCAGTTTGGTGAGCTTAACTTATTAGCTTGATTCCCTTTGTCTCTTTTATTTTGCAATCGCTTGAGCTTGCATAGATAACCCATAATTCCAAGAAGCTCGATTCAATGAAATAGCTCGACGCTTCCTTCATAGCTTGATGAGCTTAATACTAGCTCATTTCACAAATAACTCACCATGGCCACTTCACCACTCAAATTTCTTGCATTGCTTGGTTTGCATGATTTGAGCTTGGTAGCATTGAATTCATCTACCGTGGTCTAAGAAATACAAAGCTTGACATGAGTCTTCACAAGGTCTCCTTAGCTTGGCCTCTTGCATGAAATAACTTTCCCTTCTTAGCTCGATGCTTCCACCATTAAACTTGTTGGTGAGATCAACACCCCATCTTGATTATCCCACCATTCATTCCTATAACTCGTCGACTTCATGTGATTGTATGAGATTAGTTTGGTATCAAGATGGCTCAACCTTATATAAAAACAAATTGGTTCCTATAGTTTTTAACATAGCTCACCTCCTATAACCCAACTTTGCTATGCATATATAACTCGGATCCTTTGTGATGTAGCTTTGTGGGATCTTACATAACCCGATGGTCCTCCTGGAGCAATTCTACGAGTAATGGGATAGCTTGATAAGTAATAACTTGCCTCATATAAAATAGCTTGTCATGGATGGTGTAGAGTGTTATGGTGATGCATTAGCACGTTTCACACAAAACATATCGCTCGGTTTGTGTAGCTCGATTATGAGCTTGATGAGTTCAATTTAGAGGTGGGGCTACCTCACAAGTTCTTTGCATCCCATACAACCCTTTTAAAATCTTTAGTGCTCCCAGGCCTACAAGAAGATGCTTGGGATGTACCAGATGTAATGCATCTGGTATTTTTTCCATTTTTCTAATTTGGACCCATGAGTTATTGTTGCTTCACTTAAAAATTTTGAACCTTGTGATGACCAAGAAGCATCGGTGAGCTTCATTAGGTAGGTGATCTTGTTCGGTTATTTAATTTCACCGGTGTAGTGAAATTGGATAACGATTTGGTGACTCGCATATCCATTTGCCTACTAAATGGAGCATGACCAGTTACCTATAGCTATCCATTGGGCATAGAGTCTACATAATCATCACGAGATGGTATGAATTCAAGAAGAAATTGGCCCCTGGAACACTTGGAATGTCATTTTCGGCTTCCACATCTGCATCTTGCACAGGGCATTTCAATTTTCATAAGAAAATCTTGAAAATGAGATTTGAGAGAGTGGAAAATTTCTTAAAATCTGGATTTCACCCAATCCTACAATTGCATTCCACTTTGAGGCTAAGAAGATGAACATATGGCGATTGGACATCATGGAACTCTATTAAGTTCTTATCTCCTTTTTTCTTCCGAATGTTACATTTCTTTTGACTGATCGCTTGGGTAACTACTTGAAGGTTGTAAAGACTGTTATCAAACCTTGGGGAACATGGGGACTTGTATCTATTATTCAAACACTAACTAACCGCTAAGTGGAAACTAAAGACTACCATTTGTTGAATTAGCAAACCTGATTTTAGTTGCTCTCGCATGTGTTTGATTTTGAAATTTACAATTGTAGCAAAGCAACTATGAGCTTCCCATGGTAAATTCTCTCCTTCTTGAAGCATGATGAACTATACATAAAGCACTTAGGGAAATGAAAACCTACCCTAACAAAAACAATGTGTATAAGCACTTAGAGGAATTGAAAATCCTATACTAATATGTACAAGGGTGAGGAATTCTTCCTTCTAGTAGCAATGTTTGAGGTAAATTCCATTGACTAGAATATGAAATTCTTCACCATCTAACTTAGCTAGCTGGAAGTCATTGTTATTTTTGCATTCCGTGATCATATACGGACCACTCCATATGGCATCAAACTTGGAATGCTTTCCGGTTTTTCTCGATCAACATCCCACTTCGGACCAAGTCTCTTTCTTGGAATGTCCCAACTTTAGCTTTCTTGTTAAAGCTTCTCTTGATCAATGTTTGATCCTTTTTCATGGTCTGCACTGTATGTTCTCTTGCTTCTTCTAATTCCATAAGCTCTTCATACTTGATTTCCGTGAGCTCAAACTCATAGTTCCAATTTCGGCAACTCAAGTGATATAGGTAGCATTGCTTCCTTTCTGTATACAAGCTTATATGGAGAGTTACATATAGACCTCTTGGGTGTGATTCTATCAACCCATAGGGCTGATTTGAGCTTCATGTGCCAAGTTCTCTTATTCTCATCAAGATTTCTTTTGATGATTCTCATTAGGTTCTTGTTTATAGACTCTACTTGGCCATTACCCTGAGGGTAATAATTCAAAGAAGTGTTGAGATAAATTTCATTTCTAACAGCCCATTCTATGATTTTTGTGCCAAGAAATTCCAATGCATTATCTAAAATGATAGTAGCAGGGACACCAAACCTCATGATTATCCCCTCATAGAAATCCAAGATGTTGGATTCATTTTCCTCCTTAAGTGCCACCGCTTCAGTCCACTTAGTGAAATAGTATGTTGCCATAAGTATCCACTTGTGGCCTTGAATTGAATTTGGATTGATAACTTCAATGAAGTACAATCCCTATTGCATGAATGGATGATCGACTAAGATTGTATGAAGAGGCAGGGCTTCTAACCTTTCCTTCCATGTGAATAATGCACATTTTTTGCATTTCTTAATCCATGAGTAGCAATCACTAAACATTGTAGGCCAATAGTAACCATCCTTCATAATTTTGAGAGTTGTTACTCGCAGAGTGAAGTGGCCTCCTGCTTCCCCGTCATGGAACTCATGTAATATCTTCTCAACCTAACTTGTTGGGACACACCTCAATAACACCCCATTCACATCCTTCTTGAATAGGATGCCATTAATGAGCACATACTGAGAATCGATTGCAACCTTTGAAATATCTTCTCTTAGCTTTGTTCCATTGTGGACATAATGCACAAACTTGTTTGGAGATAATGCACCATGTCTTGAGTCCAACATGGAATGGGTGTATCATTAGTTGGTTGTTCTTGATCATTCTCGCAAAGAGCAGGATAGCCTCTTTTTACCTTTTGACTCATCATCGTTAGGTTAAACATATTTTACCTAGGTTAATTTAGTATATGTAAGTTAATTATTAAATTGTGGTAAGTTGTTATGAACCATATTTTAATTATATGTGGGAATAGTATTCCCGTAGCATGTTTTTTTCATTATTTGAATTTTTATATGGGTATATATATATATATATTTTATATTTTTTTATTTTTATTTTTATATGGGTATATATGGGTATATATTGTTAAAACCATATATTTGGAGTTTTCTCGTAAATGGGATTGTATTATGGTTGCATAGTTCAGCAACTCCTGTTTATCTATACATGATCATGCAATATCTATAAATATTGTAGTCATTCATTTTGTATATGATTTTGATTGATTATATATAAAAGTGTGAGGCTTTCATCCCTCTTCTACAATTTCATTTGGTACCAGAGTAGGTTAAAGGTCCTACTAGGTTTGAGAGAGGTTACGAGAAGGTAGAAGTGTCTTAGAGACAAGATCTCGCATCTCGGAGAACATGTGTTGCCTACAACAACTTCCCATGCCTCCTCTAACCCCACAACCCCTTTATTTCATTATAGGTGTTTAGAATGAATTTTTTTGCACTAGTGCCTCTACACCAAGAAAAATTTTGCTGTAGGAAAATAAAATTAAAAAAATCATTTCCCCTCCAATAGGGGTTTTATAGTTAAAATAGGCGATTGTTTAGTCACAACTATTATTGGTTGTTACTGCTAAAGAAGGAGGATCTTTTTATTAGAAGGTGGAGGCATCAAGCTGTTAGAGCTCCCCACCGAGCCCTTGACCAAGTTGTGTCATTGCATCCGAGCCCTTGAGTCATGTTGAAAACTAATATAAGTTCTATTCACTGGACTCCATCGAGCCACTTAGAATGCATTATGTTGGGTCCTGACCAAACAAAGGTGAGCGTAACCTCTGTGGGTGAGCTAAGTCATCCTTAAACCGGATCTTCCTCCCACCTGGCTCTATTTGAAAGGCCCACCAAGTCATCATCCCATTGTGCATAGACAAAGGAGATTATGATCGAGCATTAAATCAAAACAACTCTATTCGTTGTAACAAAAAAATAGTGACCCCTACAACAAACAATTCGATCCCCTCTACACCAAGCCCACCCTCGTTTTGTTTTCATTAGAGATTTGAAGGCTCTGTTCAAGAGAGCTACCATGTTGTGCATTGGGATACCAAACGGCCAACCTACAAAGTGACGTGTTCTTTGTTGAAACAAACAACAAGTTTGCAATGTTATCTACCAAACTAGGTCACATCTACACGAGTTCCTACCGAGCTATCTCTGTTTGATTGGTAGTTTTCATCCACGCGACACCGTGAATAAAAATTAAAAATAAGGTATTCGAGCTCAAATGATAATCTCCAAAGCGAGGCATCATCAATCTGCATAGTAAAGGATCCTTCTAATACGGTGGTTTTTCATAAACAAATCAAAACAAGGAGCTTTAGATCCTATTTCTATGGCAAAAACCTAAATCCCCTCCCCGCCAACTCGCAGCCACGTGGACAACCGAGGAAGGTGCCACATCTTCACTCAAAAGGTTAGTCTAGTTTCCTTATAATTTAAATACAATCACTCTATTACATTTGCATCTATGTTAAGGGAGCTACATTGGTTAGTTGAAGAGTCTTGGGTCATGACACATATAAGCGGCTAAACCTTCACTAAACCCCTTAGTGATTACTAAACCTCCTACTAAAAATAGAAAAGAAAACCCTAAAATAGGGCAAAAAAACATTCTCCATATTTTTTTAGTCTCGAGAAAAATTTTCCAAAGGAGGGGTGATTAAAAATTGATTTTGAGATATTTTTGTGGTTTTTTTCTCAAAGAGCCATATTGAGCTCCGAGGCCCCTAGGGCCCCATAAAACAAAACAATTTTTCCTATCATTCAATGTTTTCAGAATTTTGGATGTAATTGTATATTTTAGTGTACTATACTAATTTTCAGGCTACCATATTCAACCGCAAACCATTATAACTGCTTAAAAACGGCAGATATTTGTACTAAAAATAATAAAAATTTGGCTATGTATCACTCACGAGATGTTCAGATCTCATTCGTAGCATTTGGTATAAACAATGCCTCTGGGAAGTGCTTACGGGTAAATTCATCATGACTACTACTACGCGGTTAACACTTAATATAGTAACAACTTTGTCTAAGAATTGACCCTTTAAATCAATGGGGAGTAATAAGGACACAAGTGCACACATTTTGATCCTTCCCATCCTTCTATGAATAATTGCACAACTTAAATCTAGACATTGAAATTATCCGATTATATAGAAAAGTTATGCACGTGTATTTATTTGAACCGCTTTTAATAATCACACAGGCCCCTTTCAGCATTATCTTGGTACTACATATTGGATTATTTCACGTACATTAGCACCTCTTTCATGTACTGCCGAGTATATAGAAAGGGTGAGCTTCTTCCATGTACCGATGGGTATATTGGAAGGGCACGTATATAGAAAGGTTTAGTATATCGGACTAATGGTATATAGATTGGGAGACCATATACCTTGAGTGATAAGAGCCTTACCTTTTATCAATTGATTTTACAAAATGGGTATCAATACCCCCAAGTTCTTTCTTCCACATTCTCAAATTCTAAGACAAAATAACAAATATTTGAAGAGATTTGGAATGTTGTGGATGGTTCTCATATCTATATTAGCAATGGATATAACTCAATAGAAACATTTTGATAGATCCGATCAAAAGGCTAAGTTGATAATATTTTATGCGATTAATGATGACGTGTAACCCCACATTTGTGATGAAAAATCAGCCAAAGAAGCATGGAATAAGTTGAGCATAGTGTACAAGGCCAAGAATAAGAATGTCATATTGAATTTGCAGAGTCAATTACACACACTAAAGTTCAAACAAAATGAGAAAATAGAATCTTTCTTAAGAAGAGTTACAAAATTAAGGGCTTCACTTCTAGCCCTAGGAGAGGAGGTCACTGATATAGCTCTCGTTCCCATTGTTCTAAGATCACTCCCTCCTTCATACTACATTTTTTTAACATCACTAAACTTGTCAGAGTCAGACAGTAAGTTTTGACAAGTTAGTAATCCTACTACAACAAGAAGAAGCAATGTACAATAAAGATGATGAAGAGGAACAAGAAATTTTTTCTCATCATAAATGGAAAGGAAAATGAAAATACAAACCTAATTACTCTCTAAATTCCCGAACACAACATCAACATGGGGAAAATTGAAACAAAATAAGAATAAATGTCCTATCTGCAAAAGAGGACATGAGTTAAAATATTGTTAGTTCAATACCTATAAGAAAGGTTCATCAAGTAATTTTGGACCTCAACACCAGCAATATCACAAGGGACATTCAAATTACAATATAGGGAAGAAGAAGGGGAACTTGCAAAGAAAACCCCATCAGCAAGGAAATATAGCTCAGTAAGAAGAACATTCGGATAATGAAGACTTCTTGTACACTACTCAATCCAAAGAAACCTTCCATGTCATCTAGTGATGTCTAGTATGTTTATTTGGGAGCCACTCAACACATGACATGACATAAATATTGGTTTACCATAATGAGGGACACGCCTTCAAAAATCATGTTTCATTAGGTTATAATTCTTATTACACATTACAGCGATTAAGAACATTTCTCTTGTAACATTCCCATTTTAAGACTTTAGAAACAGGGGAAAAAAATTACACAATGTTCTCTGTTCTAAATAAAACATAATTTAGAACACACATTCCATGCCAATCAATCTCATAATAGATAACCATATGCAGCTATAAATGACTCGGTAAACTATCGATCTCACAATTCATGACTTGGTTTCTAACCAATCTCTCATGTTTGTCTTTAAGAATTGAATACTTTATGTATACTATGTATACTTAGTTTTCTTACCCTATTCTAGGTATTGAGTGATCTGTTTAAAGAACCTATCTGAATATTTGTTACCAATATTCATCTGAAATCACGTTCCTTAAACTAGGTGACATAAGATAATGCAACAAGCAGCTTGCGATACTTTGGCCAAATATTTCCAACATACTTGTTCATGTTACTATTCCTAGACGACATACTCATCTAATCGAATATGTCCTTCACCCCACTCATCTGTTATCTAGAATGGTCTTTATTGACTTATATCAGTCCACTTGTCCAAGGTTTGACCCTAGCCCAGATTAGTGACATAATTTGGTATAGGGAGCCACTCATGATGACTTAGGGTATATGGGCATACTCATTTGACCTAAGTCAAATGAATGTGCCTGGTTACCCTAATTCATAGTGTGTTACTTCCTATGCTAAATCATATTGCTAATCCTAACCTAGAGGGAAACTAAGTTCAAGTCTAAATTTGAGTAGATCTAGATTAACCAACCATGAAGGGTGTTTGCAGACATGTCAACTGTAACATTGTATTCTCGTAAAGACCCAAGTCCTCGAAAGGTACAATTCTACAGTTGGCGTGTGCCAACATCCATCAAAACCACTTCATCATGATGTACACACCTCAAGGAGGTCATTTCCCTTAATTAACTTAGAATTAAGATTCAAATTATAGCAACCTTGCAAAACCCTAAATCCAACATTCCTTAAGTTCTTTATCCATATTTGGGTTGTTTATAAATTAAATAACTTCAATATCTCACGATTGCCTTAGTGTTCATTAACTTTAGCTTATTAAGCAGTTATTCAAAAATAGAATAGCATACATCAAAAGGTTTGCTTAATGTAATTCAATCGTTCGAAGGAGGTGTATGAACCAAAATAGGTTCTATTAAAATAGACCTCATAGGAATGAAGTCTAAATGGTTTATGGACACACATACCATTTATTTGTCTTACATACTTTTGAGAGGAGAATAATCTTCCTCTTTACGTTTAAGTGTTAGGGTTCATATACCCTCTTTCCTTTCACAATCCTTATAAATTTTAAATGCATGCTCATTTAACATCCCTTAATAAACCATACTAGTTTAGGAAAATAACATCAATACCTACAACTTATCAAGTTGCATTCCAGTAAGGGAAATTGCACTATTTCCCATTCATTCATTTCATTAAATGACAAAAGAATAAGGATCCAATCAGTTAAGAACAATAACAACAAGATAGGATTACAAATTTCCTTCTAGTAATGAACAAGAGAATTTACACAACAAGTCGAAGTAACTTCCAGACTTTCAATTCATCATGATTAAATACACCTTTTACAAGACTATGCATTTCAGACATATTGCATGTCAAAAACATCAAGATCAATAAGGAATACAACTTTTCTTCTTTCAATACTTCTAAACAATGAATCATAATTCCCTATCAAAGATCTAGACTTTTAAGCAACCAATACATCATATTAGTCATTTCCTTCCTTTATCACTTACGAAGTCCATCTACAAAAATTGCTAGCATGGGTCAGTTCATTGAACTGAGCATGATAAGCACTAAGCATTAAAACGAAGTGCCTTCAAATAACTGTTTCATTAAAAAAACTCTTCTTTTATGAAACAACAAGAGTAAGCAGGCAAATCCTTCATAAGTAATAACAATTATAAAAGAAGCATAATTACTCAATCTGAATTAAATTATAAGAAAAGGATCTTAGCATAATCAACAAACTACAGCATCATATCAGATAAGTAATATCCCATACAATTACTTATCTATACCAAATAAAATTTCCTACCAATTAATTCTTTCATAATTCTATCTGAATTTGAAATTCAGATTTAACTTCATTACATAAACAAAGAGAGTTAATTTCATAAGTAAATACCTTCTATATCTGCTTACCAAGTTTCATGAAAAGACATGTACAACCAAGTTTGTTACAACATCATAAGGCTTTTAGGATGATTTGTCTAATATCTTATACAATAAGAGAATCACATTTCAGATGTGGCATCCTAATTCTAGGTCCGATACATTGCCTAGGTTCACAGATAGGCCTCATGTTAACATTAGACAAGTATTCACTCAGTAACAGTGTATCACTTCAATCAACTATAACAATATTTAATTCCTTAAATACAAAATAAGCAGAGAAGTAAGTAGTAACAACTACTACCCATTTACTTTAATAAAAGTAATACATTTGAGTCAATGGAACCTACAACAAGGTTTATATAAAGGAAGGAAGAACAACTGAAATAAACCATCTAAAACTTCCTTTACCTTTGTTAACCCGCATTCCCTTATTCATCTCAGAAAAGAAGAATCAACACCTACTCCTACAGTTTCCAAAAAGGACAATGGAGAAACTTACCTCTGAGAGTGACAGAGGAAGGAGTTATGCATTAGAAGGGATTTCTAATATTCATTCCAAAATATAAAGGTAGTAAAAGGACCAGTACAAATCATTCACAATACCCACAGCTTCTTTCAAAAGATAGAAATCTGTACAAAGATACATAACGAATACATATGTAACTGTATCATTCAAGTCAGCCTACAAAGTGATTCACCTTTCAAGAAACAACAAAGGTTATCGAGATGCTTAATTCATTCTAAGAAGGATGCGTGAAACAAGCATAGAATGAACCTTTATCAAAACTAACAATCCAAGAGTCGATAATCCATTCAACGAATCTCCATGAAGTTACAATAGTCGAGATCATAATATGCTACACTAACAATTTACCAAGTAGTTTCCCAGCTCGGGAGTGAGTAGGTTTACATCAACCAACCCAGTTCCTAAAAGTGACAAGGATAGAAATATTGACCTTAAGAAAGTCGAATAGAGCTAAGAAATATGGTCACAAAATCAACCTGATGAAAGCTGACTTCCAATGGATTTTCAAACAACATAACTTCAACTATTTACCAACAACTCAACTTCCAAAATCTCATAGGAAGGTTCACAACAAAGGTGATCGAAGAGAAGACTTCATCTAATGTTGTTTCCACAATAACATTCCAAAACCCAACAACCCATAAGTCATTTCACAGAGTTTCGGAAGAGAGAGAGAAAACCATTACCAAATGACAAGGTTTACGTCAAACTTTCCTTCTTGCTTCTGACAAGCTTGGGTAGTAAATGATGAAGACCGAACACCATTACCTACTCAGCTTCATTAAGTACAAGGTTTGAAGTAGTGGAGGTTTATACAGTTTAGAACAAGAACAAGTTACTCCTTTACGGTTTTATACAAGTTTAGTACAAGAATACGAAAAATCCATAATTCCTCATTCACCCATTAATCGTATTAAAAACAAGTTCGAGTTCACACTTGAAATCATAGTATACTAATACAATCCCAAAAAAGGGGTATTTAAACTTTCAACAAAATGAGATACGACATAGAAGGGTATTCTTTTACCTTTAAAGAAAATAATCAAAGGCATCCAGTTGAACAAGCAGATTTACACAGTATAGTCAAAACACGTTACCCATTCCTTACTTCCATACAAGTTTGAACTTATCCATCACATAGAAAAGAATTTATCACATGAATATGCATAGAAGCTACAATACTTTTTCATAATAGAGAATCAATAGAAAAGGATGAAGTTCTTGTTATCTACCGACCAAACAACAACCTCATTGTTTCCTTATCAACTTCATAACTATATGCCATTCTAGGAAGACAAGTCGAATCACACAAGTTCAACTTGAATCATTCACAAGAGTTTCAAGGCATGGTTTACCATTAACCCACATAGGGACACAACCCATTGACAATATTTTAAGCAAGATTCACCAATCAAAAAAATACAGAAAACATATTCAAGCAAGAATCCCAAAGAGCCATCACAAACAACTACCCATTTGTTTTACAAGAGCAGAGTTATTTTAATAATAAATTTAGAGAAAAGAAAACAATCTTAATGGATAGAGCCTATCCTATCCGATAGTGCTTTTTCGGTTCAAAGAAGATTTCTAGCCGAGCCTCCAAAACTTCTTCTTCTCCAAACGAGATCAACAACCAAATACCTCTTTCTCAAATGTCTCAAATACTTCCCTTGAATCAAAAATAGACCAAGGGAATAAAAAATAGCCACAAATTGAAAGTAGAATTGTTGGTTTGAAGAACTAGATAGCTCCATGCAGAGAAAAAATTGGAGAGCATGAATGACCAAACAACCTCCAACAAATCCGCCCACATGGTTTCCAAGGTGGTTTGCTTGCCAAAAATGAGGTTCATAAATGCCATTAATTCTCAAACTCCCACCTATCTCTCCATGCCACCGCCATCCAAAATTGCGAATCCTAATTCAAATTCTACATACATTACTAAATTTTAGTGATGACTCCACGTATACTTCCGCTAATTCACATTCCTCTGCCTAAACTGGCAGTATGTTTTCTATTTATTTCAAAAATCAAATAAAATTAATAACTTAGGAACCATTGCCAAGCTTCCACTTTTCCATATGACCCTTAGGTCCCTTTCCAATACTTCATTAGTTTAGGATAGATACCATTAGCTTAGGATATGACCATAGGATAGTTTAGAAGTATTTACCATAGGTTTTCAACATTACAATAGGTAAATTGCTTCATACTTCACAACAATTTAGTATTAGGTATAAGGTTAGAAATAGACCTAGCATCACCTTAGGTTATTCCCCACATCCCAACTTAGAACAAGCAACTTAAGATAGGATGCTATCCTGAATAAAGTAGACATAGATAGAAAATAGGTACCTTTACCTTAGTTTTGAATCCCATTAGGATAGATCTCATAGGTCTAGGACTTATATTTTTCCTCAATAGTCCTGAAGTAGGTCTCATTCCACTTAACACCATTAAGCGTCATGAAGAGATCAATCAAAAATATTTGAGCACATAACATACATGAGAATGCAGGCACGATCCTTCAAGAAGATAAAATAATTTGTAAACATATAAGAGTTTAGTCTGTGTTCAATGAAAAATTGTAAAAGCCATGGATTTGTGGTAAGAATCTCTAAAGAAACCCCAAAGGTTTTTAACAATCTGATTAATGGACCATGTGATAAGAAATGAGCAAGGTTTCCTTCTTTGCATACATTAATTTGAAATAAACATGCAAACTAAGAAAATGAAGTTAATCTCTATTCTTTGAAAGCTTGAAATAATGAACCTAAGAGGATCTAAGCATTGATTTGTGTGTTAAGAGAAAGAGATCTCCCATTAATGGCTTCAAGGCCAATGGATCTTCCCTTTTAATCTATGTTAATGGTATGAAAATACAAGATCAAATTCTTTTAGGTCAAATGAAAGAAGATGAAACACAAACTAAAGCCTAAACAAATTGCTATAATTTGTGCTAGGAAGAAGAGAGAATTCTTAGGAAATGAGGGAGGGGGTATAGCCCTATTTTTAGTCTTTGGTTTGGAAGAAAAGGAGATTTGGGTGCATGTGGGACAAAGGCTAAAGTCCAAATAGAACTTTAGCAAGTAAAAGTGTGATTTGACTATGTTATAGGGTAATTAACTCCGGGTTACACTAATTAATCTCTCGTAGAGAGTAATTAGGGTTTGGCAAGGGTTATGAAGGGCTTAATCCATCCAACGAAGTGGATTGATCTTTCGGGAAGCTAATAAAAGCAAGCTAGAAGATAAGAAGAAGCTAATGTAGTTAGAACGATGCTATAATTGCTCATTTAAATGGTTTATAAGAGGAAATATGACCAAAAGGGTGTCGTATGAAGGGAGTTAGATAGGCCTAACTCGCGGTGTGTCGTCAATTTGCAAAAGGAAGAAGCATTAGTGCACCATTAGAAATAATAGTGTATTGATCAAAATACATGTGTCTACATTTGCCCCTCTTTGAGGTGACGTAAGCGATGTTACTTCAAAGAAAGTAGACAAACATAAGCAAGTAGAAAAAAATTTGAAGGGGTAGAAGAAAAATTAACATGGTGAGGGATGATGAATGCCCCCTCGAGTGTCGATGGGGTGACGAAGAAACTCGATCGACGATCAAAAATGAAACAAATAGAAAGAAAAGTGTTCAGAGAAGATGAGAAACTAGAAGAAAAAGGAATATTGAGCTATCCACAAATCAATTGTTAACAATATTTAATCATCATAATGCTTAAAATCCTCCTCATGGTTCCTTATTAAAATGTGAGCATGCGACGGAAGCATAAAGTGACATGAAAAGCCAAGATACAAACAACCGTCTTTTGCTAAAAAAGTGACCAACTCCATGCAACATACACGAATGCAATGCAATACGAGAAATAAACAAAATCACCTGACAGGGAAATACGTAAATTCACACACACTTAAACCAACAACGTTCAAGATAGTTGCACAAATATTTTGTTATCAAGATGAAGTCCCAAATGTTCTGATAAACAACTAGGGTGAAGAATGATGCCCCAAACAAGGTCTATTATACAAGGGGGAAGATGGAGGACACTTTCGTCCTATGAAAAAGCAATGTGCATGATGAAAACAATACCAGGCAATTAATAGTGCCCCAAACTATAGACAAAGTAAGCAACATAGCTTGTGTAGGTGATTGAAGATTTTGGTAATCCGTGAGTCGTTGTTTCTAAAAATGTTTGAAAACGTCAGCAAGATTTGGGATGAGTGTCATGTGATAGGCATAGATTTCAGCCGTAGATGATCGGTTTAACCAATTTTGAGCCATTTTGATATTTTCCAATATTTTGTGGTTTTTTTAAATATATATTTTTATGTTTTTCATTTTCTAGGTTTTTGATCAATCAGAAGAATTTTTAAAGATCAAAGATCTTCCAAAAATACACACGTAGGCGGTAGTGGGAAGGAAAAGCTATCAAAAATCTCAGAATACACGCCACAAGAAGAAATATGGGTCAAGAATAATTTATTTAAAATAAATTAGTAAATAATTATCACGACAGGGAAAATAGATGAAAAATAGAGGAAAAGGCGGGAAAAGGCATCTGAAAGGTTCATAAATTATCTCAGTGCGATGAAGAAGTGATCGTTGGACAGCACGAAGTGCCCCAACATGTGAAAATTAGTAAAAATAATCATTTTAATACAAAAATAATTATCACAATAGATAGAAGAGGTTAGAATGATCATGGTAGAGAAAACATGCCCTAGGGGCATTGCTACGGGTTAATATACTCACCTAGGGTCGATAAAACAATCACGACCAACTCATTTCTACTAGAGGATTTGTAAATTTTTACCACGAGTGAAAGCGAGAGCTTTGGAGTGAGATGGCAAGGATACTGAGGAGGATGAGGTGCGTGGATCACATCTAGGAGTACATGCGAGATCCAAAGAAATGGACCATTCATGAGTGCCCTAACCCCTATTAATTACATAATTAATGCCAATTTTAGGGTTTTCTAGGGTAGGTAGGAAAATTTTGATGCATGCACATATGCATATGCATCATATTGACGAGTACGTGCATGCACATGCATCTAAATAGACATGGATGTGCACACACATCATTTTATGAGGATAGGAGCGTACGCATACATGTTTTTGGCATAAGTAGGTACGCACACATGTATCCAGTTGGCAAATTTAGGTACGTGCATGTGTACCCATAGAAAAGAAAAAAGGGGCATGCAAGTGTCGATTAGGGTTAGGGACGGATACGTGTGCGCGTGTGCATCAAAATGGGTGCGTAGGCTTCATGAGGGACCGTAAGCATCCCGCATCAACCTACAAAAAAAAAGAAAAGAAATTCCACGTGTGTATGCATTCGAGGGGCGTGTATGCGTCGGTTAGGGTGTGCAGGTGCCAAGGAGGTGCGTATCTCGCTAAAAGCATGCGAGAAAAGACAACTGCTAGAAAATAGCCAAGTATAGAAGAAAAAAGGTGAGATTACTTTAGAAGAAAAAAATGGTTAGCAAATTAGATGTATTAAAAGTATTAGTTTTCCTTAGAAAAATATTATACAAATGTTAGATGTCTAACACTTACATTGATTTTGCAGCATATGTTACTCGTTCTTCAAACTCGCAAGTGCTATAGCCGCTAGCCGTGACATAGGCACACTTTAATGAGGATGATAGAGTGACCCTAGCGAGCCTTTTGCACATGAAGGGACTATCCTATATGGCCGAGATGCCTAGATTACATTAGATCACAACCTCTTGATGGCCATAACAGAGCGGTGGCACACCAAGAGCTAGTGCTTTCGCCTCCTAACCAGGGAGATGACCATTACTTTAGAGGATGTATGGCACATCATGTGGGTCCCCATTCAGGGACAACTTATCAAGATAATGAGCCACTAGAGTGACATTCATTGTCACATCACACATTTGTTTGATGTTCCTACCATACCACAACGCGGGATGTCTATTAGACTATCTCGATGTATAGATGATCCAAAGTTAGACCGCGTAGTGGTCTATATGATGGCTCTTGTCAGTGGAGTTCTACTCCCTAACAAGACTAGTGCTTCATTTCCACTAGGACTCCTAGTAGTGATTCTTGGCTTGGGGGTGGAGGGACAGACCTACCGCTTAGGGTTAGTGTATATTATCACACTTGTATTGGGATCTCTATCTCGATCACTTACTACCGTCGAAAAATGGAAGGACCTGCCCATTTATTACAGATTTGGGTGTGATACCACATTGTCATTGGGCACCCCTAGGTGTGTTGAGAGGTCGAGGCTCCCGACGAGCCTTCTACGATGGGTTGGGTCCCAACAGGGGACGATGTACGACCCTTCATGGGGGTTACATACCATTACAGGCATGAGTTAGATGAGCTACTCTAGGATTCCATTACATGGAGGCCTTACTGGACATTTTTAGTGGCCAGAGGATGGTCTAGAGCTTAGCACCGCTACCATTGAGCATTTTATCTTGGGCAGCCATAGCTATATGTGGGAGTTATACATGGTAAATCAATGTCGGTGGTAGTTTGGCATTACCCAGGTTGTGCAGGTCAAATAGATGGTATGCTTGCAGAGCCAGAGAGCACTTTGATATGGGACCACAGATTGCCCACGATAGAGCACTAGCTAGCTTTCAAAAGTGGCACCTGCTATTTGGGTGCCACTTAGACAGATCAGAGATCCGGGTACTATGTTAGAGTATGGGCCATGGTACCATGGTGTGCTCCCGCACCGTTTGAGCATTCCTAGAGTAGCTTATGATGTTGGCGTGAGGCCTCCTCCAATGGGGCCTCCTAGTGGTGGTGAGGGCAGAGATGATAGTGATGATGATGATGATGAGGGTGGGCCCAATGTACCCCAACATGTCAGAGGTAGGGGACAGGTCCCATTCCACAACAACCACAGGGACAAGGCCCCAGGCCCAAGCCGAGATAGGTATACAAGGCCGTGGACATAGAGTTTCCCCCAGTGGGCATTCCAACAGGGATTTATACCCCTCTTCAGTAGGTATTACCAGCGCAGGGGCCACCT
Organism: Taxus wallichiana var. yunnanensis; assembly: GCA_018340775.1. Classification (NCBI taxonomy): domain Eukaryota; kingdom Viridiplantae; phylum Streptophyta; class Pinopsida; order Cupressales; family Taxaceae; genus Taxus; species Taxus wallichiana. Next base: position 782,639,384 of record CM031238.1, read on the forward strand.
TTTGATACCCCAGAGAGTAGCAGCATTGGTGGGCAGCGAGCTGCTCTTCTTCGAAATAGTTATAGGAAGCCATCGCTTCGGGCATTTGGCTAGCAAGAGAGATATAGTGAGGACCTAGGTACAGCCCTCACATTAGAGTGAGATCAAGCTTGGGCATAGGTACAAATTTTGATAGCAGAGAGAGATCAAGCCCAGGAGAGGCCACTCAGGGAAGTGATAGTGTTGCATGGAAAAGTCAAGTGCGAGAGATGGCCGCATAGGGGGCTCAGATATTGAGCCTCCTACACCAGTCCCAGACTCAGGTGTGGATGGTGGTAGCCCAAAGGGATCACGTACACATAAAATCACATGGTCTTCTAGCACGACAGAGCGATGAGGCATGAGCCCAGTGCAGATCACATTACTGAGAGCGAGATCGAGAGGTTCCCTCCTTGAGACAGGATGAGGCTGATTTAGGCAGAGTGACAGGATAGCGAGATGTTTCCCTTTAGGTAGCCCTTGCTTCTAGAGATGCTAACTGATCCATGATGCTACGAGGCTCGGTGGTGAGTCTTTATTTTTTAGGACTACCTATTTCGGGTAATTCCCCCAGAGCAGCAAGTGGTACTTGCGCTCAACATTCGAGACAAGAATGACATGTTCCAGGATCATGGAGATCATGCCATTTGTCAAGATCAGATTAGGCATCCCATGCCGAGAGCAGCCCACGTGGATAGGGGCCATCTAGTGTAGGTCCTTCTCAGCTACCATTGTTCCGTCGACTAGGTGACAAACCTAGGAGCCCCGGTGAGGGTGAGAGTTGTGGTTGAGCTCTACCTTTTTGTTGTACAAATATTATTTATACATGCCTCTGATGAAGGCTGATTTCGATGTATAGCTTTGTATATTATTATTTTGATGATGCCTCATGATGAAGGCCCGATTCTTTTTGATGCATGCCCCTTTTTGATGGCATATTGTATCGATGATGTATTATTTTGAGCACTGACTAGACAGTTATACATGTATATATGGACATTTTTGATGTATCGTTTATATGATGGATTCATGATGTATGTTTGTTCTTTCTTTCATGTATGTGGCATATCTTAGATTCAGAAATGTGTATACTTCCTACTTTCATATTTGATGATGTATCTACAGATGGCACCACATGTTTTTAGATTCATGATTTAGTTCTGAGTTTTTATGCTAGCACTTGGGATGATACTAGATGATATTGGTGTGGGGGGGATAGATTAGTGATTATGCGCAACCCCTCTTGCCCCCATTGATGATATGATATTTGATGATTAGCTTAGCATACATGCATGATGTAATACTTAGCATTTTTGTATATATATGATGTAGTGAATGATGTTATAAATGTGATGAGATGATAGATGATAGATGTGATAACAAACAACTGTGCAAGAACACACAAGAAAAAGTTAACAAAACTAAACAAATATACACATACTACTACTAAACAAACACATGCACAAACCTCTAACAAGAGATAAAATGAGATCTAATCTAAGCAAGCAAAAATGAACCCTAAAAGGAAGCACACTAACAAACAAAGAAACCTACAACAATTGTTTACAAGCATGATAGCCTTCAAATGTATGTAATGCAATGCTCAATTTAAATCAAACAAGATTCAACTTTCGATAAGAAAATGATCCATTTTAAAGAACTAACAATTTAACGGACTAAGTACACCAAAACTATACAAACCAACAACTAAAAGTAATTAAAGCACTACTTTGTTTTTGCGTGATAGAATTGACATATTTTCTAATATTTTTGGGTTTATCTAAGAAGATAAGTCTTCGCGGCTACGTTTTTTGTTGTTTTGTCTAGGTTTCCCAACGATAGCATTGTGAGATGAATGTAGCTTTATCCCAAGAAAGGGATTTTTTCAAATGTATAGATCTTTTGTGTATTGTTTTCCAAATGTTTTTATATTTTTCAAGGTCATGTTTTGAAAGCAATGTACAAGAACAATGAAGCGTGGATGCCTCCAAATATGATGTGGGAATATACAAAGGGCATAATGTCATGCACATGTGTACAGGAAGATGTCAACAGGATTTTCATGCTCAACATTAGATGGGCATATACAAAGGTAATGTCCTTCATGTAGATATAAGAGCAAACAAACTAGATCATGGCAAGGCAAAGGTGATCCTAGTAGGGTTCCTAGACCTAGCAAAAAAAGTTGTATCTAAAAAGTGGTAATGATTACCCATCCTTCTGTAAGAGTAATTTGTGTCTGGCGAATCCTCCTTGAGTGCCAAAAACTAGTTTTCACTCAAATACCTTCCCCTATGCCATAATTGTGTGGTTTTCACATGAGGACGACCTGCTTTTTCTTTACTATTTTCTCATTTTTCCATTTTTTTCTTGTTTTTTCTTTGTTTTCCAATTTTTAGTTCTTATTTGATATTCTCGTCATGCCTAAGTGTAGAACCACTTTAAGTGCATGGAATTCATGGGTTTCAAATCTCTTCACCATCTAAATATGAAAGTTTGTAGGCCCCTGATCCATATTTTGCAATTACAACATAAGGACCTAACCAATTAGCCTCAAACTTTCCTTTCTTTTCCCTGTCTTTAACGGTGTTCTTCTGATTTTCTTTGAGAACTAGATCCCCTACATCAAATTCTTGATGAATGATGTGTTTATTATATCCTTTGGACACTCTATTATGATAAAATTTTAGGTGATTAAGCGCTCTGATACGCCTTTCATCTAATAGTTCTAACTCATTAGGCAAGGAACTCTATAGTCTTCATCTTTGTCAAGATAGTCTCTGAGAGATTTTATTAGGGAGGGAAGATCCACTTCCAAAGGTATGATGGCTTCAGTGCCATAGACAAGTGAATAAGGGGTCACACCAATAGGAGTGCGAATGGAGGTACAATAGACCCAGAGGGTAGGATGTATCTCTAAATGCCAATTACGACCGGTTTCTTGACCATTTTCTCCATAATCTGCACAAGGGTTTTATTGGTGGCTTCTCGCTCGTCCATTACCCTAAGGGTAATAAGGGCTAGACCACTTAAGTTGATATGGAAGTGTTGACACAATGTTTTAACCATTTTATTTTGTAAGGATTTACCATTATCAATGACAATGGCCGAGGAGATCCCATAACGGCATATGAGATGGTTCATGATATATTTTGAAATCTGCACATTGGTGACATAGGTAAGAGGGACAGCCTTTACCCATTTGTTAAAGTATTTGGTGGCGGTGATGATATGAGTATGACTGTCTGATGAAGAAGGATAGAGCTTCCCTATGAGATCTAGGCCCCATTTAAAGGCGTTGTAATAGGTCAGTAAGGCTTGTGCTGCGCATGTATTAAATTTCCATATTTCTGGCATAGTTCACACTTCTTTACAAAGTTACAATAATCAGATTCCATGGTAGGCCAATAATAGCCTACTTTCAATATATTTTTAGCTAAGACCATGCCACTAGTATGTGCTCCACAAATACCACTATGTACTTCCTTAATTGTGTGGATAGAATCAACAACATCCAAATAGCGAAGCAGATTCCCATCGTAGCCATGATGATAAAGGGTACCTCCTAGGATTGTATAATGGGCTATGTGGTGAATAAGGGATTTCTTTTCAGAATGGGTGATGTCAGGGGGAAGGGTGTCATCCTGTAGGTATTGGAAGATAGGTTCATACTAAGGGGATAAAGGACCAACAATTTCACATGCCAAACATGACTCTGGCATATCATATGTAGGTACCTGTAGATGTTCCATGAAGAAAGGCATATTGCTTTCTTCAAGTGCTATGTGTAAGAGAGACCCAATAATAGCCATAGCATCCATGGATCTATTATGCGACCTTGGTTTTTGTTCAAATATGACTTGTGTGAAATATTCCTTCAAAGTTTCAACCATTTTCTTATATGGAATAAGTTTCTCATCTTTAACCTTATACTCATCATTAACCTATTTTATGATAAGTTGAGAGTCCCCAATGACTCGCAGTTATCTGATATTCCATGCAATAGCTAGCCTGAGGCCGGTGATGAGTGCTTCATACTCTACAATGTTATTTGTACACGGGAATCCCAACCGAAATGTTCATGGTATGACATCTCCATTTGGAGTGATGATGACCACTCCTGCTTCAGATCCATGGAAGGTAAAAGATCCATCAAAGTGAACCTACCATTCTTTGGACTCTTCAATATACATCATAGATGCATCTAGTAAATCTAAGCATAAATGTTCCATTCCTGGGAGAGGAGATTCTGCCAACTGATCAGCTAATACATGTCCTTTTAAAGACTTCTAATTTACAAAATCAATGTCAAATTCACTCAAGAGAATGATCTAATTAGCCATTCGGCATGTGAGGGTGGGTTTGGATAAAAGGTACTTGAGAGGGTCGACTTTAGATATGAGCTTGGTCTTATTATTCAAGAGATAATGACAAAGCTTTTGAAATGTGAAGACAACCGCCAAGCAGCCTTTTCTATTTGGGGATAATTCAGCTCGTATGTGATCAAGGTGTAGCTAAGATAGTAAACTACTCTCTCTTTATGGGCTAAGTCATATTGGGCAAGTAATGCACCAATGGAAAACTGGGTAGTGGAAATGTATAAGAGGAGAGGTTCACTGGGGGTAGGTGGCATTAGTATAGGCGGGTTGGACAAGTATTGTTTGAGTAGTGCAAAGGATTTTTGACAATCAGGTCCCCAATTGAATGTGACATCTTTCTTGAGAAAATGAGTAAAGGGGTGGCACTTATCTACAAGTTGTGAGATAAAGCGGCATTTCCTGGATCTTTCCTTGTAGACTCCTTAGCTGCTTGAGAGTGGTAGGTGGTGGAATTTCTGTGATAGCCATAACCTTTGCAGGATCCACTTCAATCCCTCTTTGTGAGACAATGAACCCTAGGATTTTTCCTGATAAGACACTGAAGACACATTTCTTAGGGTTCAAGTGAACCTTATAGTCTCTTAGATGCTGAAAGATACGCCTCAACACTTCAGGGTGTTCTTTTCTACTCTTGGATTTTGCTAGGATATCATCAACATAATCCTCCATGATGTCACTTATCATATCATGGAAGATAACTGTCATGGCCCGCTGATAAGTAGCCCCAACATTTTTAAGCCCGAAGGGCATGAATTTGTAGCAGAATGTTCCCCAAGGGGTGATGAATGTTGTCTTATGCTGATCTTCCTCTGCAATTCGTATCTGGTTATAACCTTGAAAAACCATCCATCAAGGACAACATTTCATAGCCAACTGTTGAATCAACTATCATGTCGATGTTAGGTAGGGGAAAATCATCCTTTGGACATGCTTTGTTAATGTCACGAAATCCATGCAGATCCTTATTCCAACAGGTTTTTTCTATACTGGGACTATGTTAGAGATCCATTCTGAATAGTCAATAGGTTTTATGAAATCAACAGCTAACAACTTTTCTAATTCTTCTTTGACCAAGAGTGCCACTTTAGGATGCATCTTTCTTAACTTTTGTTTGATTGGTTTGGCCTCTGGGTGCACAACGAGGTTGTGCACAACTAGCTCAGGGTCTAAACCAGGCATATCTGCATATGTCCACGTGAATATGTCCATGTATTCTTTTAAGATCTCTACAAAGGTCTTTTGTTCTGAGATGAGAGTGAAGCTCCCAACTTGACTATTCTGGGTTGCTCCTCTGAGCCAATGTTGATGCTAATCGTTTCCTCAATAAGCATTTTAGAAGCATCTTCCATCTATGTAGGATCAGGGGGAAGAGTAAGATCAACCTCCTATGGTAATTCATGATCATATTTGAATGGATAAATCACTTCATTCTTAGACTCTTCATTCTGCTCATTTATGAGTTCACCAAAGAGTTTGTCACTATGGGATTTTCGTTGAGCCTTCTTTCTTGGTTTCTCAGAGGTAGGTATACCTTTAGTTACAACCTTTTTATTCAACCATCCACACATCTCTGCTTCCTCCCCAAAATAGGCACAAGCATCTAGTTGAATCTTAAATCCTTTCTTGTGGTCTCTAGCCGAATAAAGTCCCTAAGTCCCATGAACTCTGCGAATGCCTCATCATTTTCAAAGAAATCCAATGGCACATGAAGTTGTTGATCCCAATATATAAGCTCAGGATATATAAGGGCTATTGGATATTTATCTAGGGGGATGGATTCGGATAAGGTAAGGACCGACGAATCTAGGAATAGGTTTGTGGAGGCAAGATCTTCGTAAAGGCTACATTGGGAATCTGCGTCACTATCAGAATGAGGTGAAATTTCCTCACTTTCGGAAGAATTGGCACTGTTCTCGAGAGGGTAGAGCATCATGGGGCCTTATTCCAAGGCCATGTTTATCGGTTTGAAATGAGGGATAGGGATAGGCTCCAATCGGCCCTGTATTAATGCCATATTCAAACCCATCATAGCCCATGACAAACATCATGCGAGGACCTTTGACATACTAAGGCGCTTGATTGCATGAAGCCATGGTGCCTTCTGGTACTCTGCTGGTAGGGTCTTCTAACATTTTCTTCTCAGACAAGAGGCCACTATGGAAAAATTTCTCCAAAGGTTTAAGACATTGCTTGCGGTGGTCTTGAATCTGAAAATAAGGCTTACCCCTTATCCTGGGGATACTGATAGGTCTGATATCAATAGAGCCTGCTCAAGAGTGAATGACCTACTTGGGCCATATTTTGTTGATGTGGCCTCCCATGAAGCAAATGGATTGAATAGTGAGGGAAAATCTTGATTGAAAGGTGTGAGAGATTCTGAATCTACTCGGTTCTTCATGGCCTCTCGTTTGTAAAGGGACAACAACATCCTCAGAAGGACATTCATAAGTGCATGAGAAAAACTATGCAAATCCTTACAATGTGTGAAAGGTTCTCTGGGTCACCCAAAATGGTAACCACACGCCCTTTATGATATAACTTAATACACTCGATGAAATGTTGATGGAATAGCTTACATGGCATGGATCCATGAGTGTCCTAAGAGCATGTTGTGCTGAGAAGGTCCAAGTCGAGGACATGGAATGTTGTATCATGGCATGTTGGTCCTACCTCCATGGGGACCACTATAGTCCCTGCCGACTCTCTTTCTTCATTGTCATATGTTGTGATTGTGATATTTTTAGCACCCAGCTCTATTTCTGACTAGCCCAGTTGCTTTACCAGCTTCAAGGTGCAAATATTTAGACCAGATCCCCCATCTACAAGTACTCTTTTGATCTTGCGATGGGTAACCACCACTTCGAGATATAATGGTAAGTTATGCTCTGGGTTATTATGTGGGATTGCAGTATGATCAAAAGTAATATGATCGTTGGTGTCTAAGCGTGTAATCATGGCTTGAAGGTTTGTGGGATCTATTTCTATGGAAACCCCTGAATTTTGCAAAGTTTTGAACAATATGTTTTTATGGGCATTGGAGATCTTTAGGAGATCAAGGATAGATATCTTAGCAGACATTTTTTCTAATTTCTCTATCAAGTTATACTGACTTTCCTCAGGGGTAGGCATAGGATCTAGTATGATTAAGCGATCACACCTGACTTATCATTGCGTAGCTCTTTTATAAGATACAAATGGTGTTAATCTGTTCATTAGATGAGTTAATACATCCAATGAGGGAATCATAAGGACTATCATTTGTAGGGTACACATAGGCAGCAATCCTATAGTCATTAGAAGTTTTCCCTTGATCTGTTTTCTTTTTCTTTTTATCTGCATGGTCAGGAAAAGGTTCCTTGTAAATACCCATTTTTCGTTTGAAATTTTACCGGCCTCCTCAAGTGACTCTCTCAACAATTTTCCCTTCCTCTATGAGGTCTTGGATATAATGGCATAATCTCAAACATCTATCTATTTTGTGTCCTTTGACATGGTGGAAGTCACAATATTCATTGTCTTTGAACCAAACTAGTTTTGGAGCATCTTCCGGGTAGGGCATTGTTGCCGTTGGATATTCTACCATCTTTGCACCATCTAATATTTTTAGGATGGTAGATAAGGATTCTTTCAAATATGTGAATGTATGCTTTGTAGGAACTTTGGGACGAGGTCCTTGTGAAAGTTTCAAGAGTCGTCCCTATTCGTATGGCATGGACTCTCTTGGAGTCTGTAATGCCATCACCAACCACATGTTTATTCTTATTAAAAAAATTAGGTTTGTCTGTGGATTTGGCTTCATGTTTGTTTTTAATAACAAGTTTAAGCATGCCCTTAGCAATGAGCCTTTCTCAATTTGACTACCTTTCTCTATGACTTCTTCAAATTTTGAGCCACAATGCATTTACAAGTGAAAGGCTATTTCTGGGTTTAAGTTAGGAATGAATATACTCACTAACTATTTTTTAGGTAAGGCACAAGGAAAGTGACTAGCTAACCCATGCCATCATTGTAAAAATCCTACAAATGTCTCATTGGGTTTTTGTTTTGTGTTGCATAGATCATTCATCGTGATGTCACTCTCCATATTATAGGAGTAATGCCTTACAAATTTCTCTACTAGCGTGGGCCATGTTGTAATGGAGCCCTTAGGTATGATATAAAACCATTCCAATCCCACACTCTTTAGGCTACGAGGAAACAAGTCGTATCGAAATTATCGTTATACATGACTTCTTGGAAAGCCATGTAAAAGTATTTTATATGATCACGAGGATCACTTTTGCACTTATAATTATCAAACTTGGGAACAGTGAAATGTTTTGGGAAAGGTTGTTGTAGCATGTCCTTATTGAAGGGGTAAGGACATAGTTCTTCATATGAATATTTTCTATTTTGGCCTACATTTCCCTGTTGTAATGTTGTGAGCATATCTTTCATAGATTTTAATTCATCCTGAATGAGTTACTCTTTAGTAGGTGATATTGACCTTTGAGCCTGAGTTGCTTTAAAGGTATAGTCTGTATGCGGATCAGATTGAAACTCGCTAAGTTTTTTTTTCTTTGTCTTTACCTATGTTTCTTTTTGAAGAGCCTACGTTCGCTAATTTCTTACTCAACTTCAAGATCTATTTTTGGAGGATCTCCTCCTCAACTAAGGGATCATCTTCTTCATCGATTTCGAGGAGGGGAGGCCTTCCACTCATTTTTCACTTTACACAAAGCCTTAAAGTGATGTCTACATGATATTTCACCTTCGAAAGTGGCCTTATGTTGCCAAGAAGTGGATGCATATCCCACATCGAAAGGATTATCTCGTGTCTAAGACAAATCTTTTCTCTCCCAAGTTAGGGTTAACGACCTTTATTTCTTCTTCGCACTCATGCGAAGTTTAGCTCCTAACGCCAAGACTCTTGTGAGTACTTGATCTTTGTTATAATATAAGAGCTCTTCAAATTTGTTTAGGTATAACCTTTGTTTTCTTCCGAAGAGTCTAACTCTTCTCCACTATGATTGATTAACGTCTCTATATATTTGACTTGAGAGAAGCGTGGTCCTAAATTATGACCACTGAATGGGAATGTGTCGAAAGGGTTTTCTCCCATGTACTACTCATTTAATTTGGCTGCCATTTTTATGTTTTTAGGCATCACTAGCAGACGTCTTTATGTAGCTAGGGTAACCCTTAAGTGTATGGTTTTCTACAAGCCATTTAAGGGGATGTTGGAATTATACCACAGTGTATCATAGATGTAATTTTATGCAATAATTGTTATCAAGAAACATTCATATGCACATCTAATATTATGATTCACTCAATTTGTTATTGCCAAGCCTATACCCTAAGATAACGACAAAGATGTACCAATATGTAAGTCAAGTTAGAACCCCAACAAGGTCTAAGCACTGACGTGATGTTGTCACAGTCCCTTGACAAGGTATACTTAAAACTAGTTTGAATACTGATGAAAGCCAAACCTTCTAAAAATGGAAGTCGTGAATAGATATAGCATAATAACGTCACCGTGATACATTAACCAAGCAAGCAAGGTGTTAGCACCATGGTAACTTTATTATGATATATGTAAAGCATTATCAATACTCTTCAAGAAGACTAAGATGACATCAAGAGTGAAACCAAGTAATAAGTATAACAAGGAGTTTTTAATCGTGTGAGCAGTGTAACCGCACAATAAGGGGACTTATATTGTTTCCTCACAAAAATGAGAATATGATGTAAGTACCGAGATTGTACGTCTAAGACGCAAACAAGACTATTAACTCAAGAAGAGACAAAAGATGAATTGAATACAAAGTGGTGAAGATGATCTTGAAATCAATATGGTAGGACCTTTATCAACTATGCGAAAAGTGTACCCACGCACTTTAGACATTTAACAACCTAGCCGTAAACATGAATGGGCGTAAACGGACAAAAAAATGACAAATACTATCTCTGATAAAAATGCATGATGTATGCACCTTTCTCACCCCGAATAATGGGCGGTGAGAATGCAAGGCTACTGATCAAAAGATGGACACAAGCTAAGTAACAATTAGGCAGAGCTTTACCTCGTCCAAAGACAAGAATAAAACTAAGTGAAAGTGGGACGTAGCTTGGGTGCATGATGAAAAGACACTCGGTTCAAACTCACAAGGGTTCTTTTCCATACCTCAACAAACAAGGTTTAGATTCTGATGAACCATCACTTTGTGATGGTTTGGCCAATAAGGACTAGTAAAGTGGGCTCCTTGACAAAATGGATTCCTTAACAAGTTCTCTCAACTAGGTGTTACAAGGTTTTCTAAGAGTGAGGCACGATTTACCCAAAAAGTTGTAATGACTAGTTTGGGAGTATCTCAGCTTTATCCCCTTTTAAATACACTGGGTAATGAATGCATCCATCATGTACTTTTACTAAGGTCACGATACGGAAAACTTGCAACTCTAACTCACAAGGTGTACTAGTCAAGAGGGTAAGCGGAATGCTTCTGTTTCATCCATGAGGTCACATAGCGGTGGACTACTTTAGGGTTCTGTTACCACCCCCATTGTTATAGCTTAAGGTGTTATGCCAAAGGGGTTATGTCCCGATTGAGTGGATAGGGACATACCCTTTTCTAAAACCTGCAATACAATGTTTTGAATATGGTGTGTTTTTTATCTTGCTTAGCTTAATGTGGTTTTAAGTGGTTTTAAGTAGCACACCATTTGGCAACCTACAAGAAACATGTGTATTAGTGGGTTTGTATTTTGTCTTAGCTCCTCCTTTCTTTGACAATCGATAGGTCCTGTAGACAACAAGTTTCAGTAATTTTCCAATTCGTAGGTTGATGTTTAAGAAAGAGAGTTTTTCACTTTGCTTTTGATTCCTAAGATCGCCAAAAGGCGTAAAGGAAGAGCATACACAACATGAAAAATTCCACTGAAATCACATGAAATTTTTACTTCAACCTTTATAAAACAAGTGTTTTTATATGAGTTTTGTATTGGTGTTTTTGATCTCCAAGATCGCCTTGGAAGACGTGAGGAGAGAGCATACACACTTCTACAAAAACTACTTCTAAGTCACAAACAAAAAACACTTCTAATTTATGCAAACTGAAACATTTAAGAAAGAACCTGTTTTTCCAATTATTAGTCCTAAAAACCTGCAGTGATGGATTAGAAGAAAATTTTTTGCAGACTGTAAAAATTTTCAATTTTTAACACAAACACTTACGTTCCTATCTCGACACCAAATACCGATGGAATACGTGCCCCACTGACGAGTATGCCTGCAGTCAAAAAAATTAATAAAACCCAATGAAGTAAACACATATGCTCACAATATGATAGAGACACGCCTATATTGACATGGACGCTTAGGTTACGACGTGTACATGCCTAAGCCCAAACAGAGAACTATAAAGTTTTTACACAGTCAGATATTTTACACCTCCGTGGCTAGAGAGATGGCTACTCTCCTTAGATGATGGAGATGCGTGTGTATCCTTGTATGGGTTATTTCTGATTTTTACATAGTCAGACCATTTACGCCTATGTGGCCAGAGAGACGTATATGCACCCCAGATGATGGAGATACATGCACGTCTGTGTAAAGGTTTATTTTGAAAATGATGGGGACCTTCGATAGATATGTTCCTAATATGACGGGTACACTAGGGTTTTGACGTGTACGTGCCCCTTGTTGGACACCTACGCACACCCTATGAAAAACCTACAAAAACACAGATTTTCAAATTTTTCAAGAGCAAACAGGTTAGTTGTTAGTCAAAGTGTCCTATTTCTATATCAAACCCACAAAATGTATATAAATGAAGGTCATTTATCTAGGTTTAGAAATAAAAATGAGGAAATAACAAGTGATTTCAACAAAAACTTGAAAATGAGCTTTGAAAAACCTAAAAGACCTCCATTAATGGAGGGTGGACATAAGTGTCCCACCGGCGTGCCAAATGTGTTCAATGAAAAGTTGTAAAAGCCATGGATTTGGGGTAAGAATCTCTAAAGAAACCCCAAAGGATTTTAACAATCTGATTAATGGAGCATGTGATAAGAAATGAGCAAGGTTTCCTTCTTTGCATACATTAATTTGAAATAAACATGCAAACTAAGAAAATGAAGTTAATCTCTATTCTTTGAAAGCTTGAAATAATGAACCTAAGAGGATCTAAGCATTCAGTTTATGTGTTTAAGAGAAAGATATCTCCCCATTAATGTCTTCAAGGCCGATGGATCTTCCCTTTTACTCTATGTTAATGGTATGAAAATACAAGATCAAATGCTTTTAGCTCAAATGAAAGAAGATGAAACACAAACTAAAGCCTAAACAAATTGCTATAATTTGTGCTAGGAAGAAGAGAGAATTCTTAGGAAATGAGGGAGGGGGTATAGCCCTATTTATAGTCTTTGGTTTGGAAGAAAAGGGAGATTTGGGTGCATGTGGGACAAAGGCTAAAGTCCAAATAGAACTTTAGCAAGTAAAAGTGTGATTTGACTATGTTATGGGGTAATTGTTAGAGTTGGTATTTACCTTAGCTCATGTTCACCTAGGTACTTTGTTTACCTTTATTGTATTTATCTTCACCCACTTATGTGTGTGGATATTTATTTTATCTTATTTAGATATTAGGAGATATTATCTAGTTGTTAGGTATAGTTCTTTCCTTGATCTATGGTATTGACTAGATCTTTGATGTCTAGTTCTCTCATAAATCTAAGAACTTGACTAGTTCTTTGATGACTAGTTCTTTCCAACATTTATGGCTTGATCTACAACCTTTACTAGTTCTTAGATTGTTATTCCTTTCCTATTTAAGCAAGGCCCATTCTCATTGTATTTCATTGAGTTCCATAATAATATATGATATTATTTCTCATTTGTTTGCAAAGGTTTTATGTAAAGTTATTACGCAAATTTCTTTCATCTTATAGATTGTGGTGTTTGATTAGCATATGTGTTCTTGGCTTGGCAGAACTCGTTATCGTTCCTTTCATGGTATCGAAACGAGAGATTGTTGTTGGCATCCGTCTATAAGTTTTATTTTGCAAATAAATTATTTGTGTATTCATATATTTGGGATTTTGTCGTATTTTGTTTCTGCGTGCATTTTTATGAAAAATAGAGGCTTCCATTGGATCTAGAATGCATGAAAACCCTATGATCGATCGTAAACTTGGCCAATTTTGGAGGTAGTCTTTTCTTGCGATTTTTTTAATTTTTGCGGAGAAGCACACAGGCCCATTAAAATCCTTAGCCTTTGGTCATATGGTATGGTCATATGAGGGCTTAAAGCTTATGATTCCTAATAGTAGGTGCTTAACTTCAGCCCCCTTTAATTTTATTTGTGTGGTGAAGGCAACAACAATTTATTCTATTTTAAAGGCAACTAAAATAAATAACGAACAAAATAATAAAAAGCTTGTAACTTTTGATCGGTAACTCGGTTTTGAGTGTTGTTTTTGCAAAAGTGCTTATTTTTTCATGCTCTTTCCATTGGAAATATTTATTTTGAGACTTGCACTATAATTATAAAGTTTCAAATATGGAGGAGTGTTGTAATCAATTGTGGATGCAATTTCGGCTGAGCCCGACATCCTAAATTTTGGGAGTTGCAGTTTGTACCTATCATGGATTCTAAGAATGATATGCTTTTCTCTAAAGTATGTGGACTTCAAGAGGATATTGTAAAATTTTGGAAGAAAATAGATGGCTCAAGAAGTGAAATTCTCTTCTTCAATCACTCATTCACGATAAGGATACAATAATACACTCCCCGCAGAACAAACTTGCTAGCCTAAAACATCACCATCATATTGTGGACAACCATATCCATGTTCCTAGTCCACTTGCAGTTGTTTCTCTTGTACCCACTGACATTGATCTGCCAGTCTTTGAGCCTGAACCCACTTTTGATGCTTCTAAACCTGTGAGGCTTGTTACTACATGTTCTTCCACATATGTGCCTATTACAGTACCACATGTTGTGTATCCTACTTCTACTCAGTTGCATGGCTTTTTTGGGAAGCATACCACTTGCATTTAGTTCTCACATGCTCCATGTTATGGGTCTCACTAGCGAAGACATTGGAAAACATTCACAAGGTATTATTTCCTCTATTCCACATGTGAAGTAGAATTCTCATCATGACATTGGTTTTCGAGTAGATACGTCATTGGGATCACACATTGACAGAGCTATTTTTTTGTTCACTCGAATCTTTATGAGTATCATGAGCAACACATGAGTTCTGCACCTTCACTCAGGCTTGAGAAACTGAGATTTCAGGTTGTCGACATGATCAACTGCACACATTCGATGGTCTTTTACATGCACCCATTATGCATTTTGCACCAAGTCATATGCAGCATCTTCTTCATCCATCCGTGTTGATTTGGGGTGGATATCTGATCACTCATGGCGGTGATATAGGCATTTGTTGAGAGGACTCTATAGGCATGGCTCCTCCACCATTCACCTCTTGCTCCACTTTCTATACCTTCTGCATTGTGATGCTTCTTATTTTGAGCATTTTTCTTTAGTAGGTGTAGTGTATCTCTCTTGTTTGTTGAGAGATTTTGTATCTGTATTTTTGACACTTTTGGCATGTTGATAGTATCTCTTGTGGGGGATCTATTCTGGTGAAGTCCAGTGTTATTTTTTCAGTGTTCGAGTAGTTGATTTTGGGTAACTCATATAGATTTGTAGCGTCACTCCACCCATTCAGCAATATGGGAGGGTGTGGTGTTGATCCTGCTTCTTTAGGTTTCATTTCCTTGCCTTGTTACCTTGGCTTTTCTTGGATTGTGAAACTCTGGAGTTTGTGTCCTTGCCTTATTGCTTTGTTTATTATTCTTGGATCATGGCACACCTATTTGAAGTAGTTGATCGAATTATGTTTGGTTTTTTTTTCACTTTCAACATCACTCCGTTGAAAGTCTCCTTATATGGAACTAATCGGTGGAGCCCAATGCCAGTTATTTTTGAGTTTTATGATCAAGCAGTGGATTCAGACCACACTACACACCAAACTTCTTCAGCATTGTACAATTTTTTTGAGTCGAGCTTCTTGGGATGCCTTGGAGTGGGTCTTTACTCTCTTTACTTTGTTGTTACTAGTTTTGGGTACCTTGCAATGTCCCTTTTTCCCAGTTATTGTACATGAGTACCTCATCAGGCCTAGTTGCCGGGACTCATACTTTGTGGACATGCCACATCTATTTTGGCCCCTAGCTTCACTTGAGGGGGTGTTAGAGTAGGTATTTACCTTAGCTCATGTTCACCTAGGTACTTTATTTACCTTTATTGTATCTATCCTCACCACTTATGTGTGTGGATATTTATTTTATCTTATTTAGATATCGGGAGATATTATCTAGTTGTTAGGTATAGTTCTTTCCTTGATCTATGGTATTGACTAGAACCTTGATGTCTAGTTCTCTCATAAATCTATGGACTTGACTAGTTCTTTCCAAGATTTATGGCTTGATCTACAACCTTGACTAGTTCTTAGATTGTTATTCCTTGCCTATTTAAGTAAGGACCATTCTCATTGTATTTCATTGAGTTCCATAATAATATATGATATTGTTTCTCATTTGTTTACAAAGGTTTTATGTAAAGTTATTCTGGTGAATTGCTTTCATCTTATAGATCATGGTGTTTGATTAGCATCTGTGTTCTTGGCTTGGTACGATCTGGTTATCGTTCCTTTCATTAATTAACCTAGGTTAGACTAATTAATCTCTCTTAGAGAATAATTAGGGTTACGGAAGGGTTATGAAGGGCTTAATCCATCCAATGAAGTGGATTTCTTTTCAAGGAGCTAATAGAAGCAAGCTAGAAGAGAATAAGAAGCTAATGTAGTTAGAACGAGGCTATAATTACCTATTTAAATGGTTTAAGTAGCTAATGTAGCTATAAGTGGAAATATGACCAAAAGGGTGTCGTAGGAAGGGAGTTAGATAGGCCTAACTGGTGGTGTGTCGTCAATTTGCAAAAGGAAGAAGCATTAGTGCACCATTAGAAATAATAGTGTATTGATCAAACTACAAGTGTCTACACGAGTCCATTATGTCCTCCAACCTCTGAATGTTAGTTTACCATTCAAATTAGGTAAGAAGACATACCTTGGATCAATGGAATTAATCCAAGGATTTGTTAATAAAAAGAGATAAGTTTGCAAACTTCATTACCAGATTACAACTTATCTATCAGTAAAAATAGATTCTTTGCAAGCAATATCATTTCAGCCCAATGAATCCAAGAGTAGAAATGACTCATCCTCGAAAAGCATGATTTCTAAAAATCAAAGGAACACTCCTTATCCAGAAAAATCACATGTCAACACTTGCAATGCAAAAGAGGAAAGATAACAGTTTGTCAAAGATGTTACATGCTTCCCTCCTAAAAGAATCATCATCCCGATGATTATCTCCTTAAAACAATTTACATCAAGGACAATCATTTTATTAACTTTCTTTTCATATGTTCAAAACATATCAGAATTTTAAAATTCCCAAAACAATCAGCATTTACTTAGTTGTTTATTTTAAACAATGAAATATCTACCCAAAACTGGCAGGTTTATTGTCATAAAAGAATTAAATCACAAATTTTATCAGTCAACAGAATCAATTCTGTTCAAATAAGTATGGAAAATCAGTTTTCATATCTTCCATATTTTCCCAGGTTACACTTTCTTCATTAAACTGGTCCCACTGGACCTTACATTGACTTATTTCATGATTTCTTAAGTGCAACTGGTGAGTTTCAAAGACTCATGCAAGGGTTTAACAACAATTATTCCTATGTCTTGGACCTACAAGGAATTCCAATTAAACACGTGATAAATCGAAACGTATTTCTTAAGAAAAGAAATATGGAAAACATCATGCATTCATGACAAAGAAGGAGGTAATGCTAAACAATAAGGTACAAGTTTGATTACTTCAACTATTTCAAAAGGTCCCACATAATGAGGTGATAACTTGGCAGCCTTTCCAAACGTTATAGAAATCTTTTTCGGTTTAACTCGAAGAAAGATCTTCTCACCAAGTGTAAATTTCCTATCAACCCACTTCAAGTCAGCATAACTCTTTTTTCTATCTATTGCTTCCTTCAAGCATTCACAAATCATTTTAACTTGTTGTTCCATTTCCGTAAGGATTTCAGGTCCAATTACCTCTCTATCCTCAATGTTGTCCCAACTAACAAGGGTTATGCATTTTCTTTCGTATAATGCTTCAAAAGGTGTCATCTTAAGAGAGGCATGATATGTGTTATTGTATGAAAAATCAACTAATGGAAGGTACTCTTCCCATTTATACTGTTGATCCATGTAATACATTTGTAACATATCCTCTAAAACTTGATTAACTCTTTCATTTGTCCATCCATTTCCGAATGATATGCAGAACTGAAATTTAGCTTAGTTCCTAGAGTTATGTTAAGTGTTTGCCAAAATCTTGAAGTCATTCTAGGATCTCTATTAGATATGATTAATTCAGGTACTCCATGTAATCTGAAAATATCATGTACAAACCTTTTTGCTAAAACAAGTGAATCATCTTTAAGATTACCAGTAATAAAATGTGCCACTTTTGTTAGTTTATCCACAACAACCAAAATAACATCATGTTTATTTCTTGACATATGCAACCGTTGTACAAAATTCATGCTTATTACTTGCCATTTGTACTACAAAGTATGCTATGAGGATACAATAAAATGGTGGATGCATATGTTCAACTTTAACACGTTGACATTCTAAGCAATGTGTCACAAAATCAATAACGTCATTTTTCATCCCTTTCCAGAAATATTGTTGTTTTATATCAGTAAGCATCTTTGTAATACTAGGGTGTTCGAAAAAGGTGAATTGTGAAATTCTAATAAAAATTTCTTTCTTAAATCATTTAGCGAAAGTATGTATACTTTATTTTCAAATCATAAGATTCCTTCGTTATCAAAGTGAAAACCTTTATATCTCACATCATTTGGTTCTCAGTAGCAAGTGTTGTTTTTATCTGAAAATAAGAATCGAGATTCCATAACACTTTTTACTTCATCCTTAAACTGAGTTCTTAATGTTATAAGAGAAGAAATGTGTTTCCTATGACTTAGAGCATCAGCTACCCTATTTTCCTTGCCTTTAATGTAACTTATGTCAAAATCGTATTGAGACAAAAACTCTAACCATCTTCGTTGTCTTGCATTCAAATTTGGTTGAGTGAAAATATACTTTAACCCAAGATGATCAGTTTTTAATTCAAAAGGTTTACCAAGCAGATAATGCCTCCAAACTTGAAGTGCATGAACAATGGCAGCAAGCTCTAAATCATGTGGAGCATAATTCAACTCATGTAACTTAAGTTTTCTACTTTCATAAGCTATGACATGATCATTTTGTAACAAAATACCTCCAAGGCCTTCCCTAGATGCATCCGTTACAACAGTAAAGTCTCCATTAGGGTCAAGTACAACTAAAATAGGTGCTAAAGTTAACTGATCCTTCAAATTTTTAAATGCAGATTCACATTTCTCATTCCAAACAAATTTCTTATCCTTTTTTGCAATGAAATTATTGGTTCAAAACCTTAGAAAAATCCTTTACAAATTTCCTATAGTAACCAACGAGACCCATGAAGCTTCTAACTTCATGTACATTCTTTGGTGTAGGCCACTCAGTTATAGCTACTATTTTAGAAGGATCTATAGAAATTCCATTCTTATTTATAACATGACCCAAATAGTGAACTTTTGTGTCATAGATAGAACATTTAGATAGCTTACCATATAACCGTCTCTTCTCTCAAATTTTGTAAAAATATCTTCAAATTCTCATAGTGTTCCTCAATACTTTTAGAATATATGATAATGTCATCCAAGAATACAAGCACAAATTTGTCCAAGTATTCTTGAAAAATAAATTCATTAAACTCGTAAAAGTTGCGGTGTATTTGTTAATCCAAAGGGTAAAACGGTGAACTCATAATGTCCATACCTTGTTCTAAAAGTTATTTTATGAATTTCGTCATCCTTAATCCATAATTAATGATATCTAGATCAAAGATCTATCTTAGAATATACCAATGCTCCATGCATTTGATCAAATAAATCATCAATTCTAGGGAGTGGATATCTTTTCTTAATTTTTGTTTTGTTTAACCTTTTGTAATCAATACACAATTTAAGTGTTCCATATTTATTTTTCACAAAGATTACTTTGTTGCTCCCCAAGGTGATACTCTCAATATAATCAAACCCTTAGACAAAATTTCTTGTAAATGTGCCTTAAGCTCTACCAATTCAATAGTAGTCATTTGGTATGGTGCCTTAGAAATAGGCTCGGTTCCAGGCTTGATTTCAATTGTGAAATCAAATTCTCTTTTAGGTGGAAGACATGGTAACTCTTCCAGAAACACATCACTATAGTTTTGTAATAGCGGATAACATTCCATGAAATCATTGTTTTCCTCAAAGTAGATTTTGAAATTTTTACTGCATATAAGGTACATCCTTTATTTTTGGCCTTTTTAAGTTGCATAGATGATAGTTTCCTAACTGAAATTTCACGTTTCACACCCTGAATCTCTATTGTTTTCTACAGGTCATCTAAACAACTAATATGTTTTTCAAAATAGTCCACTTTTACTTTATGCTCAACTAACCAATTAACACCTATGATTACATCATAAGACCCCAAAGGAGCAACATAAAGATCAACTTTGGTGGAAAAACTAGGTAAGTCAAGGACTGCCCCAAAAAGACACATACTAACTATATGAACAACATTATTTCCATAATGTACATGCCCATGTTTTATCTAATTTTCTAGCTTTTATTTTTAGTTTCAATGCTAATTTACTAGAAATAAAACATTTTATAGCTCATGTATCAAAAATAATAGTTACAGGTATGTCAAATAACTTACCCAAAACTTCTATGGGTGTGACTTACTTTTCAGCTTGTTTGTTAGCTACTGCAGCATGTATCTTGTGTTGCTGATTATGATCATCCTTTTTCAAAGGACATTGGTTTGCGTAATGATCTTTGCCACAGTTATAACAACCTCCTATAGGTCCCTTTCTAGGCTCAGATTTATTTCTAGCCTTAAAGTTATCATTTTGACCTCCATAGGACTTCTATCCATTATTATTATTCTTAAAAATGTTGTTTCGTGCATTCTCAAGAATTATTTGTTATTTTTTTCTTATTATTATCAGTTGAAAACTTACTTTTCATACCAAACTTCTTCCATGGTCCTTTCTTAGGTGCAAGAGATGATGAAGAGGAGTTTGGAACTTTCTTTCTTACTTCCTCCTTATGAGCAGAAATTTCCTTTAATTTATGTTCTGCCTTATGGCTTTTTAATAACTCCTTCCATAGTGGTTGGGTGTGAACATCCACCTATCCTCCTATAATGAATTTCCATAATGAATTTCCCATATCTTGAACTTCTCTTCAGGTTTGATACTTGAGGTACATACTTAAGAAGTTTAGTAAACCACTCCCAGTACTCAATTACACTTAACTTTCCTTGGGCTAAGTTCTGAAATTCAGTCATTTTCTGATCATAATAAAGTTGTGGTAGCCATCATTGCCTAAAATAACTTTTAAATTGATCCCAAGTAATATTAGTTTCATCAATATTCAGCTCAACCTTACGGTTGTCCCACCATGAAGATGCTTCATGGGAAAGTTGATATGCTCCCCATATTGCCTTTGTTTCTTCCGAGAGATTCCTTATTGCAAAAAGTACTACTCCATTTTGTTGGGTCAAATCTTAGCTCCATCTCCTAATGTGGTGCCATCAAACTTAGATGGACTTATCCTTTTTATATCATTGGTGAGTTGTCTTTGCTTAGCCTATCCTTTTTGTTTTCCTAGGATGATCGGGTATGTTCACATTATTATTATAAAACCCAAATTGACGTTGTCCTCGGGAGGTGGCTGATTATTATTACCAGCATTTTCTTCCTCCTCATTGCCCATTACTTGTTAAAGTACAACCAAACGATCCCTTGAGTCCAACGAGGAAGCAAGGATCTCATCACGTTTTTGGCGATTCTTCGCTTCTTCACCAAGTGGTGGATTATTTGCAACATTTCCTCTTGTTCTAACCATTTTTGTTAACAATAAATTTAAGTTTTATCAGATTATGGACACAATAGCTCCAAGAGATGCAACCTTCCTCTTTGATACCAAGATGTAACATTCCCATTTTAAGACTTTAGAAACAAGGGAAATAAAATTACACAATGTTCTCTGTTCTAAATAAAACATAATTTAGAACACACATTCCATGCCAATCAATCTCATAACAAATAACCATATGCAGCTGTAAATGACTCAGTAAACTATCAATCTCTCATTTCATGACTCGGTTTCTAACCGATCTCTCATGTTTGTCTTTAAGTATTGAATACTTTAAGTATACTACATATACTTGGTTTTCTTACCCTATTCTGGGTACTGAGTGATCTGTTTAAAGAACCTATTTGAATATTTGTTACCAATATTCATCTAAAATCATGTTCCTTAAACTAGGTGACATAGGACAATGCAACCAACAACTTGCGATACTTTGGCCAAATATTTCCAACATACTGTTCATGTTACTATTCCTAGATGACATACTCGTCTAATCGGAATATGTCCTTCACCCCACTCATCTATTATCTAGAATGGTCTTTACTTGACTTTTGTCAGTCCACTTGTCCAAGGTTTGACCCTAGCCCAAATTAGTGACATAATTTGGTATAGGGATCCACTCACGATGACTTAGGGTATATGGGCATACTCATTTGACCTAATTCAATGAATGTGCTGGTTACCCTAAGTCATAGTGCATTACTTCCTATGCTAAATCATATTGCTAATCCTGACCTAGAGGGAAACTAAGTTCAAGTCCAGATTTGAGTAGATCTAGATGAACCAATGCTAAAGGGTGTTGCAACATGTCAACTGCAACACTGTATCCTCGTGAAGACCTAAGTCTTCAAAAAGATACAATTCTACAGTTGGCATGTACTAACATCCGTCAGAACCACTTCATCATGATGTACACACCTCAAGGAGATCATTTCCCTTAATTATATTCAAATTAAGATTCAAATTACAGCAACCTTACAAAACCCTAAATCCAACATTCCTTAAGTTATTTATCCATATTTGGGTTGTTTATAAATTAAATAACTTCAATATCTCATGATTGCCTTAGTGTTCATTAACTTTAGCTTATCAAGCAATTATTAGAAAACAAAACAACATACATCATAAGGTTTACTTAATGTAATTCAATCGTTCGAAGGAGGTGTATGAACCAAAACATGTTCTATTAAAATAGACCTCATAGGAATGAAGTCTAAATGGTTTATGGACACACACACCATTCATTTGTCTTACATACTTTTGAGAGGAGAATAATCTTCCTCTTTACGTTTAAGTGTTAGGGTTCATATACCCTCTTTCCTTTCACACTCCTTATAACTTTTAAATGCATGCTCATTTAACATCCCTTAATAAACCATACTAGTTTAGGAAAAGAACATCAATACCTACAACTTATCAAGTTGTATTCCATTAGGGAAATTGCACTATTTCCCATTCATTCATTTCATTAAATGACAAAAGAATAAGGATCCAATCAGTTAAGAACAATAACAACAAGATAGGATTACAAATTTCCTTCTAGTAATGAACAAGAGAATTTACACAAGTCGAAGTAACTTCCAGACTTTCAATTCATCATGATTAAATACACCTTTTACAAGACTATGCATTTTAGACATATTACATGTCAAACAACATCAAGATCAATAAGGAATACAAATTTTCTTCTTTCAATACTTCTAAACAATGAATCGAATTCTCTATCAAAGATCCAGACTTTTAAGCAACCAATACATCATATTAGTCATTGCCTTCCTTTATCACTTATGAAGTCCATCTGTAAAAATTGCTAGCACGGGTCAGTTCATTGAACTAAGCATGATAAGCACTAAGCATTAAAATGAAGTGCCTTCAAATAATTGTTTCATTAAAACAACTCTGCTTTTATGAAACAACAAGAGTAAGCAGAAAATCCTTCATAAGTAATAACAATTATAAAAGAAGCATAATTACTTAATCTGAATTAAATTATAAGAAAAGGATCTTAGCATAATCAACAAACTACAACATCATATCAGATAAGTAATATCCCATACAATTACTTATCTATGCCAAATAAAATTTCCTACCAATTAATTCTTTCATAATTCTATCTGAATTTGAAATTCAGAGTTAACTTCATTACATAAACAAAGAGAGTTAATTTCAGAAGTAAAGACCTTCTATATCTGCTTACCAAGTTTCATGAAAAGACATGTACAACCAAGTTTGTTACAACATCGTAAAGGTTTTAGGATGATTCATCTAATATCTTATACAATAAGAGAATCACATTTCAGATGTGGCATCCTAATTCTAGGTCTGATACATTGCCTAGGTTCATAGATAGGCCTCATGTTAACATTATACAAGTATTAACTCAGTAATAGTGTATCACTTTAATCAACTATAACAATATTTAATTCCTTAAATACAAAATAAGCGAGAGAAGTAAGTAGTAATAACTAATAACCATTTACTTTAATAAAAGTGATGCATTTGAGTCAATGGAACCTACAACAAGGCTTATAAAAGGAAGGAAGAATAGCTGAATAAACTATCTAAAACTTCCTTTACCTTTCGGTTAACTTTGCATTCCCTTATTCATCTCTCGAAAAGAAGAATCGACACCTAACTCCTACAGTTTTCAAAAAGGACAATGTAGAAACTCACCTCCGAGAGTGACAGAGGAAGGAGTTATGCATTAGAATGGATTTCCAATATTCATTCCAAAATATAAAGGTAGTAAAAGGACCAGTATAAACCATTCACAATACCCAAAATTCTTTCAAAAGATAGAAATCAGTACACAAGATACATAACGAATACATATTTAACTATACCATTCACCTTTCAAGAAACAACAATGATTATCAACATGCTTAATTCATTCTAAGAAGGATGCACGAAACAAGCATAGAATGAACCTTTATCAAAACTAACAATCCAAGAGTCGATAAGCCATCTAACGAATCTCCATGAAGTTACAACAATCAGATCATAATATGTTATACTAAAAATTTACCAAGTAGTTTCCCATCTTGGGAGCAAGTAGGTTTACATCAACCAACCCAGTTCCTAAAAGTGACATGGACAAAAAGATTGACCTTAAGAAAGTAAAATAGAGCTAAGGAATATGGTCACAAATTCGACCTTGAGAAAGCCGACTTCCAATGGATTATCAAACAACATAACTTCAACTATTTACCAATAGCTCAAATTCCAAAATCTCATAGGAAATTTCACAACAAAGGTGATTAGAAGAGAAGACTTCATCTAATGTTGTTTCCATAATAACATTCCAAAACCCAACAACCCATAAGTCATTTCACAGAGTTTTGGAAGAGAGAGAGAGAGAGAGAGAAAACCATTACCAAATGACAGGGTTTACATCAAAATTTCCTTCTTGCTTCCTCATGAGCTCAAACTATAAACAGTAAGCCCAAACACCATTACCTACTCACTTCATTAAGTAAAATGTTCAAGCGGTGGAGGTTTATACAGTTCAAAACAAGAACAAGTTACTCCTTCACAGTTTATACAAGTTGAGTACAAGAATACAGAAAAATCCATAATTCCTCATTCACCCATTAACCATTTTAAAAACTAGTTCGAGTTCACACTTGAAATCACAGTATACTAATATAGTCCCAAAAAGGGAGTATTTAAACTTTCAACAAAATGAGATACGACATAGAAGGGTATTCTTTTACCTTCAAAGAAAACAATCAAAGGCATCCAGTTTGAACAAAGCATATTTACATAGTACAGTCAAAACACGTTACCCATTCCTTACTTCCATACAAGTTCAAACTTATCCATCACATAGCAAATCATTTATCACATGAATATGCATAGAAGCTACAGTACTTTTTCATAACAGAGAATCAACAAAAAGGATGAAGTTCTTGTTATCTACTGACCAAACAACAACCTTGTTGTTTCCTTATCAACTTCATAACTATAAACCATTCAGGTAAACCAAATAAAATCACACAAGTTCAACTTGACTCATTCACAAGAGCTTTAAGGCATGATTTACAATTAACCCACGCAGGGAGATAGCCCATTGACAATATTTTAAGCAAGATTCACCAATCAAAAAAATAGAAAAAGTATTCAAGCAAGAATCCCAATATCCATCAAAAACAGCTACCCATTTGTTTTACAAGAGCAGAGTTATTTTAATGAGAAATTTAGAGAAAAGAAAGCAATATTAATGGATAGATCCTATCATGCCTGATAGTGCTTTTGTCAATTCGAAGAATATTTCCAGCCAAGCCTCCAAAACTTATTCTTCTCCAAACGAGATCAATAACCAAATACCTCTTTCTCAAATGTCTCAAATACTTCCCTTGAATCAAAAATAGACCAAGGGAATCAAAAATAGCCACAAATTGAAAGTAGAACTGCTGGTTCGAAGAACCAGATAGCTCCATGCAGAGAAAAAATCGAGAGCATGAATGACCAAACAACCTCTAAACATTCCACCCCATGGTTTCCAGGCCGTTTGCTCACCAAAAACGAGGTTCATAAATGCCATTAATTCTCAAACTCTTGCCTATCTCTCCATGCCACCACCATCCAAAATTGGTGAATCCTAATTCAACTTCTGCATGCATTACTAAATTTTAGTGATGACTCCACGTAGACTTCCTCTAATTTACATGCCTCTACCTAAACTGGTAGTACATTGTCCCTTTATTTCAAAAATCAAATCAAATTAATAACTTAGGAACCGTCACCAAGCTTCCACTTTTCCATTGACCCTTAGGTCCCTTTCCAATACTTCATTAGTTTAGGATAGATACCATTAGCTTAGGATATGACCATAGGATAGTTTAGAAGTATTTACCATAGGTTTTCAACATTACAATAGGTAAATTGCCATCCTAGGATAGGTCATACTTCACAACAATTTAGTATTAGGTATAAGGTTAGAAATAGACCTAGCATCACCTTAGGTTATTCCCCACATCCCAACTTAGAACAAGCAACTTAAGATAGGATGTTATCCCAAATAAAGTAGACATAGATAGAAAATAGGTACCTTTACCTTAGTTTAGAATCCCATTAGGATAGATCTCATAGGTCTAGGACTTAGATTTTTCCTCAATAGTCTTGAAGTAGGTCTCGTTCCACTTAACGCCGTTAAGCATCTGAAGAGATCAATCAAAAATATCTGAGCACATAACATACAATAGAATGCGGCACGATCTTTCAAGAAGATAAAAGAATTTGTAAACATACAAGAGTTTAGTCCATTATGTCCTCCAACCTCTGAATGTTAGTTTACCATTCAGATCAGGTAAGAATATTTAAAACATACCTTGGATCAATGGAATTGATCCAAGGATTTGTTAATAAAAAGAGATAAGTTTACAAACTTCATTACCAAATTACAACTTATCTATCAGAAGCAAAAATGGATTCTTTGCAAGAAATATCATTTCAGCCTAATGAATCCAAGAGCAGAAATGACTCATCCATGGCAAGCATGATTTCCAAAAATCAAAGGAACACTCCTTATCCAGAAAAATCACATGTCAACACTTGCAATGCAAAAGAGGAAAGATAACAGTTTGTCAAAGATGTTACATCTCTACCCCTTGGTTCACACAATTATAGATTATCCAATGTACTATATGTCCCCAGGTTGAAAAATAATTTGCTATTAGTCGATCCAACTCCTAGATACAAATTTGAAATTTTATTTTGATACTCATTCCAATAAGAAATTGTTTTTTAATTCAAGACAAATCACGAGGATTGAAAATAGTTACAAAATCCTCTAATGTGGGACACGTGTTCTAGCTTGATTTTGTCCATAGAGATGATCAAGCACTCATGGCTAGGAACTTTACCTCTATACAATTGTGGCATCAAAGACTTGGCCACGTCGGTTTCAAGTATCTTGAAACACATCACCGGTAGGATATGGTAAAAGGATTGTCATCTCTCCAGAAGGATATAGATAAGTGTCCTCACTACCTAACAGAAAACAACACATAGCTTCATTCCAAAAGAGTACCTATCGAGCTCATGGTAAGCTTGATATGGTTCATACCGATATTTTTAGTCCGATGCAACTAATTCATTATGGATTTCAATACTTCATGCTTTGTGTTGATGACTATTCAAGAAAAATGTGGATATATTGTCTTCGTAAGAAAAGTGAAGCTTTTGAAAATTTCAAGAAGTTCAAAGTGGCTATTGAGAATGAGACTAGTTGTCACATCAAAACTCTCTACTTAGATCAAGGAGGGAATTCACCAGTAAGGAGTTCAAATCCTACCTATAAGCTCATGGGATTCGTCGAAAAATTCCTCCTCCATAGCAGAATGGTGTTGTTGAGATAATAAATCATACTATCATGGAAATGGTGCATTGCATGATCAATGATTTTGGAATAGTGAAGACATTTTGGGAAGTAGTAAAGATGGTTGCATATTTATTGAATAGATTGCCCATAGTTTCTCTTGATGGAGTAATTTCATATGAAGCATGGTCAAATTAGAAACCATCTGTTTCACACCTCAAAGTATTCAGGTGTAAAGCAAGCATGCACATACCCAAGTAGAACATAAATAATTTGGATATGAAATCACAAAAACTCATCTTCATTGGCTACATTGAAGAGACCATTGGGTACTAGATTGATGGTTATAAAGACCGGAAATTCTAAACCAGCAGAGATGTTGAGTTTTTTAAGAAGAAGGAAGCAAGGACTCCTCCTCTAGACTCACCTAATGTAGATTTTTTACTTGTAAAACCTGAAGCTGATGTTCCCACAGATGATGAAACTAATGATGGGTTTGATGGTGATGATCAGATATAACCACGACCCATGAAAGTAGTTCAGCATATGCCCAAGTGGTATACTAAAATGATACGAGATGAAAAATTGGATGTTCCACCGGATACATCCACCACTGACCACGGACTCACAAAGGTAAACCACAAGAAGAAACAAAATTTTCTTTGATGACTAGAGTTATAGAATCTAATGAGCCCACTATAGTCTATGAACCCCTACAGTCAAAATCTTGGAAAGATGTCATGGATGTTGAATATTAGTCAGTGATGAAAAATAATGCTTGGCAACTTGTCGATCTTTTACCAAGGAAGAAATCCATTGGTTGCATATGGATATTCAAAACAAAAAACAAATCATATGGGACTATAGAAAAGTATAAAGCAAGACTGGTAGCAAAGGGGTACACATAAAAAGAAGGCATAGACTATGATGAGACATTTAATCCTATAGCTAAGATCAAAATGATCAGGATGATCTTTCCTCTAGCCACACACACTTAGTTGGAAATTCCATCAGATGGACATGAAAAGTTCCTTTCTAAATGGATATCTACAAGAAGAAGTTACATGACTCAACCTGAGGGATATGTTATACAGGTCAAGAAACAAAGGTATGTAGACTAAAGAAATCTATTTATGGCCTTAAACAGGTACCTCGGGCTTGGTACACCAAAATGTATGGGCATCTCATACAACATGGATTTATTAGAAATCCATATGATCCCAATCTCTACCTCAAAAAGCAAGGGAGGAGATTATGATTGTTATTTTTTTATTTCGATGATATAGTCATCATTGGCAGTTTAGTGAGGATGATTGATGTAACGAAGAAATATCTTAACCGATTGTTCGACATGACAGATCTCGGGTTGATGCACTATTGTCTTGGATTGGAAGTATGGCAGAAAGAGAATCACATCTTTGTTTCTCAATTGAAGTATACCAAGACAATGCTCGATAAATTTAGGATGATGGATTTCACACCTATTTCTACACCTATGGAGAACAGATTGTAGTTATCTCATTCAGATCCATCTCTTGTGGTAAATACAACTCTCTATCAGATACTTGATTAGGAGTCTCATTTACCTGACCTACACTAGACTAGATATCAGCTTTGTAGTGAGCTATATTTCTAGGTTCATGTTAGAACCCCGATTTTTTCATTGGAAGGTAGCAAGGCGAATCTTAAGATATCTCAAGGGAACAATAGATCTTGTTCTTAAATACAAGAAGAAAGACAACTTCTTATTGACTGGATATTCAGATTCATATCATGTAGGTAATATTGATGACAGAAAATCCACTTCAGGGTTTGTATTCCTTTTGGGATCTTGACCGATATCATGGGGAAGAAAGAAACAACATTTTTTCTCTCTCTTCTACAAAAGATGATTATCATTCTACAAGTGAAGCGGTATGCAAAGTGATATGGCTATGTCGCATACTTAAAGGACTTGGAATACCACAGGACAAACTAACCACCTTGTATGTTGACAATGAAGGTGTTCTCAAACTTGTTCGCAATCCAATTTTTCATGAAATAACAAATCACATTGAGGTACATGTACATTTCATACGCGAGCATGTCTTGAAACACAATATATAGCTTCAGTTTTTCCCAACATCTAAACAATAAGTAGATATCTTCACAAAGTCACTTGCACGTGACAAATTTGAGTTTTTCAGAGAATTCCTCTCTTCATCCCTTGAGGAAATGCAAAATTAAGGGGGAATGTTAGGGTAAACATATTTTACCTAGGTTAATTTAGCATAGGTAAGTTAATTATTAAATTGTGGTAAGTTGTTATAAACCATATTTTAATTGTATTTGGGAATAGTATTCCCGTAACATGTTACTTGTCATTATTTAAATTGTTATATGGTTATATATTGTTGAAACCATATATTTGGAGTTTCTGTGCGTGGGATTGTATTCTTTTGTCACATAGTTGTAACTCCTTGTTTATCTATACATGACTATGAAATATCTATAAATATTGCATTCATTCATTTTGTATATGATTTTGATTGATTATTAATAACGATGTGAGGCTTCCTTCCCTCTTCTACACTTTCAATCATGTTTTTGGAAGCTAATTGTTCACACAAACCTTTTCCATGAACCAAATTGGTCACTTTGATTTCATTATCGTATTACATCACCCGATTGATCCAACCTATCCTCTTCTCCTTTAGATATTATTTTAGGATAAATTTCTTAACACCAAAGCATGAGACACTATCGGTTGAATCTTATAGGTCGAGATCAAGTGTTTGAACTTCTTCAAACACCTAATGATAGCAAGAACATGTTTTTCAATAAAAGAATACCTTACTTCATAATCTTCCGAATTTTAATAAAGAATGCTATGGATTGTTCTAATCCTTCTCTATTTCGTTGTACCAAGATGGCCGAGATTGTGTCGATCCTCCAAAATCATACAACATGAACTCCTTTGAAAAGTTTGATTTGATAAGAGTTGGAGCTTGTGATATTGCATGCTTGATAGCCTCAAAAATCTCTTTGCCTTCTGTTGTCCATTTGAATGCAAGATTCTTCTTCAACATCATTGTTAATGGCTTCACAAGAGTGGAAAAATCAAGCATAAATCTACGGACAAATTTTATCCTTCCCAAGAATATTTGGAGAGATTTCTTATGACTTGGAAATGGAAAAGTTCTAGTAGATTCAACTCTTTTGGGATCAATTTTCAACCCTTCTCTTGAAATAATGTAGCCAAACAATTTTCCTTCATATGCCAAGAGTACACACTTTTTTGGATTCATCAACACTCTGATTATTCTACATCTCTGAAATACTTTCATGAGATGAAAGAGATGGTCTGTTACATTCTTTGAAAAGATGGTGATATCATCTAGACATACGAGCACTATCTTGTTGATTAGTCCTTTGAACTCCATATCCATAGCTCGTTGAAATGTTGCTTTGGCATTCAACAGTCCAAATGGCATCTTCTTATAAGCATATGTTCCCCACTTTTTAGTGAAGGTTGTCTTGAATTGATATTCCTCCTTCACCATTATTTGGTTATATCTTGAGTAGCCATCTAGTAATGAGAACCTTTCTAAACCAGTTACTACTTACAGGATTTGTTCCATTGAAGGAAGTGGATAATGATCTTTGAGTGAAGCTCTATTTAGATCATGGAATTCTACACACAGTCTAATCTCTCCATTTCTCTTCCTTACTAGCACCAAATTTGCAACCCAACTTGAATGTTTGATAGGAAAGATGATGCTAGCTTCAATTAGCTTATTCAACTCTTTTCTCATGAGAGGTTCAATGTGAGGATTCACTAGCCTTTGCTTCTATCTGATAGGCTTAGATTCGGATCTAGCTCAATAGTATGTTGTGCTAACTTTGGATTGAAACCTCTTAAATCCTTATAAGTCCAGGCGAAGACATTTATGAATTCTTTACAAAGCTGAAAAAAATCAGATTTCTTTTTTGAGTATTTACTTTGCCAATTTGCAATATCTTGCCTTCATCTACTGAAATGGGCTCTAAATCCTCACCCTTTACCTAAATGTTTTCCTTTTCCTTTCATAACTAATCATTTGGGATGAACATTTACTCCAAAGTTACAAGACCTTTTGATAATTTTTTAGTCCTTGGCTACACCACTTGGTCACCATACTGTTGCTCCAACTTGTCTTGGTTTCTATAAGAGAACATAACTTCTTGTAAAAATTGATATTTTCTTGACCATTCTCGAAGGCTTGCCAACTTGGGTTGTTATCTAGCACAGCTAGTCTTACAACCACTTTGATATGAGGTTGATATTTCTCACTTTTGATACTTACCACATTGTCAAACGCTGCCCCCAATTATTTCCAAATCTGTTTGTTGCTTCATTCTTCTTTCTTGGGATGGAATTGATGCTAAAATATTTGAAATCTTCAATGAGATCCCATACCAAATTTTTTAGTTCTTCAACAGATCATTATTAGTAGAATTTTTTCCTCTGACTTGGTTCATTATTAGCTCACTATCTCTAAACACTTGCAAGTTTTTAATACCTCTCTTTCTTGTCCAATAAAATCATGCATCAAGGTTTCATACTTAGTTGTGTCGTTTGAGCAAGCGAACTAAAAATGGAAAGCTGAGTAATATTTTTACCATGTCATGAAACAAGCATAGCTCTTTCTCTAGCACCTTTCCTACTACTTGATCCTTCAAATAATAGTTGGCATACCTCATTATCAACTTTAGCATTTGGCTTGGTGATACTAGGAAGCGGTGAATTTTCTTCGTGCAAACAATAGACCCCTAATTCAGCTTCTTTCATTTCCTTGTAAGGGTCGAATGCATGTATCTTATTGGCCCAATCATCAAGGGTTACATCCAGAATTATTTTGAATTTGGTTATCTATTTCATAAGTTCTTGGACAATCTTAGCCGAGAAATTTTCATTGATTGGAATTGGTATATGAGGCTGAATATGAAATTTTGCAATAGGATCATATATGATTGTAGCCTTAGCTTCATACCTTGTTTTAAATAACATGTGTGACCAATTAGAAAACAAATAGCCTCTAATTTTAGTGGTAAAGTCTCTTGAAAAACACAATGTAAAGAGTGGTGGCAAGTATACGACTAATACATCTTACAAAATGGTCACATTGGGACATGCATGTAATGTAAGGCTCAATCCTTTGATTACTCCAACCATTTTTATTGTTGTCCCGTATAATTACACCACACCTCTAGAAATGAATTCATATTGAATACCCATTTGATCAGCTATTTGTTTTAGCATTACAGAGATACTTTTTCCCAAATCAATGATGCAATTATGCACCAACTTATCTCCAAAATCAATGAGATATATATAATGGTGGGGGTTTCATATTTTTACCTTGGTGGCCCCTTGATTTCCTTTGTCTTGAGTTGTATTGGTGAGTACCTTCTCTTTCTCTTTGGATGATTGATTCAATGCCGACCAATTCACCATAGCACTTGCAATAGATCTCTTTGTCCTGGGATAGCTAATGACTCCCACATTGAGATTTTTACATTTGTTTTCTTCATCTATTCAATGATGTTGAATGGAGATGAGCTGTCTCTCTATTTCCCCTCACTTTGAAATTTTTTTCTTACAAATGGGCTCTTATAACCGGCACTTGAGCTAGTCTAGAAGGTGGCTTACACTGACCTTGCACATTGGGAGCTGCATTTTGGTTGTCAATACCTTGTTGGGTGATAGAGGGTTGTGGATCATTTGAATTGGATGACTATCCCTCTCCTATATTTCTCTTCTTAGACCATGTATTGGCTGCTACACTTTGAGAAGGGACCAGATTTATACCACAAAAATCCTCAACTTTCCAATTGACAAGTGTGGTTTCATTCGAGGTGCCTCTTGGTGAGTCGTCTATTGTTGATTCTCTTCTTGACATGTCCCTTGTTCCACACCTATTTTTTTCACCATAAGAGCTTGATTCAAAGCACCATTAAAACACATTGACTGGTTATGAGGCTAATTACATGGGAAGGACTAGTCATATTCTTGAGGCATGTTATTTTTCAAGGGTACCAAGGCTCTAAATGCAAATGCGGCATTAGGATTGTAAGGTTGGAATGGCCTATTAGCAGGAGGTTTTGTTTGATTCGACTTGAAATTTGAACAAGTGGCCTATTAGGCTGATACGGAGGCCTATTGGGTTGGGTTTGAGGTTGATATGACCTGAAATTTTGAGCTTGCTTCCTCTTAATTGTCACCAACTCATTTCCTAAGTTTTGTAACTACTTCATGACTTCTTAGAGCTCATTTGAGGTACTAGAAGATGAGGTATAAGATTCAGTGGAGCTTTGATTTTTGGGGCAGGAATGGGAGCTAATATAGGTGCTTGACTAGTGCTTGGACTTCCTAATTCTAGATAAAGAGGCATGGGTGGCCTAGGTGCAAGTTTATCGGCTTGAATCAAACAATTTTCAGCTCTAATGGCAATACTATAAGCTATGGGTAAATTTGTACCTCCCATGGATTGTATCATCATTGTAATATCTAAATTTAGAGCTCTTAGGAAGTATAGGAAGGAACCTTCAAACTGGTTTCACAACAAGTGGAATTCTATCCCATGTCCTTTGAAACCTCAAGTCAAAATTAGTCATCTGCTCATTTGGTGTTATCTTGATTGTGGTTGGTTATTCCAATAGAGATAAGTTGTTTTCCTTATCCCCAAATTTATTGTAAAGAGATGTGCACAAATGTTCCCAATTCTGGATAGATCTTGTTGTTAGACTCCTGAACCATTGAAAATTTTTACCCTTAAAGGAGGATACTAACAACTTAACAACAACATCCATTTCAGCAATTTCGTGAATTACAAAGACATTTGTAATGTCTTGGATATAGTCAATTGGAATCGTATGGTTCTCTCAAGTGAAATATGGAATGTTTTTTAATGTTGCAAATGGAATTGGATTTTGTGCATTCAAAGTAAGTGGAATGCTACCAGTGAAATTGACATAGGGATGGGGTGGCCCTTGTGGTGGTTTTTGCAAATATGCCATTATGATTTGTCTAATAAATCTAGTTGATTGGATGAAATGCCTACCAGGCGAAGGTGTTGATAGTGTTTTATTTGGTGGAGATGGAGACCTTTGATCTCTTCTTCCCATCCTTCCTCTACCCAAAGATAGCTACAAATATTCTAAGATTCCTTCCTCTCTATTTCTTTACCTTTTTTCAATTCTTCTCATAAATCTATCAAGCTTGTGTTATGTTTGTGGAGCCTATTTTCATGTTAGAGTGTGGTACACCTTCTATGTGTTACACTCGGTATTTTTACGGCGGTCCCACTCGCTAGTGAGCGGGTCAAGGGGATTTGGGGGCGAAGCCCCAAGCAAATTTTCATGGGTGGTTTATTAACCCATGGGTAATGGGTAACCGTTATGGGCTGTTTTTGAGCCCATGGTTTTTCGATACCCATTGTTTTGATACCCACGGTTTTTTTCCCATGGTTTTGATACCCATAGTTTTTGCCCATGGTTTTGTATCAAACTACTTAAGCAATTGTCTAGTTATATGGTCTTATGCATATGATACATGTAGACAAGCAAATGTATTGTAGATGTGTTTTAAATTCGTGTGAATTTCAGAGATTTTGTTGAGCATAGCTCCAAATGGATCCAGGTATTGTATTGAGAGAGTGGAGGCTTGTAATAAAATTTGAGTAAGTGATTCTTGGTGGGCGTAGCCCAAATTGGGTGAACCACATTAAATCTTGTCTCTCTGTTGTGTTATTTATTCGAACTTTTATTTGAGATCTGTAATATTTTCTGCATATTAGTTTCTACTGTTGCGATTTTGTAAGGGATTATTCCACATATTTTATCTCTTATTTCCTAACAATTGGTATCAGAGCCTAGTTTGGTTTGCTAAAGTGTTGAATCACAGGAAAGTTTTATCTTGAGTGGGAGCTATGGTAGATGATGGAAGATCTAGGGTTGATAAATTCAACGGGTAGAATTTCAGTCTTTGGAAGATGCAGATAAAAGATTACCTTTATCAGAAGGATCTTTATACTCCACTGTCTGAGAAGGTGAACAAACCCTCGAGTATGATAGATGCGAATGGGATTTATTGGATCAAAAGGCACTTGGAACGATCTGGCTGTGTCTTGCATCTTTGGTATTATTTAATTTTTCAAAGGAAAAGACTACAAAAGAACTGATGGATGCATTAGGAAAGTTGTATGAAAAACCCTCTCCTCTAATAAGATATTTTTAATGAAAAAGTTATTTAATATGAATATTTCGAGAATGGTTCAATAGAAGATCATTTAAATGATTTCAATATGGTTGTGAATATGCTAGCTTCGGTTCATAGATAGAATTTGATGAAGAAGTCGGGGCTTTATTAATTTTGTGCTCTTTACCCGAAAGTTCGAATAACTCCGTAATGGTGGTAAGCAACTCGGTTTCAGCTAACTTGAAGTTGAAGTTTGAAGATGTTGTAGGGGTGATTCTAAGCGAGGAAATGTGAAGAAAAAGCTTTGGTGAATCTTTTACTTCAGGGAATGCTTTGACAGTGGAAACTAGAGGGAGACAAAAGAATAAAGGAAACCGTGGAAAATCAGAGGATTGGGCAAGGTCAAAATCTAAAAGCAAGATAGTATGTTGGCACTGTGGAACGTCTGGGCATGCAAAGAAGGACTGGGAGCTTCGGGATAAGAAAAAACAACAAGAAGAAAACAAGTAGGCAAATGTGGCATTGGGTAATGTATGCCAGATGCTTTGATTCTTTCTTTGCATAATATTAATGAATCTTGGGTTTTAGATTCAAGGGCTTCTTTTCATGCTACTCCACATAGGCATTATTTTGTTTATTATGTTCAAGGGGATTTTGGGCATGTTTTTCTTGGTGATGATGATCCTTGCAGTATAGTTGGAAAAGGTTATGTTCAAGTTAAGATGCAGAATGGGAATACATGGCTATTGAAGGATGTCAAACATGTGCCTACATTAAGGAGAAATTTGATATTGGCGGGCAATTAGGAAGTGATGGTTGTACTGTGATATTTATAGTTGACTCTTGGAAGGTCACCAAGGGTGCTCTCATGGTGGTAAGAGGTAAGAAGGTTGGAACCTTGTATTTAACCACTGATAGTACTAATGATTGTAATCTTGTGGCTTCAGATGCGAGATACAACATTATGGCACCATAGGCTCGGTCATATGAGCCATAAGGGCATGGACATCATAAAGAAGAATTTACCTCGGATATACGAAACAGTTTGGATTTCTTTGAGAACTGCATATATGGGAAACAGAGCGAGTAAGGTTCTCAAGGTTGGACCTATGAAGAAAGAGAGTAAGTTAGAACTGGAGCGAGTTTGATGTGTGGGGGCCACTCGGGTATCATCTCTCTGGGGTTCAAGTTATTATGTTACTTTTATTGATGATGCAACAAGGAAAGTTTGGGTTTATTGTATTAGAAACAAATCGATATATTTGATACTTTTATTAAATGGAAAGCCTTGGTAGAGAATGAAAAAGGACTTAAGTTAAAATGTCTCAGTCGAGATAATGGAGGGGAGTATTGCAGTAATGAATGTGATGATTATTGTTCTAAGAATGGAATCCACATGAAAAGAGGCAGCCTCAGAACCCCGCAAAGCAAAATGAGGTGTCAAAAAGGATGAACAGAACAATAATGGAATGTGCTAGGAGCATGAGGATACATACAGTGTCTCCTCTTTATTTTTTTAGCGAAGCGGTGACAACTGTACTTGATAAATAGAGGACCCTCAAGTGCCTTGGATGGAGGCATACCTGAGGAGGCTTGGTATGGTAAGAAAGTCAATTACTCATTTCTTAGAGTCTTTGGATGTGAGGTGTTTGTTCATATTGACAAGGATGATAGGACCAAGCTAGAGGCTAAATCAGAAAAATGCACTTTTATTGGTTATGGTGGTGATGACTTCGGATTTAAATGTTGGAGTATTAAAGACAAGAAAATAATTTAGTCTAGGGATGTGGTATTTAATGAGAAAGTCATGTATAAATAACAGTTATAGGAAAATAGGGAAGAATCCAAGAAAGAATAGACGGTGGTAGAGGATCTTCCGGATGGGAACTGACCCATGAATCGGTTCGAACCTACTCAATAGAACCCCAAACTCCTACGGTGAGGAGGTCTTCTAGGGTAAGAAAAGAACTCAACATTTTTCTCCTTTTCTTTATTATTTATTACTCACTGATAGTGGAGAGCCGAGAGAGATTTGATGAAGCAATATGTAGGTAGATGTCAAGAAGTGGGAGCAAGCCATGGATGAGGACCATAAGTCTCTCATGGAGAACCGGACTTGGGATTTGGCGAAGCTACAAGAAGGAAAAAGAGCATTGCGGAACAAGTGGGTGTACATAGTTAAATATGAAGAAGGAGGAAAGAAAAGATATAAGGCTCGGTTGGTGGTCAAAGGGTTTACACAGAAAAAAGGTATAGATTTTGATGAGATTTTTCTCTTGTAGTAAAAATGACTTCTATTAGAACTGTTCTTGGAATAGTGGTTGCGTAGAAGACTTACACTTAGAATAGTTAGATGTAAAGGCTACATTTCTCCATGGTGATTTGGAGGAGGAACTATATATACAAAGAAACTAGAGGGCTATGAGGTCAAAGGTAAAGAGGAGATGGTGTGTAAACTAAAGAAGAGCTTGTATGGCTTGAAACAAGCTCCACGTCAATGGTATAAGAAGTTTGATAACTTCATGATGGAGCAAGGTTATATTAGATGTCATTCGACTATTGCGTGTATACAAAGAAATTTGACGATGGAATTTATATTATCATGTGTTTGTATGTTGATGACATGTTGCTTATAGGTAAAAACATGCAGAAATAAAAGTACCCAAGAAACCGCTAAGTGAATCCTTTGATATGAAGGATTTGGTGGCAACCACACAAATCCTTGGTATGAGGATAACTTAGGATAGGAAGGAACGGAAGATAACTTTATCTCGGAAGAGTACATTAAGAAGGTATTTGATAGGTTTAACATGCAGATGCTAAACCGGTTGGGACTCCTTTGGCAGGGAATTTTAAGTTATCAAAGGAGTAGTGTCCCAAGACAGAGCAGGAAAGAAAACAAATGTCCAAGGTACCTTACTCATCAGCTATTGGCAGTTTGATGTATGCTATGGTGTGCACTAGGCCTGATATTGCCCATGTAGTGGGAGCTGTGAGTAGATTTATGAGTGATCCAGGTAAAGAGCATTGGAAAGCAGTAAAGTGGATCCTTCGGTATTTGAGAGGGACCATGGGGACAATTTTTTGCTACAGTGGATCAGACACCACTTTACGTGGTTATGTAGATTTAGACATGGCTGGAGATGTTGACAGCAGGAGGAGCACGACAGGTTATATTTACACTGTAGGTGGGACAACAGTGAGCTAGATTTCACAACTATAGAAGCTAGTGGCTTTATCAACCATGGAGGCTGAGTATGTTGTTGCCATAGAGGCAAGCAAAGAGATGATTTGGTTACAACAATTGCTTAAGGAGTTGGGGCATAAGCAGGAGGAATGTAAGTTGCATAGTGATAGTCAAAGTGTTATACACCTAGCTAAGAACTCTGCTTTCCACTCCAAGACGAAGCATATACAGTTGAGATATCACTTCATCAGGACAGCTTTGGAGGAAGATAAGTTGAAGTTGGAGAAGATTCATACCAGTCAGAATCCTGCAGACATGATGACCAAGGTGGTCACAAGGGATAAACTAAAGCTATGTTCAGCTTTGGTAGGCCTTTGCGGATGACAGTGAAGGATTGAGAAGATTGCTCAGTGGAAATTATTCTCCAAGTGGGAGATTGTTATGTTTGTGGAGCCTATTTTC
The DNA here is from genome assembly GCA_018340775.1 of Taxus wallichiana var. yunnanensis. Lineage (NCBI taxonomy): Eukaryota > Viridiplantae > Streptophyta > Pinopsida > Cupressales > Taxaceae > Taxus > Taxus wallichiana. The sequence goes on from CM031238.1 coordinate 782,679,123, forward strand.
ATGTTAGAGTGTGGTACACCTTCTATGTGTTACAATCGGGATTTTTACAAGTGGTCCCGCCGCCGGTGAGCGAGTCAGGGGGGTTCGGGCGAAGCCCCAAAGAAAATTTTCATGGGTGGTTTATTAACCCATTGGTAATGGGTAACCGTGATGGAATATTTTGGGCCCATGGTTTTTTGGTACCCATTGTTTTGATACCCACGGTTTTTTTCCCATGGTTTTGATACCCACAGTTTTTGCCCATGGTTTTGATACCCATGGTTTTGTATCAAACTGCTTAAGCAATTATCTATTTATATGGTCTTATGCATATGATACATAGATAAGCAAATGTATTACAGATGTGTTTTGAATTTGGGTGTGAATTCTGTAGAGTTTGTTGAGCATAGCTCCAAACGGATCTGGTATTGTATTGAGAGAGTGGAGGCTTGTAATAAAATCTGAGCAAGTGATTCTTGGTGAACGTATCCCAAATTGGGTGAACCACGTTAAATCTTGTCTCTCTATGTTGTGTTATTTATTCTGCACTTTTATTTGAGATCTATAATATTTTCTGCATATTAGTTTCTACTATTGCGATTCTGTAAGGGATTATTCCACATATTTTATCTCTTATTTCCTAACAAATTGGATCAATAAAACCAAAGGATTTTACCCTTTTAGATTCGTTAGATGTGTTATTTCAAATTCTCTTACAAGATGGAATTTCACCACAAGAGCACATCAAACTTGTTGTAGCTAAAATAAAAAAACTTCTCTCCCACAAGGTGTGTCAAACCGTTATCAAGCAGTGGAGGTAGCACAGATGGCTGAAATTTGCTACAATGGAACAATAAATAAAGCATATAAATTTTAATTTGTAATGTCCTACCGGCTTCAAGATTTTAACAAAACTTTGTCCCACATGGCATGTTAGGATTGTTATCAAGTGAATCACAAAGACCCTCTCGATTTGCACAAGTGTGTGTGCTTTATCTCACAATGTGACTAAGTATCATGGGTAATATCTCCAATTTGTGGGACTTGCTACACGAGATAGACCTCCGAGAATGTTGGTTCTTCTTCCTAATCCTAGTGAAAACTAACTCTACTGATATGAAGCTACTAACTATCTCTATCCTACAACTTCCAAGGGATCAGGGAGAGAAAAATAACATGCAAATGAAGGAAAACTATACTACAGAGGTGATGCACCAAAAGAAGGGAATGACAACAATCTCCAATTTGTGAAAGTGGAAACAAAATACAAATAATATAGGGTGATGATGATTATCCATATTCTAACAACAGCAATCACAACACATTTTCATACATACACAATAATAATAGATCCTTGCAAGAGCACAAAGTAGACACAAACTTCTATAATAAGATTAGAGAGGCAGGGATAATTCAAACAAACACAACAAGGGAAGATACATCAACAAACTTGCATCTATTGTTTAATTAATATGCATAGTCCAAACTATTACAAAGGGAAGGCCTGGATCACCATAGAAGGAGTCCACTATAAATTCATATAGCACATTGGCTTCACAAAACCAAAATGATAGAGTTTTTATACTCAAACTATCCTCCTCAACAATGATCCCAACACTTCAATTTATAGAATTTTGGAAGAGAGAGAGGAGATGCAATTCCCAAAATCCACTTTCCCACCAATTATAATTTATAAAAATGAGTGTGGTTGGTGATTTTTGACCTAAAAAATCTATCCCAAGGTATCCCCTAACTTGCAGCAATGGAGAATGTTTTCCCATGCTCATTGAATGCTCCTTCAACCACTTTTTAACCACCAAACAAAACTAGGATCCTTTTCCTTAAACATTTCCTTCAAAACCTCATCAATTTCTGCATTTCTTGATTATTGTGTGACAGTCTTAGAACCATGATTCCAACAACACCAATTTTGTGAAAATCTATTAAAAATCACAAACGTTACGGCCCTCCGAGTGTAGGTTGTTAATATAAGTCTGCCATACTTGCTTGTACTTTATGGGATTAAGTAATTAATTTTGGGTTGGAAATCACATTTTAATATTTTCTCTTTTTTTCAAATTTTTCACATCATTATTTGAATTATTTTTACATTTTTAATGTTCTAGGCCCACTATTAAATCCCATTATTTGTCTTTCGAAGATAAAGGGGTGTTTACATTGTTGAATAAATTGCCCGGCTTCGGCCAAAATTTCTGGCTCGAAATGAGTGGCTCCTTTCCTACCCACCTTACAGACTTTAATCCTTCACTTAGATGTTAGGATGTATACCATTGATTGAATATGTTACATTCATATTGACTCGTCCTCTACCATACGCTTCCTTATCATATGAGCCGAGTTGTTCCTTACGTGGTGAGCACATCACTAGCTCACCCCTTACTACCGGATCTTGAATCATATCAATGTCGGCCACATTACATGGCTCTAACATCCCCATTAGACCAACCGATCTCGTCCATCCCTATTGACCAGTCACCAATGCCTTTGACCTCCATTTTTCCCGCATCTACTCTCACATCGATGAATTTGGAATTTTTAGGCCCATGTGTCCCGAGTTATTTTGGGCTTCTCGGGCCGTTGAAGTGTGCCCTACCCGTAATGAGCTCACTTCATCCCTTGTTGAAACTCATTTCATTGACCAAGTTAACACCTTCCTTGACATATTGCGGTGATTTTGCATGATTCAGTCTGCGAGGCCCAACTCGTCCCGTAGTTTGGGACATCTTCACCCGCCATCACCATAACCCCAACCACTTTGGTGAGTTCGTATTTTCACTTCTCATCACACTCTTAGTCTGTTAGGCCATTCCAACCTAAACTTCCCACACAAACCTATTCGATATTTCATCTCTTGCTCACACAATTGTCTTGGGTAACTCGAGCCCCCAAAAATCACTTTTTCTACAATGTTCTATGCCCATGATTTTACTAACTTGTTAACGACCTTACTCCACTTGACTCAATCTTGACTGAATTCAATGTATAAACAAATAGGCTCACTATAGTTGGTGCATTTTTACCAATCCCAGCACTCCACTCGACCAACTCTCAAACTCACCGCCAACCGCATGCACCTTCTATGGTAGATTCTACAAAATGATTTTGAGCTCCTTCATCTTCAATTGATATGAACTGAGATAGTTGGATTCACCTAGCTCCCCGCAACCTCGCTTGAGTCCATTTCTACCTAGAGTGACCAATAGCTTGTTATAACCTTCTCTTAAATACACTTCTCATCTTAGCTCAATCTCACATCCTTGTATATGCTTCGAGCTCCCGAAACATGTCTAATTCAAGAGCTTTCCCTCATCATGGTAAGTCTCATCCATGTTTAAGAATGACTATGTGCATGAAATTTTGATCAGTTTGGTGAGCTCAACTTATTAGCTTGATTTTCTTTGTCTCTTCTGTTTACAATCACTCAAGCTTGCATAGATAACCCATAATTTCAAGGAGCTTGGCTACAATGAAACAACTCGGTGGTTTCCTTCAAAGGGTTACTCGATCATATCTTCTTTATAGCTCGATGAGCTTAATATTATCTCATTTCACAAATAAGTCACCAGGGCCGCTTCACCGATCAATTTTCTTACATTTCTCGGTCTACATGATTTGAGCATAGAAGCAATGAATTTATATACCATGGTCCTGGGAAATGCAAATCTCGACATGAGTCTTCACGGGGTTTCCTTAGCTTAGCCTACCGCTATGAAATAACTTTCCTTCTTAGCTCAATGCTTCCACCATTAAACTTGTTGGTGAGATCAACACCCCATCTCGATTATCCCACCATTCACCTTATAACTCATTAGCTTCGTGTGATTATATGAGCTTATTTTGGTATGGAGATGGCTTGACCTTACATAAAAATGACTTGGTTTCATATAGTTTTTGACATAGCTCGTCTCCTATGAGCTAACTTTTCTATGCATAGACAACTTGTATCCTTCATGATGTAGCTTGGTGGGATCTTACATAACCCGATGGTCCTCTAGAGAAATTCTGCGAGCAAAGGGATATCTTGACAATTAAGAACTCACCTCTTATAAAAATCTCATCATGGATGGTGTAGAGTGCTACGGTGATGTGTCGGCTCGTTTCACACAAAACAAACTTGCACGGTTTGTGTAGCTTTCGGTTATGAGCTCGATGAGCTCAATTTAGAGGTGGGGCTTCCTAAAAGTTCTTCCCATTCCATGCAACCCTTTTAAAATATTTAGTACTCCCAGCCTACAAGAAGATGCTTGGGATGTACCAAGAAATGCATCTCGTATTTTTTCCATTTTTTCTAATTTGACGCACTTTATTACTACTTCTTCACTCAACAAATTTGAACATTGTGATGACCAAGAAGCATTGGTGAACTTCATTAGCTAGGTGAGCTTGTTCAATTATTCAATTTCACCAATGTATTGAAATTGATAACAAGTTCATATTTTTTTATTTCAGAAAAAATAGCCATTTTAGTCCCCCATTTTCATGAATATACCCTTATATTTAATCATTGTGATTTTAATAGAACACATGCAAAGTTAAATCCAATTGAATATCATTTATAAATTTTGTAATTTAATTTATTATATTTTTAAAATGATCATAATGAGAATAATGTTAATAATAAATGTTATTTTAATAATATTGAATGGATACCTACGAACATATGTCAATTGATTGCACAAGAAATAGTAATAGAGTTCTAAGTGTGTATAAAATTATTAGTAACATAGTTTATCAACTTATAGAAAAGAAGATAAGATAAAATATTATAAGATTATACTTACAAATATATTAAATAATTCATTGAAAGAACCAATAGATATTAATATGAATACATCAATTTATTCACTATTAATTTCATTAAGACGAGTCCCTAAAAGATTCAAAGTGATCGAGATTCAATATAGTCAATTAAAAAGGATGGGTCTCAAAATGAAAACACTAATGAAGTGCATTAGGTTCTTCTTTTTCCTTGATAATATCCAACATCCTCTTATTAGCATGTACATGTAGCTTCCATTTTTATTTCTTACCATGGGTTAGCATTGGAGTCAAGTGAATACATGTAGTAATGGCAAGGTAGATGTACTTGAGAACCTTCATATGTGGGATATAAGCAATAAAAATGATCAAACCATTCTCTCTACATTTATTTTCTTCAAGTCCTAAATCACAAGTAACCCAATAGGATATAACTTTCCATCATCATATATGACAGTAGTAACTTTGACTTCACTTTTGTACATCTCAATAAATAATCATCATCTTTTTATTTATTGATTACCTTTAAAATAACAACAAACATAATTCATGGACAAGCATAATTATAGAACAAAATTAACTAACCCATTACATCTAAAATGAAAATATAAATTTTGTATCAAAAAAATTCTTTACACCCTTTAAATGAAAATATATAGTTACATTCCCTTCTCTAACAAATCTAGATAAATTATCATAATCATGAAATAAAATAGGATCCTATAAATCAACGTCGTCATCTTCAAAAAGAGATGTCAATTCAATTAATTTGTGACTCCAATCGTTAACATATTTTCTAGTAATGATTTCACATACACTTGCATTTTAATCTCCACATATGAAATGACGAAAAAATGAATAACCTCTCACTTTAGCTACTTCTAGGGTATTTTGAGTTGTAGTCATCATTTGATGAAAATACCTCACACCAACAATATTTCTACAATGGTATTCCTAGATCGGTTAATATATGTTCAAGGAACATTTTTAATTTCTTTATAACATTAAAAAAAAAGTTTACAAGGAACTAATCTTTTGGTATAAAGAAATACCTTTCACTTGCTAAAAGAATATTATGGGAGATTTTGGTTCTACTTGTGTTTTAGAACACCAAAATGTGACTTCAGCACCTATTGGTAACTCTGTAGGAATTATGAAGTGTATATTTGAGTTGTTTCCATAAAATTACACACTTGATACAAGAACCTACACCATCATGCTCCCTATTTCCATGTTTTCTCTTTAAAAATTCCACAAATGTCATACACTATGCTTAAAATATATATGACATAACTAATTGAATGCTTTTGATGACTTTTACTTGGCACACATATCCATCTAACCATACCCAACACTCACTAAAGTGTATATGATGCTCTGAAAGAAAAGTTGAAACAATTCAAAACAATGGGATCGATTAAATCTATCATGTCTTATGTCATCACTGATATAAATATGAACTTATTTTATAATAACTCAATCGTAAATTGTACTTTGAATCCTACATCAACATCTTGTTTTATATGCCTATAAGGCACATGCACCATCATGGCCACTTGGTTTAAATGATAACACTAAATCTATATCTATTTTTACATTTAAAGTATAATTCTCAGCAAATTCAACCACTAATAAGATACAACCAATATGGAAACAGTTATTAGATTTATGAAATTATAAAGCTTTTCACCTTGAACCATAGTTATGTTTATAGATGGATTTTTTTCAAAACTTGGCAATAAAAGCACAAACCATAATTTCATATTATATTAGGTAAATCTTCCTCCATTCCTTTCCCAAATTTGTGGTATTTATTTATATTCAAACATATTCCACACAACATTCTAGTTTGTCATTGATTTTACATGGAATCGGGAGTTTTACTAATTTCACCACTTTGATATAATAAGTACTAAATTCACTTGCATAATCCATTTTATGAAAATTAATAGAGCTGAAAATTTGACTGGTATGTGGAGAGGGAATATCATTTAATTCTATTTTCTCCCGAATTTTTTTAAATGTTACAAGATATAGATCAAAATGTATATGAGTATGAAAACAACATGTGTCATGGATTGATTTATCCTTACATCTGGTGGCTTCAAATTTTCAAAAGTTTGTTCCTAACGTTTATGTCCGAATGGTCTACTTGGAGAATTCTATAAAAATCACTCTATGTTATATCCAAAAAATGTTTTAGATGTTCTTTCTTTAAACCCCTAGACCAACCTTAATCTTTAAAGTGTCCTTAGAATTGGAAGAAACATGACTACTAGTTTTCTAATAATCAGCAACAATTTATCTTTTATATAATAAAAAAATTGAGGATCCATGCATATCAATGCATGATTCCCTTCCATACTATCATCCAATTTAACCTTGTTTTTCATATACCCTATTATAGTTCTTCTACATTTACTAAGATCATTTGCAACAAAGCATTGACCTTTTAATTTTCCATTTGTTTCTAGACCCACTAAGGTAGTCAAAATAGATCTATGCGATCTAGAAAGATATTTACTATAAGAGAGTAATAATAAAATTGGGAACATCATGTGAATTTTGTACCAAGTAATATTTCATGTTATTTTATTAATAGAAATCAACTCCTAATAAATTAAAAATAGAGATCATATCTCTACGTCAAAAAAAAAAACTTACTACGGATTTAGATTTAACAATTTAAGAGAGTTCTAGGATAAATATTTTTAATGTCTTTGTTTATTGGGCTTGATTGTATTTATGGGAATGATCTCACTTTTTTCAATGTTAGCAAAAGAAATCATCTTTTCCCATATCCTCCATATAATTCAAGTTTTGTAATCCTTCACATGGATATAACCCTTCATCTTCCTCTTCTTTTACCTCTCTTTCTTCTTCTTTTTCTTCCTCTGTTAATGCCATATCTTCTTCCTCCTCCTCTAGTACCTCCATAAATTTTCTTCTTCCTCTCCTACCTCCATAAATTATTTTGCTAGGGAAACTATGATTTAGTGCTCCATGTGTATGGGTACATAATAATTACGTTAGTAATTATTATCATGTAATTTTGAGTTAGTAATTTGTTATATATTTGTTATATAAAACAACTTATAAAAATATGGGCGAGTGAATTTCAAAAAATCACATAGATAGGGAGGAGAGGTTATAGCTACCTCCTATATTTTAGGAAAGCTATTTCCTATATAAATGGTTGTATGTAATATGAAATATTAATGGAATGTATTGAATATTATTCATAATTATTTTTTCTATTCTCTCGCAACAACTCTAATATGTTCTCCACATTTGGTATCGTGAGCAACACTTGAACCTCTCGAGAGAAGTATGGTGTTTTAAATATTAATTTTTGGGGTAAGATAGTACTATTTTTGGCTTCCCCTCTCATGGTAAACACGTTCGAGGAGGATTTTCTTCTTATTTGTGTTTTTAAGAAAGGTCTATGTGCATTTTGTTGATCACCATTTATCTTTGTCATTAGAGAGAACTACACCAAATGCACTAACAAGTCTTGAGTAGACCGAATCCTATCTGCATTCAAAAACCCATAGATGTAATACATTTTTGTCATTATTGGAAGCTTCAATGGCATGTTGAATATTGGGAATGGAATGATTTATCACATTCCTTGAAAGTGTGTAAGCACTGGAATTTACAAAGTAAAGAATACACCATGAGATGTCTCATTATCTATTACCTCAAATTGGTATGTTTTTAACTCGCCATGAGAGCTATATTTCTTCTATGAACATGAAATTGTTATATTTTCTCTGTTGATTAATTATTAATCACATAAACTATTTCAAGGCTTTGAAGGCATCATTTCTCAAGTATTATTTGATAGACATTTTTTTATACCTCAAGAAAATTTCTAGCATGTTTGAATTTGGTTCTAGAATATTTGCAATGAATTGGGACATTTGAAACTCTTCCCATTCAATTGGTGTCACCAATTGTAAAAACTATTTTGAGGAACAAGATCCATTTTTATAACTAGCTACCCATTTTTGTTGTGCTTGAGATTTTAGCTACTTTTTTATTTGATGTTCAAAGGACCAAAGTGGCAAAGCATTTTGGTGGACATCTATACTCAGCTTGTGTATTATATTGCATGAATATATCATAACTACCTCATATCACATTGTATTGGACATCACCACATCCCTACCTCAACACCTATCTCACGGTTAGAATGAGCATGCATTTATTTGCATTAAATTATAGCTAAGTAATGTGGGTTTCGAGAATTGTGCATTAATGTCCAAGCTCTATAACAATAGGTCTACAATTTTATCACATATTTTTTATTACTAGCAATCATTTGTGAAATGTATAATGGAAACCCTGAAGGGGATGGGTGGTAGAATTAAAACATGAGGAAGCAAAAAAATGAGAGAGGATTATGGATGATGAAGAATGGTTTTGATAGATATTGGACCTTGTAATTATCATAAGTGTTGTCATTGATGTCAAGTTACATTGATGAAAAAAGTGGAAAAAGTATAGTGCAAAGTGTTGTGTAGGTGCCTCAAAGATCAACCATGTATGGAAAGAAAAACTTGGTAGGAGAAGTATGAAGTTTGATTGGTAGTGTCAGCTCTAAGAGGATTCAAGATGATTAAGGATAATTTCAAAGGGACTTAATCAGATTTTGTACAAGCCGCGGATATGAGAAGTTAGCCGCAAAGTCTAGAAGAAACTATGGAGGCTTACAAGAGCTACAAGTAAAAGATGAAGTCTGTGAATGTGAAGGAAAATACATGGAAGTAAGGAAAGTTCTGGAGGAAGCCACGAGATAAAGAGAAAATCATGAAAAACTAGTGATAGCCATGGAGAACTATAAAATCCGTAGATAAAATAAAATATCTTTGAACATGGAACAAAGTTGCGAAATACTAAATAAAGTAGCGGAAAAGGAGGAAAGCCATGAAACATTTCAAAATCCATGAAGTAAAGGAAAGTTGTAAATAATTGAAAAAATTTCATCAAAGAACAAACGCGTCGTAGATCAAAGGATAGTGTCGCAGTCAAAGGAGAAAGTCACAGATGCAAATGAAAACCACAAAATGAACAAATATGGACTAGATAAGGCTCAAGAACAATTACAATGCTTTGAACATAGACAAGTGAGAATTTATTCTCTAAAATCAATAGTGATTCAATTATCTGATTATTGTGGTTGTGTATACAACTTGAGCTCCACAAAAAATGAAGAAATATCCAGTTCCAACTGTCAACATTTAATGCTCTTTGACTTTGTGGAAATATAGTTACACTCTCTATGAAATTCCTGATTCCCACGTAAAATTAGATATCAGACAAGAAAGTGGCTCACTCACCTTGATCACATTGGAAATCCTAAAAATATGAGAAATCTATTTTTGGGTATTGTCTCATAAATGGCTCCTGAAGTAACGCATTGAATATAGAAAAATCAAGCTAAACATAGAGATAATAAATTTGGAGTTTGTTGCATGCATTTAATCTGACCATATTTTTAGATGACAGAGTGGAAGAGTACATGACACGCCAAGGAAGTGATGGGGGTGTATTAATTATCTAAAAGAAGAGATCTCCACATGAATAAGGGTGTTGCTCAAGTGAGAAAACAATGCATTTGAGCTTAGGGAGCTACGGAAGAAAAGAGAAAGACAAGGGGAGAGAAAACAAATGAAGTATTGAAGAATTAGATGAGAAGAGCATCAGTGAAACTAATTATTTGAGAAAAATAATTCAACTTAGATGAGCGAAGAGAGTGACAGAGAAAACACGAGACATGTACAAAATTTATCATAATCCATTGTGTAAGCAATCTTGATTCTAAGTGATCAATGTATATGTAATAAAATTGTATTTCTAAGTGGGTTCTTAGATTATAGGGGTGGGTGCTCCTTGCAAGTTGGTGCTTGCTAAAATCTGTTGAGTGGGTGCTCAGTTATCTTCTAGTGGATGCTTGAAGAATCTGAAGTGGGTGCTCAACCGAAACCATCAGTAAGCTTTAGAATTGGTGTTCGCAATAAATCCTTGGTTTCAAGTGGGTTTTTCTCCTGAAATGGTTTCCCACTATAATTTTTTTGTTCTGTGTTATCTTGTTTGGCATCTGTTTGTTTAAATGTTCATCATACATTATTGCACTCAACTAACAAATTCCGGATTAACATTATTGTAAAAAAAATTAATCTACACTGATTCACCCCCTCCCTCAGTTCTTGTGATCTCTAACAATTGGTATCAAAGGAAGTCCTTCTAACATAATATTAGCATCTTTAAAGAGATCCTCTTTTCATAAACATGTTAGTAAATCAAGCATAAGGTGGTTTATCACTGTCAAGATCACCTCTCTTCACTGGAAAAATTATGCTTTCTAGAGAATAAGAATGAAAACATATCTTGTGTCACTTGGTTTTGATATCTAGGAATGTGTTGAGAAAGGATACAATCATCCAACCACACCAATCACCTCTTCAGTAGATAAATTAGAATATGAGTACAACTCAAGAGCCATGAATGTCATCCTATGCGGCCTGATTAAAACAGAGTTTGTAAAGGTAATGCACTACACAACTTGTTATCCTGTAAAATTGACGAGGGCAATTTTGCAAGTAACCATATCAAAAATTTTGTTTCGGTTCCTTGTCAAGGTCCCTTAACATTCGGAGTGGCATACAATCCCTTTTCAAAATATCTATTTTTTTGAACTTAGTCATTTGGTCCTTTTTTGGTTGGGCGCAGATTTTATTCATGCAACATCAAATGAATTTGTGCCCCCTTCTATTCCTTTGGCGCATCCTTTGGATTTTTGACATACCAAATGTTGTGCCTTCCCATGATGTGTCTTTCAAACATGTGCTGAGGCATATGTGCCACCTTATCGACATTAAAATTGTTGCGCCCCTGAATGGTGCGCCAAAGCGCTAAAAAGGTAACGTCGATAGTCCCAAATCCGTGCCAATGGCGCAAATATTTTCATGTTGTCATTTGTTTTGGTGTGCCTTACAAAAAAGTGGGTGCCACATTTATTACACCTTTTGCTATAAATAGGCACATCCGACCTGTCATTTTCATGATTGAAAAAATGTGAAAAAGTTAAATTCCTCTGCACCTATCAGCGCTCCTATCAGCCCCATGTATCACTTTTCATCGTATTCGTAGACCCCACATCATTTCTTCCAGCCTATATATTCCTGGTGAGTGGTCCTTGCTTTTCTTGTGGTTTTTTTGTGGTTTCATTGTTGTTATGGGGAGGTTGTCGTTATTAAATACAAATAAAATGAACCTAAGAAGTAAAACAACCTCTATCCCATTCTTGAAAATCGACCCACATTCAAATGATTTTACCCTCCTTCCGAATTTGCTAGCATGAAGGGCCTTGTCTCAAAAATGAATCCTGCCCTCTTTCCTCTGTTCCCCTCACTGAAAAATCTGTGTTGAAAGAGGCCAAAAAGCCACAAACCTATCAAAAGAGGGAAAATCCTTGAAAATTATCAAAACCACGGTTTTCCTTTGGCGCAAACACCATCACTATTATGCTAAACACAATCAAGCCAAATAAGCACATGGTCTTCACTTGCAACACGCATCTTTCCCGTGCCTTAGAAAATTCTTAAAACCTGATACAGGTGCAAGTGCAAAACCACCTACACCTACATTCATCATGTCATGTAAACTCTTCTTACGCCGCGCCAAAAGCTAAAACACTGGCTTGCCTTAACTCTATGAGGCACCATTTGAACATGCGCCCCTTGGCACACCATAATGTTATGAAACATGTACCCAATCTACGCCAATGGTGCATCCTGGACCCTTATAACACAAAAATAATCTGCACCCAGTCATAACCCTTCATATGGTGCAGGCGCACATCCTATGACACCAACATCTGAATGTTATGTGTAGTATTTTGTGCCCTACACCCTTTTAGCATTGTTTTCTTTCATGCAACACTCTCCAAAGAGTTCACCTTACTTTTCGACCTCGCAGCCTATAATATAATTACACCTTGCACCCAGAGACTTGTAAATTGATAAGTTTTCATTCTATAAACTTTAATAGATGATCTAACAACTAACATGGCTCTTCTGCAATGGACTTCCCTGCTTCTTCTTGCAGATCAGTAGTTGAACTCAGATACGCACATGTCTTCATCAAGTAAGAAGCCAACCAAATCTAAGGGTAAGGCCAAACTCACAGAGGAAGAAATAAAGTACAAATACCAAAGGATCGGGATGCCCGAGTCCTTGTAGAGTGTGACTTGGACATCGTGGATTTGAAACTTGGTAACATTGACATGGAAGACTTATGGGCCAAAACCGAGAAGGTCACGGGTAGTCCATGGATGGACAAATTGGTTAGCGATGGTTTACATTTCACTAGGGAATTCTGTGTGAGTGCAATAAACAATGAATTCATGATGGTGGTGGCTTTCTTTGCTTTAATAAGGGCACAAGATGTGTCGATAATGAGAAGGGCGAGGTAATAATCAACCTCACTGCCCGGCACTTTGAGATCATGTTGGGTATCCCCCACCACCGGCACTTTGTGGCAATAAGCCAAGAAGACTGCATAAAAGCATGGGATGAGAATGAGGACAAATGCATGCAGCTTATGAACGAAGTGTATCTGAAGAACAAGAAGGTGATAACCAAGTGGCCGCAAGTTATTCACCGCAGCGACTTCTCAGAAGAGCTGAGCGACACCATAACCTTCCTGAGTAGGGTATTTGGGATTCCTGATGCCCATTATTTTCAAAAATGGATGCTCAAATATCTTGAGACAATGAGAAAAAATGTTCCCGATCAACATTTTGAATGGGTGGAGATCATCAAAGACACTATCTCTCGGCAGCTTCAACAACTCTCGACAACGGGAGGTTCTACATGAACTCCTATGTGGTATAAAATGCTACCTCTCGAAAGAGACTATCCAAAGATCGAGTCGATGTGGGGTGTGGCCCCAAGTAAAAATATATGAATATTATCCGAGTTGAGATTAGAAAATAGCATCACCCAATTAAGCAAAATCAATGATATCAATAACCTTTTGGCTCAGTGATTTTTTCGGATACCTAATGGAGGAAGGTAATGAATACTTCAAGCTCCTAGAGAGACTCGAGAGATGAACAGGAGACTTGTGAGGTCATCGGCGATCACAACAAAGGTCTCACTCAGGAATTAGCAAGTTCATGGAGTATCGCGCTCAATTCCACATCTCCTCTCCGAGTAGAAGCAATATACTCCTTTCCAACCACGGGATGACGAAGAATAGGCTCCTTCCTCCTAGGATTGTTCCTTTTTGTAAAAGTATTTAAAAGTTTTTTACACAAATGATGACATCATGCATGTTTCACCATGAGATGTTGTCATCCACTAAATTTCCCAAAGTCAATAGTTGACTTTTAGATATTTTGTAATTAGTTGTTGGTTCCTTTTTGCCTTCTTTCTCCTTCTCCTTCTATATATACTTGGATACTTGTTGTATTCAAAAGGGGTGAACGTTTTTTAGATGAAAAATAGAAGTGAGAAGGAAAAAGGCTTTGTACTTTTGCAACAAGAAAATATTAATACATAAATTAATACTTTGTGCTCAATGGATGTGTTATGTGTATTAGATCTTTCTTAAGTTAGATCTATATTACTTTTATGTCAAATCTATCTCTACTTTTTTATCATTTGTTCATCAGTATTGCTTTGTTCATTTATGCAAGTAGGTTTGGCTCTGTTTACTACCAGCCCAAAACATAAACCCTCTGACCTTTCTACTTTGGAATTCATTTATTTTCTCCCTTCGGATCTATCCTATCTCCTCTCCTCCCTTCGTTCCTTTCTACTCACAAGAAACCCCTACTAGGACGAGATCCCAAACCCCTAAAGGTAGAATACTATAGGACTTGCGTAGATTCCTACTGGTAGAATATAAATAAACCGAGCCGCTTTCTTTGTCTCAAAGAGGGGCTATGCCCTACACACTATTGGCTCGTCTATCCATAGATCTTCCCTCCCGACAGATTTTCAGACCAACAGTTTTTGGTGAATCTACTAGGGAATGAACCAGATCTATGTGAGTGTTGTGTCGCTTAAAGGACACTAAGAGTTTTTAAGGTAACTAAAAAATAGATAAAATTATAAAAATCACTACCTATTTGCAAATCTTAACTCTTTGTTTAAAATTCAAAATTTTTGCAAAAGTGATCCAAACCAAAAAAAAATTTCAGAGATCCATAGATCTGGGCTAGTTAAGATCTTTAGTTCGCTGATTTTTACAAAAACCCATATATTTTCTTAGATCCGAGATTCGACAGCTTTACAAAAAAATCAACTCTAAGATCTGAAAATCAGCTTGCTAAGTTAAACTATCATTTTATCCTCATTGATCCTTGTCATTAAACCGTAATCGGTTTTCAAAAAAGGATAAAATTAAATATTTAGAAAAGTACATGCTGCTGATTTTTGTCAGAAAAATCAGAAAATCAGCAAGTACGACCCAAAAGAGTTTTTGAAATCTACTCTAAAAACATTGCAGATCTGAAGATACGCTGGCAAGTGAGCCATTTACTCGTAGTAGGAGAGCTCATGGAGAAGTTGATCATATTTTTGATCTACTTCAAAGGCATAACTTCAGTATTACACCAACACGCTTCTCATCGCTGAGTTTAGTTGATCGGTCAGCCAAAAGTGTCTTGCCTCCACGAAAGAACCGTTTCTCGCAAGGATCCTCCACATCCCTTTACAGCGCTTTGTTTCTCAAGAGAACTACACTCTGGCTCATGTCCTCTTTCTATATTTTCAAATAGTAGTACCATGGGGAAACGATATGGGCCCTCTTTCCTTTCCACATCCTATTCACGCACTCCCTCATGGAAACCACAAGAATTTCCTAAGATTTGATGGAAGTGGAAACCAAAGCATGGATTCACATATATCTGCATTCATTATGTCATGCAAAGATCCTGGATGTGACTCATGAAGATGTATCAAGACACTTCTTTCTAGAGACCTTGCAAGGACCCGCAGCAGAGTGGTTCCAACATTTGTTGACCGGATCTATCACCAGTTGGGCCACATTATGAACTGCATTTGAAGACAGGTATAAGCCTTCAAAAGACGCATTTGCATTACTAAAAAAAGATCACTCACCAAGAAGGAAGTCAATGAAACCATGTGTGATTTTATCACCTATTTCAATTCACTAATTAACCATGTGCCACCAAGTTATGCTACCAATGCCGAGAAATCGAAGTGTTTCTTTGTGAACGCCATGAGCTCAATAGTAAGTTTCTTACTCTTACAATAAAAATCACCACCCCGGTTCTCACTTAGGTCATTTGCCATTCGAATAGAGGAAAACTTGCTTACATATGTCAAGTTAAAACGAGAGTCATCCAAACCTAAAGCTTCGATTCCTTCTCGCACCACTTCATCAAATCGGCATTCCATAACATGGAAAATGACTTGCTCACCTTAAAGAAGTGATTAGCTCAACCTTCTCCTAACACTTCATACCGGGATATCCCACGGAGAAATTTCACTCCCAAAAATGCCCCACAAAGGCCACATTTTCTTATAACTGCTCCACGGTTGGCACTTGAGGCTCCTCCGGTCAATGCCCTGGTCGAGATCGAAGAAGAGGAGAAAATTATGAAGAACCTTCATCGCAAGGTGAAGATGATCAAGATGTCGGTGAACTGACTGGCGACTCTACAATCGGGTATATGGAATTTGAAGATGAAGAATCTGATGAAGAAGAGGGTACCCAAGGGTATGTAAGCAAGTAGTCATATGCTATTTTCACCCGCTCTCAAGGAAAAGAAGCAGAAGTTGCTGCCAGGATACAAAAAGAGAAGGTGGGTCAAACACACCTCCAACCATTGCTAAAAGAGGTAATCCTCTTCCTGCTCAACCTCCTATTAAGTCTTTTACAAAAAATCTTCTCCCCATCTCTCCTCCAAATCAGCCTTCTTCTATTCCCATAAAGACCAGTATTCCTACCCCTTCGCCATGAAGTAAGGGACTTATTCCCTCATCAACGCAACCCTTGGTTACATTCAACATAATTGATCATACAAAAATACCAAGATTCAAATGTCTGAGGCTGAGTATCTTCGGTCATACCCGAGCAACTTGTAAGATTGATCAATATATTCAAAGCCAAGCTCGCCAGTAACTTCCCATGTCTCCCCAAAAGGAATCCTTTCCACTCCTCCCCGCATCTTGCATAAATGTTACCTTGACTTCCACGTCAGAAAAATTAAACCTTTTATCTCTCCCTCTTAATCAATGGTCATAAACTAAGCAACTACATAATTGATTCTGGGCCTCTTATAATTCCATGCCCACAAAGTTTGCCCATGCTTTGGGCCTTACTCTTACCAAGCCTTTCGGCGAGATGTTACTCCATGGAAACCAAACAGTTCCATTGATTGGTTAGATCAAAGACACACAGTTCACCTTTACGGCGTTCCCAGAGAAAAGAGTATAGATGACCATCCTCATTGCTGATATCCTAGTAGCATATGGAATTCTACTAGGAAGAAGCTTTTACAGAGAGTTGGTGGAGAGATTCATATGGACTGGTCCAAATCTAGAATCCCTGTCAAGGGTGTAATGCAAAAATTGGAGCTGAATCACAAAAGAAGTACTGATCACCAATTTTGATGACCCCAAAGCCCAAATTCTCTTTGAATCATCAAGGATGGGGAACTACTTCTTATCTACTAAGTCTGATAAAATGGACGTTCTCGTCCAAGAGGAGGACCTTAACAAGATATGGACACTGTAGTTTGATGGCAGTTGTGTAACTAGCGGATGCGGTGTTGGGGCTGTGCTAATATCTCCTGAAGAGGAGATTTTTCCTCTCTCTTTCAAGTTGTAGTTTTTCAATACAAATAATACTACTGAATATGAATCTTTGCTACTTGGCATGCAAGCTGCAAAAGAAAGGGGAATTAAGAACCTAAAAGTACAAGGTGATGCCGAGCTGATCATAAATCAAGTGAAAAGAATATACCAAGTAAAGAATGAAAGGCTCAGGCATTACCGCAACGTGGTATGGGACAACATTGAGGAATTTGACGCCTTCTCAATAAAAACCATTCTGAGCTCAGAATGACATGGCTGATTCACTAGCTGCCTCAACGTCTCTCATGCTCCCTCACCCAGGATTAAAGATGGACACATATACCATTGAGGTGGTCTTCTGCTGGCGTGCTGCAGACAATTCTCAAGACCGGCAGTGAGTATTCAACGATGACAATCAGGTCATTGCCTTTCTAAAGAAAGCAAAAATTTCAATGAGCTTCATTTTGAAGGATCTACTTTTGAATGTCATGAATCTATTACTAAGCAAGCAAACAAATCAACGGGAGTTGATGGCATATGTCAACTCAAGGGAAATAAAATCCCAAAAGGTTTAGTC
The DNA here is from genome assembly GCA_018340775.1 of Taxus wallichiana var. yunnanensis. Lineage (NCBI taxonomy): Eukaryota > Viridiplantae > Streptophyta > Pinopsida > Cupressales > Taxaceae > Taxus > Taxus wallichiana. The sequence continues at coordinate 782,697,294 of CM031238.1, forward strand.
TCTCTGGAATGATTGTTTGATAAACATGATCATTTTGTCAAGAAGAAATGGCAAGATGACCCTAACTCCTCTCCAGAAACCGAACCGGTCAACTTAGGTACTACGGAACATCCACAGTTTGTGAACATCGGGAAATGTTGCACACACAAGAAAAGAATAAGTTTTTCAAATTGTTGAAGAAATATATGGATGTATTGGCATGGTCTTATGCCGATCTAAAGTCTTTCAAGCCAAAGGACGTTCAGCATGACATCTCGTTAAAAGATGATGTCAAACCTTTTCACCAGAAATAGAGGCACTATAATCCCAAGATCTCGGTACCATCCAGTTGAAATACGAAGATGTTGTACACAAGGATTATCTTTCCTATCCATCATAGTACTTGGGTCGTAAACATCGTGCGATGAAAGAAGAATGGTGAGATACGCATATGCGTAGATTTCCACAACTCAATCAAGTGTCCTCAAGGACAATTACCCGTTGCCCATATTGGATCAGGGTCTTCAAGTAGTAACTAGTTTAGAGATGTTGTTCATGCTTGATGGTTTTTCGGGCTATAATCAAATTGAAGTCTCACCTGAAGACCTATTCAAAACAGCGTTCACTACTCCCTAGGGCACATTCCCCTACGGTAGGATGCCTTTTGACTTGACCAACACTGGTGCCACCTTTTAGCGAGTGATGGACTTTGCATTCAAAGGTATGATGGGAAAGGTCATCGTGGTTTATTTAGATGACTTAACTGTGTTCTCTAAACAACGAAATGATCATTGTGATCATTTGGAGCAAGTATTGATTAGATGCCGAGAACACGGATCTCCTTAAATCTGAAAAATTTTGTTTTCAAAGTCACTGAAGGAAAGTTGTTGGGACACGTCAGCAAGGAAGGAACAAAGATAGACGTCAAAAGGGTTAAGGCTATTCGATCTTACCTTACCCACAAACAAGACCGTGTTCACTCTTTCTTTGGAAAAGTGAATTTTCTCATACGCTTTGTTCCCAACTTTGCTAAAAAGACTCGTCACATATCAAATATGATGAAAGGGTCGCAAACTTTCCGTTGGAGCAAGGAAGGAAAGGCGTCATTCAAGGATATAAAATCCTTCGTTGCTCATGCACTAGTCCTGGTATGTCCCAACTTCTCCAAGGATTTTATCATGTACAGTTATGCATCTGAGCATACTATATCAGCCATCTTAATGAAATAGAACTCTGAGGATGTTGAATCTCCAATCGCATTCATGAGCTCCCCTCTCAAGCCTCATGAATTAAATATTTCTTAGTTAGAAAAGCATGCATTCGCCATTGTCAAAACAATCAAGAACTTCCGGTATTACATCCTAAACTCTCATACAATAGTGTTGGTCCCTGACACGGCAGTCAAGTCAATCTTAACTCAACGAGAGTTAGGAAGCTCATGAGGGAATTGGATCGCAAAGGTCCAAGAATATGATCTAGACATAAAACCAACCAAGCTGGTAAGAGGCAAGGGCCTATGTCAGCTTATGGCTGAAAAAAGAGTCAGAGGTCCCTAAAGAGGAAATTGATTGCATCGATGAAGCGCAAGATAAATTGAAGAAAGCAAATTCTCTACCTATGGTTCTATTTGTGGCCACTAACGACGAATGGTATTCTGATATAGCTTTCTTTCTCACCTACGATGAGTGCCCATCTCATCTAACTTCAAAAGAGAAGCGTCTTCAAAGCTCGGGGCAGCCGGATATGTCATATGGGATAACAATTTATACAAGCGTGGGATTGATGGCATCTTCTTACGATGCGTTGACAAGCCGTAGTAGGTAAAGTTACTAGAAAGCTTTCATGATTTAGCTTGTGGTGGTCACTTTTCCTCTTCCATCACAGCACACAAGATCATCCGGGCCAGGTACTATTGGCCAACGCTATTTCGGGATACAGCCACCTAGGTAGCAAAATGTGAGCTCACAACACTTGTTGGCAAACCAAAATTATCTTTTTCACCTCGGGCTGGTCATTATTGACGAACCATTCAGTAATGGGAATTGACTTTATTGGAGTGCTCCATCCCCAATCAAGTGTCGGACATAGTTATGTCCTAACAAAGAATGAGACTTCACCAAATGGGTGGACGCCATACCTATTAAGAATGCCACCTCTGAAGTCATTTGCAGCTTCATCAAAGAGAATATCATCGTGAGGTTTGGCATCCCACACAAGATTGTCACTGATAATGCTTCCAAATTCTCCTCACGGGAAGTTATTGGTTTTTGCTATGAATACAGAATAACCTTGGCCCATGCCTCGATTATTACCCCTAGGGAAATGGTCAGGCAGAATCCAATAATAAGAACTTAGTGACCATCATACGGAAACTAGTTGATGAGAATCAGCGGTCATGGCACAAGTCATTGTATGACACTTTGTGGGCAGACCGTATTACTCCAAAGAGGTCTCTCGGTATGTCACCTTTTCAAGTATTATATGGAATCGACACCGAACTTCCCATTTCTACAGAACTTCCTGCTCTGCGCTTGGCACGAGCAAACAAAGATGAGACTTTCCAGAATTCTCTTGAAAAGAGGGTCATGTATCTAACAGAGCTTGAAGAAAAGAGAGTAAGAGTGGTTGACAAGATCACCGAGTATCAGAATCAGGTCAAGAGGCTATTCGATAAAAAGACCAAGCGAAGAGATTTTCAAGTGGGAGATCTCGTCCTTTTGTGAGACAAGTGAAGAGAGCCAAAAGGCATGCATGGAAAATGTAATTCTCTATGGAGAGGGCCTTTCAAGATAAAGTAGCTCAATGGAGAGAATAGCTTCTATCTCTCGTATCTATACGGAACTGAACTCATGCTTCCCTATAGCAGGAAACATCTCAAAATATTCAGGAAGTAGAGCTTTCTCTCTTCTTTGTATAGCTTGCTTTAAGTTGTGTGTTTGTTTTTGTCATGTGTTTACTTTTTTTGGTTGTGTCTTTTCCTTTTTCGTCGCCCTTGTTTTTGACTCTGTAACCCATGGATAGGCACATGTTGATCTGGGATTCTCTACCCTTAAGCTTCGCTCAAAGATAGTCCTAGAAAGATCCAGATTGTTATCCTGTAAAATTGATGAGGGCAAGTTTGTAGGTAACCATACCAAATTTTTGTTTCAGTTCCCTGCCAAGGTCCCTTAACGTTCGAATGGCATAAAATCCCTTTCTAGAAAATCTAGTTTTTCAAACTTAGTCATTTGTCCTTTTTGGTTGGGCACAGATTTTATTCATGCAACATCAAATGAATTTGTGCCCCCTTCTATTCCTTTGGCGCATCCTTTGGAGTGTCGACATTCCAAATGTTGTGCCTTCCCATGATGTGCCTTTCAAACCTATGCCGAGCATGCGCCACCTTGTCGACATTAAAATTGTTGCGCCCCTAAATGGTGCGCCAAAGCGCTAAAAAAGTAATGTCGATAGTCCCGAATCCGCGCCAATGGCGCAAATATTTTCATGTTGTCATCTATTTTGGTGCACCTTATAAAAAAGTTGGTGGCGCATTTATTACACCTTTTTCTATAAATAGGTGCATCCGACTTGTCATTTTCACAATTGAAAAAATGTGAAAAATTTAAAATCCTCTACACCTGTCAGCGCTCCTGTCAGCCCCGTGTATCGCTTTTCGTTGTATTCGTAGACCCCACATCATTTCTTCCAGCCTATATATTCCTGGTGAGTGGTCCTTGCTTTTCTTGTGGTTTTGTTGTGGTTTCATTGTTGTTTTTGGGAGGTTTTCGTTATTAAAAACAAAGAAAATGAACCTAAGAAGTAAAACAACCTCCAGCCCATTCTTGAAAATTGACCCACCTTCAAACGATTTTACCCTCCTTCCAGATCTATTGGCCTGGAGGGCTTTGTCTCAAAAATGAATCCCTGACCCTCTTTGCTCTGTTCCCCTCACTAAAAATCTATGTTGAAAGAGGCCAAAAGCCACAAACCTATCAAAAGAGGGAAAATCCTTGAAAATTATCAAAACCACGGTTTTCCTTTGGCACAAACACCATCACTGTTACACTAAACATAGTCACACCAAAGAGGTGCACGGTCTTTGCTTGCAACACGCATCTTTCCCGCACCTTAGCAAAATCTTAAAACCAAATACAGGTGCAAGCACAAAACCACCTACACCTACATTCATCATGTCATGCATACTCTTCTTGCGCCATGCCAAAAGCTAAAACACTGGCTTGCCTTAACTCAATGATGCACCATTTGAACCTGCACCCTTGGCACACCATAATGTTATGAAACATGTACCCTATCTATGCCAATGGCGCATCCTGAACCCTTATAACACAAAATAATCTGCACCCAGTCATAACCCTTCATATGGTGCAAGGACATCCTATGACACCAACATCTGAATGTTGTGTGTAGTATTTTGTGCCCTACACCCTTTTTGCGTTGTTTTCTTCCATACAACACTCTCCAGAAGTTTTCCTCACTTTTCTAACCCTGCAACCTACAATAGAATTGCACCTTGCGCCCAGAGACTTGTAAATTGATAATTTTTCATTCTGTAAGCTTTAATGGATAATCTAACAGCTAACATGGCTCTTCTGACGATGGACTTCCCTACTTCTTCTTGCAAATCAGTAGCTGAAATTAGATACGCACATGTCTTCATCAAGTAAGAAGCCAACCAAGTCTAAGGGTAAGGCCAAACTCACAGAGGAAGAAATGAAGTACAAATACCAAAGGGTCAGGATGCCCGAGTCCCTTGTAGAGTGTGACTTGGACATCATGGATTTGGAACTTGGTCACATTGATATGGAAGACTTCTGGGCTAGAACCAGAAAGGTCACAGGTAGTCCATGGATGGAAAAATTGGTTGGCAGTGGTTTACATTTCGCTGGGAATTCCCGTGAGCGCAGTAAACAATGAATTCATGATGGTGGTGGCCCGCTGCTACAATAAGGACACAAGATGTGTCAAGAATGAGAAGGGTGAGGTAATAATCAACCTCACTACCCCGCACTTTGAGATCATGTTGGGTATCCCCACCACCAAAGACTTTGGGTAATAAGCTAAGAAGACTACATAAAAGCATGGGATGAGAATGAGGAAAAATGCATGCAGCTTATGAACGAAGTGTATCTGAAGAACAAGAAGGTGATAACCAGGTGGCCGCAAGTTATTCATCTGCAACAACTTCTCAGAAGAGCTGAGCGACACCATAACCTTCCTGAGTAGGGTATTTGGGCTTCCTGATGCCCATTATTTTCACAAATGGATGCTCAGATATCTGGAGACAATGAGCAAAAATGTTCCCAATCAACATTTTGAATGGGCAGAGATCATCAGCAACACTATCTCCGAGCAACTTCAACAACTCTCAACAACGGGAGGTTCTACATGAACTCCTACATGGTATACATTGCTGCCTCTGAAAGAGACTATCCAACATTGAGTCGATGCGGGGTGTGGCCCCAAGTAAAAATATATGAATATTATCCAGAGTTGAGACTGGAAAATAGCATCCCCCAATCAAAGCAAAATCAATGATGCCTTCTTCTATGGCATCATCTGCCTATTGAGGCCCAATATGACTCACGGTCAAACAACCAAGAGCGTGGTGACTACCATAGAGAAGTGGGGGTGTTATTTACACAATTCCCCACTTTCACTTATCTCAGAGCTGCCAACTTCTTGGGGGAGCCCACCAAGTTACCGAGGTATGTGGGACCTAAGTTGATCCTATTAGAGCTATCCAGACAGCTCATCACATATCACGAGAAGTGCCTGAAAAGAAAGAAGGGTGGAACTCCATTCCCCCTCACAGTGGGCAGGTACACGTGCACTTCTCACACCAAATCCCGAGAAATGTTTGTGGAGCTGGAATTGCTCAACTTGAAACACAATTTCCCGTAAGGCCAACCTTTGATCCTCACAATTTCCTTCCAAGGGAAAAGCTTGATCTAATTCACATCCCACGATTGAAGATGTCTATATTAATTTGTATCACGAGGTCAAGCTCAAAAGAAAGGATCACTCCCACCTGGCCCTGGTAGAAATCATCCAATATGGTGTGGCCATTGTCTCGAAAGGTTTCCAAATGAATAATCAATAGGTTGATCAGGTCTATCTAGATACGACGGGGACAATTGGCCATTTTCTAAGATTGAAATAACGAAAGCACCTCGAATATTGAGGAAAGGGTTAAAGGTACTCTGCAGCGCATAGAGCATTAGTCGGGCAGAAAATGGTCTCATCTACCTCATGGTAGATTTCACCACGCCTCTTTTGGGCGATGCACCTGCTAAGCCAAAACATTTGGTAAAGGGAAAAGGGAAAGACAAAGAGGGAGAATCAATCACTACTCAGGAACCAACTCCCGAGAGTCCTCCTTCCACCTAGAAGCAGGTAGTAAGCCTCGTCTCCCCGGAAAAAGAAGAGGCGGTAAGTGTTCCAATGGGCACATCCACTCAGGATGTTGCCACTACTATAACTACTGAAATTCCCACTATCCCATCTTTTGCTCCTCCTTCCCCTCCTCACATCACTTAAGCAACCACTCCTTTGGTTGTGTCTTCTCCTCCATCTTCTACTGTTCCTCTATTCTCTTCCTCCATCTTCTCTTCCCTCGCGGATTTGTCCCCTAGCATTTCTTCTCTCATCTCTCAGATCCCTTCCACCCCTACAGTTTCCTCTCCTACAGTGACTCCTACCCCTATGAGCATTGGAGGATCGGCTTCTTTAACAATGCTGCCACCAAGCGTCTTGACACATTTCCCCGAGTTCACTGTAGTTGCTCCTTCTTCTACCTTTGTTCCCTCTTCTCCCTCTGGTCCCACTCCCTTAAGTCCATAATGGATCTCCAAGCACCTAAATCAGCATAAGAGGAAAGTCCCTATTGCACCTATGGACTTCTCTGTCATCTCAACAAAAGGAGCTAAGAAGTAAAAGCCAATAACCCACTTCTCTTAGAGTGCTTCAGGTGAAAGGGTTATGGAGATCGCATACCCCGATCCCATAAAGGATAAAAAGGATCTATCTCCTACATATTATATAGTGACACAGGTCACAATGGGAACATCCTCGGAAATCCTATAGGGAGAGGATCTATCTACAAAGTGGATTCCCTTTGAAAAAGCTTCAGGAAGAAAAGGAAGAGAAGAGGATATTGAAAGAACAGAACAAACATCTTCTCCAAGCCCTGCAGAAAATGGGCAAAGGTGTACCTCCTGCAATCGCCACCTAAACTCCCCGAATCCTTTAGTCAGGAAAAGATAAATGAGTATGCCAAGATTGTTGAGAAAGGTATGGTAGTATCCATCTCGAAGAGACCAGATCCTCAAGGATAGTGAGGAAGTAATTGTAAAGTTCACGAGTCAGATCATAATATTGATCAAAGCTAACAAGGAACTCCAGTGTGATTGCAGGGCCTATCTCCGAAGAGTTGGACCATGCCAGGTTACAACATCGACATTCCAAAAGATGCTCGATTGCTCAATCGATGATTTAGTAAAATTCGGCATCTTTGATCAACCAAGAGCACCTAACAAAGTCCTTGCTACTTTGGATTATTAGGTTGACTTGATGGATTTTGTCTTGGAGAAGATTGACAAAATCGAGGAAACCTTAGATGCGATGCATCAAATGGAGTAGATTGTCCTAAGGATGTCTCCGGATTGCTCACCCCATCATATGCCTTGAGGAAGGTAGATGAAACTATTTGGATCTTTAAGGAGATCGCGTCGCAAGGGTTAGGTTAGAATCCACTTTTGACGTAGAGTCTATCAACAACCTTTTGCCTCGCCAGGATTTTGTCAAATACCCGATGGAGGCAGTAATGAATACTTCAAGCTCTTAGAGAGACTCAAAGATGAATGGGAGACTTGCGGCGTCATTAGTGATCACACCAAAGGTACCACTCAGATCAACTTCAACCAATGGTTAGCAAATTCATGGAGTATCGTGCTCAATTTCACATTTCCTCTCCTGAGCAGAAGCAAGATACTCCTTTCCAGCCACGGGATGATGATGAATAGGCTCCTTCCTCCTAGGATTGTTCCTTTTTGTAAAAGTATTTAAAATTTTGTTGGCACAAATGATGACATCATCCATGTTGCACCATGAGATGTTGTCATCCACTAAATTACCCAAAGTCAACAGTTGACTTTTAGATATTTTGTAATTAGTTGTTGGTTCCTTTTTGCCTTCTTTCTCCTTCTCCTTCTATATATACTTGGATACTTGTTGTATTCAAAGAGGGTGAACATTTTTTAGATGAAAAATAGAAGTGAGAAGGAAAAAGGCTTTGTACTTTTACAACAAGAAAATATTAATACAGAAATTAAGACTTTGTGCTCAATGGATGTGTTATGTGTATTAGATCTTTCTTAAGTTAGATCTATGTTACTTTTCTATCAAATCTATCTCTACTTTTTTGTCATTTTTTCATCAGTATTGCTTTGTTCGTTTATGCAAGTAGGTTTGGCTCTATTTACTACCAGCCCAAAACATAAACCCTCCGACCTTTCTGCTTTGGAATTCATTTCTTTTCTCCCTTCGGATCTATCCTATCTCCTCTCCTCCCTTCATTCCTTTCTGCTCACAGTCAAATACCCCTACTGGGATGAGATCCCAAACCCCTGAAGGCAGAATACTATAGGACTTACGTAGATTCCTACTAGTAGAATAGTAATAAACCAGTTTCACTTTGTTGTCTCAAAGAGGGATATGCCCTACACACTCGTTGGCTCAAATGCCTATCCATAGATCTGCCTCCCAATAGATTTGAGACCAACAGCTTTTGGCGACTCTACTGGGGAATGAACCAGATCTATGTGAGTGTTGTGTCGGTTAAAGGACACTAAGATTTTTAAGGTAACTAAGAAAATAGATAAAATTATAAAAATCACTCCTGTTTGCAAATCTTAACTCTTTGTTTAAAATATAAAAAAATTGCAAAAGTGATCCAAATCGAAAATTTTCTTTAGAGATCCATAGATCTCGGCTAGTTAGAGATCTTTACTTCGCTGATTTTTACAAAAACTCATATATTTCGTAGATCCGAGATTCTCGCAGCTTTACAAAAAAATCAAACTCTTGCAAAAATTCATCTCTAAGATCTGAAAATAAGCTTGCTAAGTTAAACCATCATTTTATCCTCGTTGATCCTTGTCATTAAACCGTAATCGCTTTTTAAAAAAGGGATAAAATTAAATATTTAGAAAAGTACATGCTGCTGATTTTTGTCGAGGAAAAATCAAAAAATCAGCAAGTATGACCAAAAGGAGTTTTTAAAATCTACTCTAAAAACATTGCAGATCTAAAAGATACGCTGGCAAGTGAACCATTTGCTCGTAGCGAGAGCTCCTGGAGAAATTGATCCTATTTTTATCTACTTCAAAGGCATAACTTCAAGATTACACCAAAGACGCTTCGCATCGCCGAGTTCAACTAATCGGTCGGAAGAAGTGTCTCACCTCCATGAAAAACTATTTCTCGCAAGGAGCCTCCACATCCCTTTGCAGCGCTTTGTTCCTCGGTGGAAACACACTCCTGGCTCGCATCCTCTTTCTAGCTTTTCAAATGGCAGTACCATGGGGAAACACTATGGGGCCTCTTGCCTTGCCACATCCTATTCACACACTCCCTCATGGAAACCGTAAGAATTTCCCAAGATTTGATGGAAGTGGAAACAAAAGCATGGATTCACATATATCTCGCATTCATTATGTCATGCAGCATCCTAGATGTGACCCATGAAGATGTGTCAATACGCCTCTTTCTAGAGACCTTGCAAGGACCCGCAGTAGAGTGGTTCCAACATTTTTCAGCTGGATCTATCACCAATTGGGTGACATTATGAACTACATTTGAAGATAGGTATAAGCCTTCAAAAGATGTGTTTATTCTTATCACAAAGATCACTCACCTAAAGAAGGAAGTCAATGAAACCATGCGTGATTTTATCACTGTTTCAATTCACTAATTAACCGTGTGCCACCTACCATGCTGCCAACGCCAAAAATCAAAAGTGTTTCTTTGTGAACGCCATGAGCTCAAGAGTAAGTTTCTTACTCTTGCAAGAACAAATCACCACCCTTGTTCTCACTCTGTTGCCATTCGAATAGAGGACAACTTGCTTATATCTGGCGAGTTAAAACGAGAGCCATCTAAGCCTAAAGCTTCGACTCCTTCTCAGGCCACTTCATTAGATCTGGCATTCCAAAAGATGGCAAATGACTTGCTCACCTTAAATAAGTGATTAGCTCAAGCTTCTCCTAACACTTCATACCGAGATATCCCACGGAGAAATTTCACTCCCAACAATGCCTCACAAAGGCCATGTTTGCCTAGCAAATGCTCTGCGGTTGGCACTTGAGGCTCCTCCGGTTAATGCCTAGTCGAGATCAAAGAAGAGGAGCAAAATTATGAAGAACCTTCATCACAAGGTGAAGATGATCAAGATGTCGATGAACCGAATGGCGACTCTACAATCGGGTATATGGAATTTGAAGACAAATAATCGACGAAGAAGAGGGTACCTAAGGGTATGCAAGTAGGCGTCATATGTCTGTTTTCACCCAATCTCAAGGAAAAGAAGTAGAAGTTGCTACCGGGATACAAAAAGAGAAGGTCAGTGTCAAACACACCTCCAACACTAAAAGAGGTAATCATCTTCCTTCTCAACCTCCTATTAATTGTTTTACAAAAAATCTTTTCCCCAACTCTCCCCCCCAAATCAACCTTCTCACCACCTTACGAACCTTGCACATCCCATTTCAACAATTATTTATTAATTACCTTATATTTAATAAATCCACATCTCCAAACCTGCCACCACATTTCGCCACCTAATCATGACCTAGCCCTAACCCTAAACTAACCTAATTAAGACCTATAACTTGGTCTACATCCACACCCATGACTAATTACTCCTCACCCACACCAAAATCAACCTAATAATGACATGACCAAGCCCACAACTAATTCCTCGGGAGAAAAGGAGGGAAAGTTGGCTATTTTACTAAAAATAGCCCACTTTGACTTAACCGACATCGGTTCCTACTCGACCGCCGTCGGTTACGTGACCACCATCGGTTCCCTGTAAATGACCTCCCCCAACCAAAAACAAGGTTGGATTTTCATTTGATCTAGAGGAGAAGTCATTGGAAGGATCTGGAATTTACTTGGCTGAGCAGAGACAAGTGAAGGAAAGAGAGGAATTTGCAGAGAAGGACATCAAGCCCAAGATCGCAATCGAATAACCAGAGCCTGCAATGACACTCATCCAAGCATCAGGAGAGGAGATAGCTCATCTCGGATTGTCAAACCATCCTACCTGAACCCTGCCTTCGTCATCACAGTCCTTGAACCTGCATTTTTCATCAAGAACTAGTAAGTAAGTCTTATACGTTCTCTTAATAATATTTCTTGGATTTCTGAATCACAGTAATTACAAGTCTACTCCCAGATCCACTACCCGGTAACACCCCCCATCTAACTATCATTCCTCTACCCCTACACTGCCCCAAGAACAGCTCCCATACCCTCTGAGCCTTCTCTATCACCCCGTTACCCATCCCCAATCATTTACTAGCCTTATAAACACCATAGTCATCTTATAGCCAACCTTTTACCAAACCCCTTAAATCACTACCCCTACCGATATCGGTTATCATCAACCGGCACCGGTGACACTGACCGGCGTCGGTCACCGTGATTCAAAACCAAGACCAGCCTTTTCTCTATTGTTCTAACAAGGTAAACAAATTGTAATTGGACAATAGCTTATTTGTTAGAATTTGTGTTAATTCATATTAGCAGGGGAACTGACCACCTTCGAAAGGAAGTCTCATATTTCCTGGGCCCAAGGCAGTTCCCTCACTTATCATCTAATTAAAATCTGGTGGTCTTGTATTCTTACTTGCAGGTAGTCCTTCCAAGACAAAAAGGAGTTCTTCGCAGTCGATCTGATCTTTCTTTACGGTACGCGCACACCCTCTCGACATTCAACAGGTATTCCTCCTAGCCCTAACCCTTATCTGTTTCTCAAAGGAATGAAAGGATAGGAGCAACTCTATTCCAAAAGCTGAAACATTCTATGCGAAACATTTTGGCATGCCCGGTGGGACCCATTTCGGGTTTCTTTCTTTCTTGCTTGCTTTCATATAAGGAGCATACTTGTTGTTTTCTTCTCCTAAAAATTTCACACGATATTTTCTTATATTTGGTAAAAGAATTTGTCTTGCTTTCCCAGCTTTGCATTAGTGAAAGTCATCTTCTTTGCTTCATCGAATATCATTTTCGATTTGGGTTTAAAACACGTGCATTACATTCTTGCTTGTTGTTTTCAATTCTAGTGAACGTAGATTAAGTAACAGGTCGTACACGTGGGGGTGATTTCCATGGTATTGACAGGAAATTAATCTTACTTTCACTACACAACACATACCGAATCACTTCATAATTAACACAACAGCTCAAAACATCCCCCCTTTTCCGCGGTATTCCTCCGCCCGATTGAGGTAACCTTATAAGCCAAAACAAACTTGACATTTCCCCTAAGTCTTTTGTTTAGGATTGACATCATTCTGCATCTAAAGGCATAAGCCCACAATAATTAAAACTAATCCTAGGGTTAGTCTCTGGATTTGCGTGTACATCTTGCTTGTTTTTAGCTCTGTTTCTCTGTCCTATACTAACAGTGATCACTTCAGAATAGTTTGATAGATGTACTAAGTATTGTTAAAAACTCAAATCAGCAGCTTCTTATAGTTTCTTATACCAGTCCTATTATACCGACATCGGTTATTTGACCGACGCCGGTTACAGTCTAACCGACATCGGTTAGCAGACCGATATCGGTTACTGTCTTTTACAGTCCCTGACAAACCAGCAACCTACCAATTTCACCATTCTGAGGTTGTTTCTGTTCCTGATAGATTGAAACCCTACTGTGTACTCTTGTCCATGGTTGTTATCACTCAGAAGCAAGCCACCGCCATGGTTTCACATGCCTGCTCTGTGCCTTTGCCTGAATCACCCCCTTCACATTCTATGGGGAACCCTACGGACACCAGTGAGGTTCCTAAAATCCCTGTAGGAGATAAGGAATTTGTAAAAATTTTGGACGCTAATCCTAGCACTGTACAATATTATTTGTCTCATGCCCCTGACCGTACACCCGATGGTCAACTCCTTGTTGGCATGCCTATTAGTATAGCTGCTCATTTAGCTCCTTCTCCGCCTGATAACTCCGCTTTGCCTTCTGCATCCTTAGCCCCGTCTCCCAATCCAGCGGCTTCAGGGGTTCATACGGCATAGATTGGCTTTCCTTTGGTTAATCTTGGGCCCCACATATCATTACCGCCGACCGCTCCTACCTCGTCTCTCTTGCAGACTACTCCTTTCATGACTTGCTCTCTACCACCTATCCACACGAGCTTTCCTTCTCAAGCTCCGCCCACCTTTTCATTTCCACACACGTATCCGGTGACCTCAACATCTTATATAGGACATCCCTATTCGGTCACCTCAACACATTCGTCCTCCATACCTTATCAACATTTAACCCCACCATTGTCTAGTGGTGGCCCTTGGCCCAATCTGCCTCCGTTTACCGCAACCGCACCATCATCTCATCCAACTACTGATTTAATCAAACAAATGATGGACAAAATGCAAAATCTGGAGGCTTCTGTTTCAGGAAGTCGTAGCGCCCTGACATACGAGCAAGTTTGTCGGGAGCCTATCCACCCTTCTGTCCCCCTTCATTCATATCCTCCTCAATGGGAATTACCAAAATTTACTCATTTTAATAGTAAGGAGGATCCTCAACAACACTTGCGCTCATTTAGGCATGCCTGCTATCTAATTGCTCATGACGATGCCTTACTACTCCGCACCTTTCCCATGTCCTTATCAGGACCCACCTTGGAGTGGTACAGTGCTTTAACCCAACACTCAATCTTCTCTTTTAACCAACTAGCCCAATCTTTCTTGGATCATTTCTCCATCAACATTGCCAAGAAAGTATCTATCACCGACCTCTATGCCATCCGACAATTTGAAGACGAATCTATCGCAGATTTCATTGGACGATGGTGGGGCCTTATCAACCAACTTACATATGCCTTGCCTCAGGCAACTTATCAAACTTTTTACGCGGGCTGCGCTAAAGCACATCTCTCCTACCCTCCAAATTCAAACTTTCCACACATTTGACGAGGCCTTTACTATGGCTCAAAAACTAGAGATTCGAGCCTTAGAGGAAGAGAAATTGCGGTTGTGCAAAAAAAACCCCAATTTCCAACCCAAGATTCCACCAACAAACCTAACACCACCAATCCTCACACATCGACTACTTCGAAATCAAAAGGAGCTGTGCACGCGGTGATGGTCAAATCCCAACCACCATCTAATACCCCGCCAAAAACCACCTATAAGTATAAAGTGGAGCCCATCAACTACACTCCCTTGGGAGAAACTTATGGTGTGATATTGGAAAAATTGCTTAAAGCAGGAGCCATTACCTTACCTCCTGTTAAACCTCACTCCGGGTTTGATTCCACCCACGCCATACCTTCTTGGTACAAAGAAAATGACTTCTGTAACTTCCACCGCGTGAAGGGACACAGTCATGAAAACTGCAAGATGTTGAAAAACATCGTGCAGGAAATGGTTGATGCAGGAGATATAGCCCTCGATAATCCTAACGCTCCTGCTAACCAAAATTTGAAAATTTTCAACAAACCGTTCCCGAATCACTCTTCTAACAGTAACATAAACCAAGATATCTTAGCCGAGGAGAGTGTTCATGAGATCCATGCCATCTTCGACTCCCAGCCAAAAGCCTCTATCGAAAAAATTCTGAATCAAGCCTCTTCACTAACGCAGGAACCCGAACCCCCTTCATCACCATCAAGACAAGACGAAATCCTTGCCGTTCCTTTACCCATCAAGGAATTAACCGCCCAGAAGTCTCTTCTCACAGATGAGCCTTCTTACACCACATCCTTGCAAGATTGTGAGCGGATGTTATCTAACTTATCTATTTCCCAAACATCTCCTTCTACCCTTCTTGTTGTACAAGAGGAAGGCTCACCACTTCTTTTGTCATCCTTAGACGAGAAACCTCTTGTACCAACATCACCAAATTCTTTAATTATGACGGATCCTCTCAAACATGCCCTCCTACCTATTAGTTCTTCATCGCCTAAATCTTTTCAAATGACCGGTTGACCTCTTAACTTAACCCCATTGATACAAAGGCCTCATCTACCCCCTATATCACACCCACAAAGTGGACCGGAATCACAACCCACCTTTCTTCTCATACAAAAGTTCCTATTTACACGTGAGGATTGTCATCCTTCAGAAGATAGATGAGTCCTATGGGAACGTTTGAGTACCCCATATTCTACTCAAATGCAGATGACTGATCCCGACGCCTCTACCATATACCCGAAGTGTTTACAGAGGCTTGAAATGCCTATGTCCTCATCTTCACCCCCCTCATCTCTACCAAATACCTCATCCACCTCTATTAGCCTAACCAAATCTTCCCCTACGCTTGGGACCTCACCAATACCCAGTCTAACACACCCACCTAAGCGGCTAGATTTATCTAAAAATAAAGTCGTCCATCCACCTAGGAGACAAACCCAATCTCCTCAAGTTCAATCTATGCCTCGGTCACAACTAAAACCATCATCGTCACACCTACCTTCCATATTGGGACCTCATCCCTCCACCTTGCATCAATATATCATACCTCCTACGTTTTCTTTAAAACGACCTACGCCTTCTGCACCCATACAGAGATCCAAGGGTATATCAACACCATCATCCCGCGTATCCTGTCCGCCTATCAACCCTAAACAAATTCCATCATCAAAAGATTTGTTTTCTGTCACTCCTATTGCTCCATGGTTGTTTTCTGATACCACATCATCGGTGGCCTCATCATCTAACCAGCTAAACATAGCTTCTGCACCAAAGAAGCCACGTTTAGTTAAAACCCATTATCAAAATCCCTTGGCTAAACCACCACCCATACAAATCAACCATACCCCATCATTACCAAAAACTACCCAGTCAATAGCTTCATCTTCCTCTGACTTTGACCCACTCAAAGGGTCTTACGCCAAAATCCTTGCTATATTGGTGGAGAATGCGACCATTTCCCTACCCCCACTTAGACCTTATGATCCATCTAAACCTCGACCTATAGGTTATGATGAGTCTAAAATCTGCGCTTACCACCGCACACCAGGACATGATGTAGAGGGATGCAAAGCGTTGAAAGCCATACTTCATCAGTCACCTCTCTCAGACAGAAAGGTTAAACAAGACAACTTACGAAGGGAGAAACCTTTAGCTTCAATCTCCTCTCCTATACCACCTGTCCTCGCTTCACCAAGATCTATCATTATTACAACCCCACCTCTCGAAGACCATGACTTATCCCTACCATCCTCCTCCTCTCGTGTTCACGAGATCAACATGATTAGTGTTGCCACTCGAGGGCAGAAAAACAACGAGAAAGCTAAAGGAAGCACACCTGCGGCCTCTCTTTCTCCGTCCGCCATCCCGATCGCACCACCACCTAAAGTGGTTATTCGTGGACCTGCCTACCCCATCTCTGATGGAGTTGCCCACCGTACCATGATCAAACAGCTTCACCAATCACCTGTAAAAATGACACTGTACGATCTCATTCAAACTTCTGAATCTCATCGACAAGCTCTCGTTGACATCCTCCAAGGGATAGAGGTCTTACCTAATGAAACCTTTCCTGTTACCTCCATTCTAACACCCAATCACGTTGCTTCACTCACCAAACAACCTATCTCCCCAACCACTTTTGTCTCTCATGCAAGCCCAGCTGCCGCGGCTTTCTCAAGACGAAATTGTTGACTTTGGTGCAGAAGATCCTGACCCTGCTATTTTCATCTCAGCTTATGTCCGGGACATTCGGGTGCGTCGTGTTATGATTGATGGGGGCGCTAGTCTAAACATCATCTCTTCAAAAGCCTTCCAACAAATGAATATCCCTTCTAGCTGCATGTGTGCCAACCCCATTATGTTGCGGTCATTCAATGATGCTATTACTTCTACCTTAGGTACCATGATCCTTAACATTCGTGTAGGGCCACGCACTTTACCCAAACTCTTCTATGTCCTTGAGGGAGAGTTCCAATACAATATGTTGTTAGGCCGCCCTTGGATCCGGCTATGGGATGCGTTCCCTCCACCTTACATAGATGCATAAAATTTGAGTACGAGGGGAAGTCCTACACCGTAAAAGCTGATCCTCCCCCCTTCAAAACCTACAATATGTTATATCACCCTAATGATGTGCTTGTACCAGTCAAGACACCCATTCATCCAACCCAACCATCCACTTCAACCACACCTCTACCATCCACTTCAACCGCACCTACACCTTCAACCAATGAAACCGCCGTCGCAAATACCACTTCCTTTTCCGCAGACAACATCCCAACCTCAGACCCCTTAGTAGATGTTTTTCAATGCCTTACGCTGGGGGAGTACCGCCTATATAACGTTAGTTCTTTCCATACCCCACAGGAGTACGGACAGTTACATGCGCATCCTACCTACGACCGTCGCGTGGGGGAGGTAATCTCTTACGGACCACCTAATTGCCACACCAACCTAACGTATGGGGGTGTCGACGCATCCTCCGTTACCCCTGAACCTCCTCTTGGTGTGGTTCCCTTCCAATCTGATTTTCAATACCTGACAAATCGTCGTTTCACCCTCACCTTCTTGACTCGCTGTGCTTGGAAAGGCTTTGGTTTTGGTCTTTATGAACAAGGCCGACATACAATAATTCCCGTAACTACACGCAAGCACAATGATCGTAGTGGTCTCGATTTCCTGAAACACTTACACCGAAAGAACCTCATGTCAGTTGTATTCTGGAAGATGACGACGTCACCCCTACCAAACCATCATCACCCATTCTGCCATCGTCACCCACAGAGTCGATAGACCCTGAATCTATCCCTCCTACCTTTTTTTTTTCATAAATGCTATCTTCCTAGGTCCTCTCACTTATCAACGCGATAGTGAGGACCCATCTTCTCTTCCCCTTCTGTATCCAGACATGATCGAAGAGGATTCACCTTCAATTAATGTTGTTGAGTGCCAGGATGACGACTCCATCCTCACTTACCTTGGTGCGGATGACTCCTATATTCAACGCGCCTTACCTTCAAAACTCAAACCATGTTGAATGAGTCGACTATAGAAATCAACATCCACACAGAGGAGGATCCTCACATTGTGAAGATCGGACAATCCCTTAACACATCAGAACAAGCCGCCTTTACTACCTTTCTCCGTACCCACAACCAAGCTTTTGCTTGGTCCTACGCTGACATGCCAGGAATTGATCCTGACATTGCTGTCCATAACATTACCCTAAAACCCGATTCCAAACCAGTCAAACAGAAACTGAGAAAAATGCATCCACGCATTGCCCTCTTGGTCAAAGAAGAGCTTCAACGACTCCTTTCTGTTTCCTTCATCTTGCCTATTGACTATCCTCAATGGATTTCTAACATCGTACTGGTCACTAAAGCGACGGGGGGACTTCGGATATGCACGGATTTCCGAGACCTTAACCTCACTTGCCCCAAGGATGACTTCCCCCTCCCAAGTATTGATCAACTTGTTGATCTCACTACGGGCCATGAAATGCTTTCTCTCATGGATGGCTTTTCGGGATACAATCAAATTTTGGTAGCCCCGGCCGATCAACATAAAACTACCTTCATAACTCCTTGGGAACCTTCGTTATCGTGTGTCATGCCACTTTGGCCTTAAGAATGCTAGTGCGACCTATCAGCGGGCTATGACTTACATTTTTCATGACATTATGCACACTATCCTCGAGGATTACGCGATGATCTTCTTGGCAAATCTAAACATCGCAGTGAACATCTCGATGTTTTAACCATTATTTTCGATCACCTGTTACAATATTCTGTCCGGCTTCAACCAAAGAAATGTGTCTTTGGTGTCCTTTCGGGAAAACTTCTTGGTTTTATCGTCTCTTTGCATGGCATTGAGGTCGATCCATCTAAAGTCAAAGCTATCCTAGAAATGCCCCCACCCAAAAACCTCAAACAATTGCGTAGTTTGCAAGGTAAACTTCAATCTATCCGGCGTTTCATTTCCCAACTCTCGGATCGATGTCAACCTTTCCATCACCTTCTTAAAAAGGACATTGCCTTTCAATGGAGCGAAGAGTGTCACCAAGCCTTTGAAGCTCTCAAAGCCTATCTCTTACAGCACCACCCGTGCTTATCCCACCTCAGGATGATCGCCCTTTCTACCTTTACCTTTCTGCCACTGACCATGCTATAGGAGCCATGCTCGCACATCGGGACTCGGCACATCGAGAACAAGCCGTTTATTATATAAGTCGTACTCTTGTAGATTACGAGACTAGGTATACACATGTAGAAAAATTGTGCCTAGCCCTATCATTCGTAGCCACCAAACTCCGACACTACCTCCTGAATCACAAAACTTTTGTCATCACCAACGCGACCCCATTCATTATATGTACGCCAAACCACATCTAAACCAACGCATCGCCCGATGGCTTATGCTCCTCGCTAACCTCGACCTTGAATTTACACACCAGAAGTCAATCAAAGGACAAACTATTGCAGACCAACTCACGGAGGCCCCTTTACCTGGGGAACAATTTACCAATTTTAATTTCCCCGACGAACTCATCGCTACTCTTTCACTCAGGGAGGAGTCGTATCCAATGACCCTCTTCTTCGATGGATCCAAATGCCAGCGGCGGAGGAGCCGGCGTTGTTCTCATTCCTCTTGACGCTGAGCCGATGCCTCTTTCATTCCGGCTCGATTTCCCCTGCACTAATAATACAGCGGAATACGAGGCCCTTGTTTTGGGTCTCCAGGTTGCGTTACACTTAGGTGTCAAATCTATCAACATTTTCGGTGACTCTCAATTGGTAGTTAACCAAGTTATGGGCATCTACCAATGTAAAAATGAGGAACTTCAAAAGTACAAACACTACGTAGATTCACTTTTGACCTTATTTACTCATTATTCTATCCAAACCATTCCCCGCTCCACTAACAAATTTGTGGATACTATGGCTTGCTTAGCCTCGCAAATTCCTGCCTCACCAACTGACTCTGACATATTCATCTTGGTCCAACAACTCTTTGCCCCATCTTACTCGGCCCCGGTTGTTTGTATGATAAATAATGTGTCTGCTAATTCGCAGGATACCTGGTATCACCAATTTCACGACTACCTTACAACCTCTGTTCTCCCACCTGACCTAACGAGTACCGCAAACGTGCTTTTCTTAAAAATGTTTCTCGTTATGTCGTCATGGGGGGACTCCTTTATAAACGTGGCTTTGATGGCATCCTCCTTCGATGTCTAACCGGCGCGGAGGTCACCTATACCATCCGACAAGTCCATGACGGTATTTGTGGTGGACATTTTAGTGGCCTGGCCGTGGCCAAATGGATCCTTCGCCTAGGCTATTATTGGCCTACTCTTAATAACGACTGCTACTGAATATGTTAAGCGTTGTGTTATGTGTCAGCAACATGCCAACCTTCAACATACTCCTAGCCATCCACTACAGGTCGCACGAGATCTTTGGCCTTTCTCACAATGGGGTTTAGACCTTATTGGTGAGATTCATCCGCCCTCTTCGCAACGTCACCGATGGATAATCACAGCAACCGAATATTACACAAAATGGGTGGAGGCCATTCCACTCATTTCAACCAAAAAAGAAAAAATCGTCGAATTCGTTAATCATCACATTATCTGTCGTTTTGGTGTTCCTCATCGCCTGATAACAGATAATGGTAAATCTTTCAAAAATAAGTTGTTACAAGACCTTTGTGACAACTTTGGTATCAAACTTAGTTTCTCATCACCTTACTATCCACAGGCCAATGGTCAAGCTAAATCTTCTAATAAAACCCTAACCAAAATCCTCATGAAAGTTGTTAATGATTCTGGAAGAAATTGGCATGATCATATCCCCTTTGCCCTTTGGGCTTATCGTACTAGCATTCATACCTCCACTAATGCCACACCATTTTCATTGGTATATGGTACCGAGGTTGTCTTGCCTCTCGAAATACAAATACCCTCCCTCAAAATATCTCTTCAGGATATTCTCACCAACGATGATTTCCGCCAAGAGCGGTTAGCCCAATTAGAGCTTCTTGACGAGCGTCGTCTTACGGCTCTTGACCACCTTCAAATCTATCAAAAATGCATCAAGCGTGCTTATGATAAGCGACTTCATGAGCGTACCTTTAAGGTTGGTGATCTTGTCCTCAAAGAGAATCAACATGTAACCAAACTAGAAAAGAGAAAACGTGGAAAATTTGCTCCTAATTGGATTGGGCCTTACATTATCACTCACACTTATGGATCAGGCACTTATCGTTTAGCTTCGCTTAATGGTAAACCTGAGCCTGAGCCCCTTAATGCCTTGCATCTTCGACCATTCTACTATTGAATTTAGTGTTATATCACTTCTTATCTACCTTGCGCTCGTCCCTTGAGCTCATTTACCACCGCATACACTTTGTTTCCTACATCTCAAAATCAAATCAAGCTCACATGGTTTGATTATCACCTCCCCTTAAAGATGCCTTCCCCTTTTTAGTCTAGTCCATGACTTCAAAGTATCAAAATGACACATTCTTAATTAAACACTTATGGGATTTTCTTGAGTCAAACTTCCTACAAAACTAGATGCTTTATGCCCAACGGACATCTAGACCTCTAAATTATACATAGACTGCTCCCTCGAAGGACAGCTATATGCCAAACTATTGCTGCTATTGTATATAGACTGCTCCCCCAAAGGACAGCTATACACAAACGCCGCATCTGCTACTATAAATAGACTGCTCCCGTGAAGGACAACTATACACAGTCAGCCTTTATCAGAAGCTTCTCACATTGATCCGCTTCGTGAAGACCTCAAGAACAACAAAATATATATCCCATGTAGACTTCCCGCATCGATCAGTCTATGTCCAAAAACATAAAAAGTAGTATTCCAAAAAGCACTTTTGAGTCATGGACTTGTCTATTTAGGTTTGGTCCTCTTTCGTCAGAATAATCACCTTGTAACACGCTCTCAGCACCCTCACCCATATCTACCACCTCACCTCACCATCTATCAAAGCAACAAAACTCAAGGGACGTGACGTAATACCCGATATGTTGTGATTATACAACTCTTTTCACCTATCGACTTCTCGTCTATGCAAGGTACCTAGAGGTTCAAGCTCATTCTACGTTATTATGTGGTTTGTTTAGCTCTTCTAAACTACGGGACACTTTTTCCTCTTTTGCTCGACTCTAGGATTGTGTGTTGACCTTAATCAGGATACGGTTCCCTACCACTTGGGTAGGCTAACTTTCGCTTCACCTATACCTTACCAACACCAACAACATTACCCTATCAACGTCAAATTCTTATCAAACAACACATTGCCTAACTACAACCAAATTTCCTGAATTCACCTCTCCCTGGTCCTAAGGGAGAACTACATCGGTCTGAGGCCCCTCCTTGCTTTGTGCAATGGGCTATGTAGGCAGCACTTAGGAGACATGGGGTCTCCCAAGGTTAGCTCGACCATCCCCTACCATGTGTTGTAAATATAAATATTTTCGTGTATTTCTATTTTGACAACATTCATCTTTATCCTTTTTCAAAACAAACCAAAACAACATTCAAAACACAACCACTCTTAGTATTATCATCCCTCAAAACAACATACATATTTAGTTTTTAGATGTTAAACAAATACATCTTCTCTATCATCGACTCGTAGGTCGGCATCCTTATTTATTCTTATACTCCTATGAAATTCACTTAGACCCTTGCGCCTCCTCCCGAATCCGGTGGTGATCGTGATCGTCGACGCCCTCACTTGGCCTTTCCATCCTCAAAGGTGCCACTGCTATTGGTTCCTCCCACTGATCCGCCAACATCTCCTGTAACATACGAATACGTCCTCTCGCGTGGAGGAATCTTGCCTCTAGTCTCTCTACTCGTAACTGTGAAACCTCTAATAATCCCGTTGTCTCATTCACTTGTGTTTGAAGCTGGTGAACCAAATCCTGCAGACGATCTCTCTCCGCTGTAATCACAGCTATGTCAGGGCGCTCACGTGCACCTCGCAGCTCTGCTACCCACCATACTCTATAGGCCTCTGTCCCGCATCCATTACCCTACGATCAGCTGCTATCTCTTCTGGCCCTTCTGGAGGTGTCGGCCGGGGAGGTGAGAATGCTACCTCGGCATCAATCCTCATGTATGGTCTATATGTCATAGGTATATCCTGAACGAACCCAAATTGTCGCCGCACGCGATCTAGAGGAATCCTCTCGTACTCACCCGGCCTGTGCCCTGCGATCCACCTCAAGCGCTCTACACCCCTCAACTCCTCAGCTATGTTCTCTGTCACCATGTAGTTCCCGTAAGGCCTCCAACAAATATCTGCAATCGTCACCATCTCCCATACCTATCTATAATACTCAATGTCATCTATCACGGCCTGGGATCTCGCCTCTTGTTCTGTCTGGACCCATCGTCTGAATCCCAACCTCTGCACTCCTGTCTCTCCCGACTCGATGGGTCGGCCTATTGGGCGCACACAAACTATGTGCTCATAGGCCCAACAATGTAATAAGTATGAACAATCCAAAGTCGTCCCCGTTTTTCACCGCAGCCCATAAACCCCTGTATAACTCTGCCAGATAGGCGGGTGCCCATGCGAAAGTCACGCTCATTTCTATCATTTCCCAAATAACACTCATCAATGCTTTTGGAAATCTTCCGCCATCCGCCCTCGGTAATGCATAATACCCCACCGCTATCATTAATACTACTGCCAACCTTGTTGCCTCAGGGTGTGCTGCATACATTATACCATAAGTGAATGTCAAACCTCATGTCAAATCTCGTGCGTATGGACCAAATATTACTGTTATCGCTCCCCGCGCCACGCTAGGCAATGCCTGATATACTGGTCTTCCTGTAATTGGGAGTCTCAAAATACGGAACACATCTTCCAACGTCACTGTCATCTCCCCTGTTGGCAGATAGAAGGTATTCTTTTCTGGATTCCATCTCTCAATCAACGCCTGCAACATAGCATGGTTACGTGTGATTCGTGAATAATAGCGAATTCCACTTAACCCTAAACGATTTATCAATGCCCATTCAGCTGGTGTTACATCCGCTTGATTCGTGACAACAACGCTGGCACAGTATCATTCATCCTTAACCCTGCTTCCGCCTGCATACATCAACACGACACATAATTATTCAATAAAACAAATCTCCATGGTTTTTTTCTCACATTCTGGAAACTCCTACAGTAACCGGTATCGGTTATAGATAACCGATACCGGTTATCTCTAAATGATACCGGTCACTGTCAAAAATATACACCCTGCTTAAAAACATACACCTACGGTAATTATTTTGCCCGTTTACTCCTATCTATACCTAACAACATACGTGAACACCCTGCTTACCTACCCCATAGCACTCACCTCATCCCAAACCCTTGCCTATCACCTTTTCTTTCTCATCTTTACCCACTTACTCTCTCTCATCCTCTTCGTAAAAACATGCAAGAATCAAATTACAACCAAACAGTTTACCTCTTGGGATGCAGCAGCTTGAGGTGGAACCTGTCTTCCCTCTTGTCTCTGCCTGCTGGATGCTTCTCCTCGTTCAGCCATGTTCACCACCCTCTTCAAATATAACTTGTCTTTCTACCTTCTGAATCTCAGCCCACACTCACTTCACCTGTCTCTTTCCTCCTTATCACTCAATTCTTTCATGCAATTACCTGTCTCAGTCATCAAACAGCGTCGCATTCGCGTATTTAACTTGTTGCATGCTTCTAAAAATAAGAACTTAAGTTGCCAACCAAGCGGTTCTATTTTTAGGAAATATAATTTTGGAATAACCGATATCGGTTGCATATAACGCTTGCATATCTTCTCGGTCATATAGCTATCGACATCGGTTACATAACCGATATCGGTCATGTGCCCCGTTTTGCTTAAACCTAGGCCGTTTCTTCGTTTTTGCAAATTTTTGTGGCGCCCGCCTCTTTTTCCTGCATCACAACACCATTACCAATATTTGTCATCAAAAACACATACAACATTTCATATACACCATGTAGATCAAACTCATCATACATTAACTAAAACAAACCATCGACAAAACACATACAACATTTCATATACACCATGTAGATCAAACTCATCATACATTAAATTTCACAAACCATCGAAAAAACACATACAACATTTCATATACACCATGGGTACATTAAATTTCACAAACATATATATATATTTATATATACCATATATATATATATATATATATATCAAAGGTTTCAAATATACAACTTGCCCTGCATAGGGGCCTCTGTGATCTCATAATAATACAAAGCCGGCACGCAGGCCGCAATAACTGTCAAAATCTCGACTCGGCTCGCAGGCCGGTCTCTCATATCAAAAATATACTCGGCTCGCAGGCCGGTATCAACTATACAACCCGTACTCGGCTCGCAGGCCGGTATATACAACAAAATGAATAAATGAATGAATGAATCATATGTGGGCACGCAGGCCTCTATATACATAACCGGTTCGCAGACCGGTGCCTATATCCAATGTACAAACAAAAACACCTATCTCCGCTCCAGGGATGTCTCAACTCTCCCCACCGCCTCGGCCTCCTCTCCGGGTCTCGGCGCTGCTCCCGCCTCCTCCTGTCACCGACCCACCGGCTGTCGCTGCACCCCCCTGGGATCTCTGACTCCGAGAGGTCTCGGCTCTGTGCACCGCATATGGCTGATAGTCAGCCCCGGTACCATCAAGGACATCCTGATAATACCGGGCCTCCGCTCTCACCTCCATATAACGGGCCCGTGCCACCATAGCTGCTGGGGCTGGTCCCCCGACTCCTAATAACAATGGCCCCTGTCCTACTAGTACACCCCAATGTGCTGTGGTGGGCTGAGTTGCGTGCCCATGGCGGTACTGCATGCCTTTGGTCAGAGGTGCACTGCAGAGCGTGCATGTACTGTGCCTTTGGCTGCGCTGCATGGTGGCGCTACCTGCCTGCGTGCTCGTGGTGCTGCCAGCTGCCGTGGTGGTGCTGTGCACTGTACTGTGCTCCCGTGCCGGTTCCGGACTGTGCTTGGCTAGCTACCCCGTAAGACACCTATTCTGCATGCATGCAGTGCAAGCTGCCCCTCGTAATAAATAACTACTCGCCCCCGAGCTGGTCCTCTCTCGCTATAACAGCCGCTAAGTCTAGCTGTATGGGTTGTGCTTCCTCGCCGCTCTCTCCCTACCCACCATACCAAAATGATCTGTAGCGCAAGCGCCGTCCCACGGTATCATCTCGCGCCTCTCTCTTCGCTACCCAATCTGGGTCCACGGCCGTGGTGCGTGTAATGGGGGCTCTACATCCTCCCTCCGATCGAGGGAAGGGAGGTGGCTCATCCTATCGTAGCCCCAATCGCCCGTCGTACCTCTCCAGGGGTATCCGCCATACTCTCCTGGCCTCCCCTCGCTATCCGTAAAGTATACTGGATCCAGCGCAACTGTGATCGGGCTCCTCGGGGCTGATGACCTCTGTAAGGCCTCCATACAATATCCAATGCGGTCATGCCCTCTAGCAAATGACGGTAGTAAGCTACATCCCGTCCGGCGAGCACCACTCGTGGCTGGCCCACGACCCCCAACCACCTCTGAAAACCATATCTGTATATCACCTGTGGCCCTGGCTGCTGGGGCAGCCCTACTGGTCGAATACATATGATGTGCTCATATGCCCAGCAGTGTAACAAAAATGTGGAACAAATCCTGAATCACCTCATCCGGTGATAGCCCCACAGCTCTCTGTATAGCTGCACCAGGTATACTGGTGCCCAAGCATAGCACGTATGCTCCTCCACCATCTCGTGTAGCACCCCCATCAACGCACGTGGAAAGCGGCCTCCCTCTGAGTCCGGGAGGGCGAAGCATGTGATGCCTATCATCATCAACACGGCAAGCCGTGTCTCATGTCTGTGGGCGCGATACATGTCCCCATAGGCAATGCTCACGCTGTGATAAGTCAATAGCGTGGCTGCATCCCCAAATACCTGTAGAATGTTGTCCATAGCTGTCTCTGCATCTACTGGAATACTGCCTCTCCTACGATCGGTAGTCTCAGGATGCGATATACATCCTCTAAGGTAATAGTCATCTCTCCAGATCGGGAGATGGAACACATTGGTCACCGGATCCCATCTCTCGATGAGGGCAACCATAAGACTATGATCCCTATCTATAGCCCTATATCGCTGGACTCCGCCGAGTCCCACCTCGCGCATAATGGCCCACTGCGCTGCGGACACGTGTGGCCGCATCCATCTCAACAGTGGGGCATCCTATCCCACATAGTCAGCTGCTGACGTGCCTGCACAAATAACCCACTTCATTAGACCTACCCTTTCAAACAACTACTTTAACCTTCTATACCCCCTTTTAACCACCCGACCACACCCCGACTCTATAACACACACCTACACCCACCTATTTTACCCTAAAAACATTTACGATATCCCCTTTCCTTATTTCACCCCCTACCAATCACTCAGCTCTACTCTCGCCATTTACCTATGCCCCTACCAATTTAACACCTCCCCATTCATACCCACCACCTAATCTATCCTAACCGCACCAACCATTTCCCCCCCCACCCATCACCCCTCCTATCAACCTCTCCCCCTTCCCTCTTCACCCCCAAAACACAAAACCCAACAATAAACACAACACCCACACAACAACCCACAACAATAAACACACAGCCCAAATCACTAATAACAAAACACCCAAAAACTAAGGACCGGTACCGGTCACCCATGACCGCCACCGGTCCCCTCTCAAGATCTCTCCACCGCCGCCGGTCGACATCCAACCGACACCGGTTAACTAAAAAACCACCTTACCCGAAGAATTCGTGACCGATGCCGGTCGCTTAGCGACCGACATCGGTCACTGAAAAATCACGGAGCCGAACCCGACGCGGCCCCCCAACCTCATTTTTTGCCTATTACCCACTTTTTACCCAATGAAAAACCCTAAAAACCTACCCACCCTGCCGCCTTGGCCTATTTAACCCATCTATCCTCTCCATTTTTCAAATAACTTCAATTTATTCATTATTTTATCAAAACATTGAATTCCTACCCAAAACCCAAATCTAGCTTAAAAACATTAAATTCACACAATGAGAGGTTTCGAACCTACCGGTATGACGACACGTCGTCGTGGTGGGATAGGTGGTGGCGGTCCAGCTGGTCCAGCACCTCCTGCTCCTCCTGGCTGTGCCATGGCTCTAAAACTCCTCTGCTGGGTCCCCCACCAATCAAATGCTACCTCCTACTCACTCGGGCCTACCCACCACTCACTTCTCCACTCAAATAGTGCCACCTCAGCCGACAAATTCAACAATTTCACTAATACACCTCAGACAACTAAAATTGGTTTTCAAATTGACAATATGACAATGACAGGCCGTATTTTTCTTTTTATAGGTTTTTCAACTATAACCGATATCGGTTATATAATGCCCTAAAGAACCGGTATCGGTCATATAACCGATACCGGTCATAGAGAATCGATATCGGTTTAATCCCACCTTTCCCCAATTTCTGCCCTTATTTACTAATCGCCCTTTCTCACCACATCACCTATATCCGCCTTCGCTGAAAACCCTTTGTTGACTTCATTGGCCCACTTCACGGCCGCAACCAACCATTTGGCCCGACCCAAGGCCGCAACCAACCATTTGGCCCGACCCAAGGCCAGCAACCAACCATTTGGCCCGACCCAAGGCCGCAACCAACCATTTGGCCCGACCCAAGGCCGCAACCAACCATTTGCCCGACCCAAGGCCGTAACCAACCATTTGGCCCGACCCAAGGCTATAACCAACCATTTGGCCCGACCCAAGGCTATAACCAACTATTTGGCCCGACCCAAGGCCGCAAACAACCAATCAGGCCCGACCCATGGCCCTCACTCATCAATCGGCCCGACCCAAGGCCGCACCACTCAAATACCTCGCCCAAAACCAACAAATTACAATTTTATCCACCCAACATGTAGCTTTTTGTTCAATCGAGCTCACATGTTCATGTGTTTTAGCATGATTAGGGTACTTGACTTGATCAGTCGACAAACTTTGCCTAGACCAAGACCGCGACGTTTATCTCAACCAAACCAACCATTTGGTACTGCCGAACATGCCTAAACGCTCCAGTACCTTACCCGTTATATCCCCTGGAGTTACTTCCTATGCCTTGGATACCAGGATTATATCACCCTTGTTTGGATAAACTATCGACCTTTGCCTATGAATTGCTTGTTTGCTCTTCAAATCATGTACCCTGGTCGCACTATTGCATTTCAACGTGCGTCTGCTTCCTTGGACCTACCCCACCATCTTACCATCATCTCAACACCATTTACCCTTTATCAACCCTATCCCTGATTTCACGCTACCTCAATCTGTGATAGATTTGAGGGGGATTACTTATACCCTTAACAGGAGTAACCACTTCTTATTATTGTCAGTGAAGCTTTACAAGACAAGCTACACGACAACAAGGGGCTAATGTAGACACCAAATTTGTGTCTTACGACCCCCCGTGCCCCGCATCCCATTTCGCAACCTAGCCTCACCACCTAAACCTTGCACAATTATTTATTAATTACCTTATATTTAATAAATCCACATCTCCAAACCTGCCACCACATTTCGCCACCTAATCATGACCTAGCCCTAACCCTAAACTAACCTAATTAAGACCTATAACTTGGTCTACATCCACACCCATGACTAATTACTCCTCACCCGCACCAAAATCAACCTAATAATGACATGACCAAGCCCACAACTAATTCCTCGGGAGAAAAGGAGGGAAAGTTGGCTATTTTACTAAAAATAGCCCACTTTGACTTAACCGACATCGGTTCCTACTCGACCGCCGCCAATTACGTGACCGCCATCGGTTCCTCAGAATGACCTCCCCAACCAAAAACAAGTTGGGATTTTCATTTGATCTAGAGGAGAAGTCATTGGAAGGATCTGAATTTACTTGGCCGAGCAGAGACAAGTGAAGGAAAGAGAGGAGTTTGCAGAGAAGGACATCAAGCCCAAGACTCGCAATCGAATAACTTGAGCCTAAAGACACTCATCCAAGCATCGGAGAGGAGATAGCTCATCTCGATTGTCGAGACCATCCTACTCAACCCCGCCTTCGTCATCACAAATCCTTGAACTCCGCATTTTCATCGGGAACTAGTAAGTAAGTCTTATACGTTCTTTTAATAATATTTCTTGGATTTCAATCACAAGAATTACAAGTCTACTCCTAGAATCCACTACCCGGTAACACCCCCCATCTAACTATCATTCCTCTACCCCTACACTGCCCCAAGAACAGCTCCCATACCCTCTGAGCCTTCTCTATCACCCCGTTACCCATCCCCAATCATTTACTAGCCTTATAAACACCATAGTCATCTTATAGCCAACCTTTTACCAAACCCTTAAATCACTACTACCTCTACCGATATCGGTTATCATCAACCGGCACCGGTGACACTGACCGCGCCGGTCACCGTGATTCAAAACCAAGACCAGCCTTTTCTCTATTGTTCTAACAAGGTAAACAAATTGTAATTGGACAATAGCTTATTTGTTAGAATTTGTGTTAATTCATATTAGCAGGGGAACTGACCACCTTCGAAAGGAAGTCTCATATTTCCTGGGCCCAAGGCAGTTCCCTCACTTATCATCTAATTAGAATCTGGTGGTCTTGTATTCTTACTTGCAGGTAGTCCTTCCCAGACAAAAAGGAGTTCTTCGCAGTCGATCTGATCTTTCTTTACGGTACGCACACACCCTCTTGACATTCCTTTGGGCCTTACACTTACCAAGCCTTTCGGCATGTTACTCCAAGGAAAATAAATAGGTTCCATTGATTGGTTAGATCAAAGACGCACAGTTCACCTTTTTGGCATTCCCAGAGAAAAGAGTAAAGATGACCATCCTCGTTGCTGATATCCCAGCGGCATATGGAATTCTACTAGGAAGAAGCTTTTGTAGAGAGGTTGGTGGAGAGATTCATATGGACTGGTCCAAAGCCAAAATCCCCATCAAGGGTGTAATGTAGACATTGGAGCCTGAATCACAAAAGAAGTACCTGGTCACCAATTCTGATGACCCCAAAGCCCAAATTCTCTTTGAATCATTAGGGATGGGGAACTACTTCTTATCTACTGAGTCTGATAAAATGGACGTTCTCGTCTAAGAGGAGGACCTTAACAAGATATGGACACTTTGTAGTTTGATGGCAGTTGTGCAACTAGCGGATGCGGTGTTGGGGCTGTGCTAATATCTCTTGAAGAGGAGATTTTTCCTCTCTCTTTCAAGTTGTAGTTTTTCAATACAAATAATACTGTTGAATATGAATCTTTGCTACTTGGCATGCAAGCTGCAAAAGAAAGGGGAATTAAGAACCTAAAAGTATAGGGTGATGTCGAGCTGATCGTAAATCAAGTGAAAAGAATATACCAAGTAAAGAATGAAAGGCTCGGGCATTATCACAACGTGGTATGGGACAGCATTGAGGAATTTGACGCCTTCTCAATAAAATCCATTCCAAGAGCTCAGAATGACATGACCGATTCATTGCCATTTCAACGTCTCTCATGCTCCTCACACAAGATTGAAGACGGACACATATACCATTGAGGTGGTCTTCCGCTTTGAGCGTGCTTAGAAAAATTCTAGGCACTAGCGGTATTCAACGATGACAATCAGCTCATTACCTTTCTAGAGAAAGCGAGAAAATTTTAGTGAGCTTCATTTTGAAGGATCTACTTCAATGTCGTGAATCTATTACGAAAGCAAACAAATCAACAGGAGTTGATGGCATATGTAAGCTCAAGGGAAATGAAAGCCTATAAGGTTCGGTCTCTCTGAATGATTGTTTGACAAACATGATCATTTTGTCAAGAAGAAACGGCAAGATGACCCTAATTCCTCTCCGAAACCGAACCGGTCAACTTAGGTACTACGGAACATCCGTAGTTTGTGAACATTGAGAAATGTTGTACACCAAGAATAGCAAAAGTTTATCAAATTATCGAAGATTGGTGAGCAAGGTATGGCAAAGATTCACTGGAGAGACCAGATCCTCAAGGATAGTGAGAAAGTAATTATAAAGTTCACGGACACTGTATCGAATATTAATCAGGCTAAAAAGGAACTCCAGGTGATTACAGGGCCTATCTCCGAAGAGTTGGACCATGCCAGGTTACAACATCGAGACATTCCAAAAGATGGTCGACTGCCCAGTTGATGATTTAGTAAAATTCATCATCTTCGATCATCTAAGAGCACATAATAAAGTCCTTGCTACTTTGGATTATCTGGTTGACCAGATGAAATTTGTCTTGGAGAAGATTGATAAAATCAAGGAGGAAGCCTTGGATGCGATGCATCAAATGGAGCAGATTGTCCTAAGGATGTCTCTGGGCTCTCTCACCCCATCATACGCCTTGAGGAAGGTAGATGACACTATTCGGATCTTTAAGGAGATCGCGTCGCAAGGGTTAGGGTCAGAAGCCACTTTTGACGTAGTCTATCAACAACCTTCTAACTTTGTTGTGATTTTGTCGATACACGATGGATGCGGGTAATGAATACTTCAAGCTCTAGGAGAGACTCACGGATGAACGGGAGACTTGCGATGTCATCATGATCACACCAAAGGTACCACTCAGGATCAACTTCAACCAATGATTAGCAAGTTCATGGAGTATCGCGCTCAATTTCACATCTCCTCTCCTGAGCAGAAGCAAGATACTCCTTTCCAGCCACGGGATGATGATGAATAAGCTCCTTCCTTCTAGGATTGTTCCTTTTTTGTAAAAGTATTTAAAAGTTTGTTGGCACAAATGATGACATCATCCATGTTGCACCATGAGATGTTGTCATCCACTAAATTGCCCAAAGTCAACAGTTGACTTTTAGATATTTTGTAAATATTTTGTAATTAGTTGTTGGTTCCTTTTTTCCTTCTTTCTCCTTCTCCTTCTATATATACTTGGATACTTGTTGTATTCAAAGGGGGTGAACATTTTTAGATGAAAATAGAAGTGAGAAGGAAAAAGTCTTTGTACTTTTACAACAAGAAAATATTAATACATAAACTAAGACTTTATGCTCAATGGAAGTGTTATGTGTATTAGATCTTTCTTAAGTTAGATCTATGTTACTTTTCTGTCAAATCTATCTCTACTTTTTTGACATTTGTTCATTAGTATTGCTTTGTCTGTTTATGCAAGTAGGTTTGGCTCTGTTTACTACTAGCCCAAAACATAAACCCTCTGACCTTTTTGTTTTGGAATTCATTTCTTTTCTCCCTTTAGATCTATCCTATCTCCTCTCCTCCCTTCGTTCCTTTCTCTCACAGTCAGAAATACCCCTACTGGGACGAGATCCCAAACCCCTGAAGGCAGAATATTGTAGGACTTGCACATTACTACTGGTAGAATAGCAATAAACCATTTTCACTTTGTTGTCTCAAAGAGAGGCTATGCCTTGCACACTTTGTTGGCTCGTCTATCCATAGATCTCGCCCTCCCGATTTTCGGACCAACACAACCTGCAAAGGAGATTTGGACTAAACTTCAAATTATTTATGAAGGAGATGATAAAGTCAAGTTAGCAAAATTGTAGACCTACAAAGCTCAGTTTGAGAATCTAAGATGAAAGATGATGAGAGTATAACAACCTACATGCAGAGAATAAATGAAGTTATCAATATGATCAGAGGCCTAGGTGAGAAACTAGAAGAAATTTGTATAGTCCAAAAGATTCTAAGATCTCTTGATTGCCAAATATGATGCAAAGGTTTCAATTATGGAAGAAGCCAAAAACATGAAGACTCTCACAATGGATGAATTATAGAGCATCCTCTCAACATACGAGATGAGAACTATTGGATCCAAGTCTACTAAGAAAGAAGTAGCTTTTAAATCCAAGAAAGAAACTCAAACCAAACAACGAGAGGGAAAGAATCAAACTCAGAGGATGAATCAGATGATGAAAATATTGAGGTGATGTTTGTAAGAAGACTAAAAAGAGGCTCAGGTAAGTACAAAGGAAAAATTCCATTCAAATGTTTTGAGTGTGGACAAATAGGCCACTTTACTACAAAATTCCCAAACAAGAATAAAGAGACTCAATCTAATCATGATGAAGATAGTCATAAACACAAGAAAAAAGGCTAACTTCAAAAGGAAAGATGGCAAGAAGAAATTATTTAAGAACAAGAGGAACTTCTATTCAAAAGAAGAGTCTAGTGAATCTGATTCAAACAACCCTAGCAGCTCTGAAAGTGAAGATAATGAAGCTCAATTTGAATGTTTATTCATGGCTATGGATGCATCTGAAGAATGTAGTTCAAGAAGAAATAGTGTTGTTGATTATGAAGACTCTGATGAATAAGAAGCAAGTGTAAATATGGAAGTAGAATTGGTTTGTGCTCTTGAAGAACTAAAATTGTGTAAGAGGAAGAATCAAAAGTTGAGATGTACACTAAAATATTATGAAGAAAAAATTTGTGTCTTTGAGAAAAGAAAAAGTTTGAAGGAAGAGGAAGAAACCAATGAGCTCAAAGAGCTTGAAACTCAGCTGGAAAATATCTCCAACTCTTACAAATCAAAGGAGGATGAATGCACAAAATTGAACTCATAATTGGAACGATTGAAAGATGAGGCTGAACAAATGACCAAAAGCTGACAACGTATGAAAAGTTCCAAAAGAGCTCAAATAGTCTAACTAATATAATAAGCATTCAACATGACACAAGTGACAAATAAGTAATATGTTTTAAGGAAGAAATTAATGAAAAGGATCCTACAAAGAATGAATGAAATAAGACTGCATCAATTCCAATCACCTCTTCTAGTAAAAAAGAATTCATCAAAATTGTCAAGAGAAGGAAAAATTCTCCCAGAATCACCTATGTTATGAGGTACACACATTCTTTCTATGGTTATTGTTTTTCATGTAACCAGTTTGGACACAAAGCCACTAAATGTAGAAAATATGCTAGAGGATATAGAAGAAACTATAATTCTTCATACACTAGAATGAACTATAATGTTTTTCACTATAAATATCACAAGAAGAGTCATGTAACTTCAATGAGAAAACAAGAACCACCTAAACAAAATAAATGGGTGTATGTTGTAAAGAAAGATGCCAATAAGAGAAAAGAGTCTTTCTCAATAGTGCAAACCACATTCCATGTGCAAAATGAAGATAAAATTTGGTATTTAGATAGTGGATGCTCTATTCATATGATAGGTGAAAAAATAAATTTATCTCTCTGTCAAACAATGCATCAGGAGTTGTTAGATTTGGTGATAATAATTCAGCAAATATAGTTGGAAAAGGAACTTTGAGTCTAGATAATGGTAAAACAATCACAGAGAATGTCTTATATGTTGAAGGCCTCAAACACAATCTATTAAGTGTGATTCAAATGTGCAAGAAAGGTTATAATGTGATATTCCATGACAAATGATGTGATATTATCAATGGAAAAATAGGGAAGAGAGTTGCAAAATCTAAATGAACCAAGAACAATATGTATGTTCTAAATGAAATAAATAAAGAAAAATGTCTCTCAAGTAAAATTGATTACAATTGGTTGTGGCACAGAGATTAGGACATATGAGTTTTGAAAATATTGTAAAGTTAAGTGCTAAGGGTGGTGTGAGACACATGCCAAATATTTTAAAACCAATAGACACATTATGCAAGGCTTGCCTCCATGGTAAACAAACAAGGAGATCCTTCAAGTCCAAAGAGTATTCTACCACTAGACCTCTAGAACTGATTCATACAGATCTTTGTGGACCTACCAGAACTGAAAGTATACAAGGAGATGTGTATTTCATGTTATTAATAGATGATTACACAAGAATGACATGGGTAGCTTGCTTGAAGCAAAAATCAGAAGCTCTGAAATATTTAAGACCTTCAAGGCACTTGTGGAGAATGAGAAGAACTCCATAAAATCAAATGCTTAAGATCAGATAGAGGTGGATAATTTTGGTCCAAAATGAGTTCGATGAATTTTTGAAGAACATGGAATTAGAAGACAATTCTCAGCCGCTAGAACACCTCAACAAAATGGGGTTGTTGAAAGAAGAATAGATTGTACAAAGAAATGGTGAGAACCATGTTGAATGAATCTAAAACTCCCACATAGATATTAGAGTGAAGCATTTTACACAAGTGTACATTCTAAACAGAGCCCAATTGAGAATAAACAAGTGATAAGACTCCCTATGAACTATGGAAAAATAGGCCAGCCAATGTAAAACACATAAGAGTCTTTGGAAGTAAATGTTACATCAAAAGAGATGAAGACAATTTGGGAAAATTTGACTCTAGATGTGATGAAGGCATATTCCTTGGTTATTCAACAGTCAACACAGCTTATAGGTGCTACAATAAGAGGTTGCAAAATATTGTTGAAAGCACAAATGTAAAGGTGGATGAGTCTCCAAAGTCCAACACTCATAACACAATGGTGTTCATGAAGAACAAGAAGATGATGAAGAAATGGATAGTCCACGTGAAGAAGTAGATGAAGTGGAAGAAAGACAAGACACTAAGACACCCTCAAGACAAGTTAAGAGGGATCATCTAGTAAATCAGATCATTGGAAACAAAGAAGGTGGAATTCTAACCAGAAGAAGGCTAAGAGAGCAGAAAAATCATGAAGATATAGCACTCTTTTCCATGATAGAACCCAAAAATGTTGCATAAGCTAGCAAGGATCAACATTGGGTAAACGCATGAATGAAGAACTTGATCAATAGAAAATAATGAAACCTAGGAGCTCATGCCAAGACCCAAAGGACAAAAATGTGATAGGAACTAAATGGGTATTTAGAAACAAACTGAATGAAAAGGGAGAAGTGACAAGAAACAAGGAAAGACTTGTGTGCAAAGGATATGTGCAAATGGAAGGAATCAACTTTGATGAAACATTTGCACCAATGGCAAGGATGGAAGCAATCAGATTGTTCTGGCATATGTGGCTTACAAGAAAATCAAAGTGTTCCAGATGGATGTTAAATCATCTTTCCTTAATGGTTTTCTAAATGAAGAGGTATATATTGAACAACCTAATGGATTTTCACTAACTGAAGATAAAGATCATGTGTGTAAGTTGAAAAAGGCCTTGTATGGACTTAAACAAGCTCCTAGAGCTTGGTATAACAGATTGGATTCATACCTCATTGAGCAAGGATTTAGAAAAGGTGTTGTTGATAATAATCTCTACATTAAGGAAGAAGACAATCATCTAGTTCATTTTCATTATCTACATGGATGATATCATTTTTGGAGGAGATTATGATAAGATGACTTATGAATTTTTGATATGATGAAAGAAGAGTTTGAAATGTCTATGCTTGGATATCTCATTCTTTCTAGGGCTTACAAATCAATCAATTAGACCAAGGTATCTTCATATCCAAACCAAATATATCAAAGAAATGTTGAAAAGGTTTAGGATGGAAGAATGCAGACCTATAGGAACACCAATGGAAGTAGGATGCAAGATGAGAAAAGAAGACATCTCACCAAAAGTAGACAAAACTTTGTATAGATCCATGATAGGCAAGTCTACTCTACTCCACAACATCAAGACCTGATATCATGCAGGTGGTAGGCCTTGTTGGAAGATTTCAAGAAGATCCAAGGAAACACACTTCAAGGTGGTCAAAAAATAATTCTAAGATATCTCATGGGAACACTTGAATATGGACTTTAGTACCCCAAAAGTAATGACTTCAACATAAAAGCATATACATATGTTGATTGGGCTAGAAGTGTTGATGAAGAAGAGTACAAGTGGTAGAGCATTCTTTGTTGGAAATTGTCTAGTATCTTGGTTGAGCAAGAAGAAATCATTAGTGGAACTTTCAACATGTGAAGCAGAGTATATAGTTGTCGCATGATGTGTTGCACTCAAGTTCTCTGATGAAGTAGACATTGGAAGATTACAAGGTAAAATTTGATAGTCCAATTCCCTTGTTTTGTGATAGCACAAGTGCAATAAGTGTCTCCAAGAATCATGTTTTCCACTCAAATACCAAGCATATTCCAATTATATATCATTTCTTAAGGGAACAAGTGAATGACAATAAAATCAGCCTAGAATATGTGAGCACTAAAGAAGAAATTGTAGATATCATGACAAAACCTCTGCCAAAAAGCTAACATTTGAGAACTTAAGGAATGAATTGGGGTCATTCCTAATCCCACCAACAACTAGAAAGATGTGGAGATAAGGTCAGGGAGCATTCTCATGCAATATCATCTCCTAATTAGTGCCAAAAAAATATTCATGTGAGGGGGAGCTAGTATGTCAGCTTATCTTTAACAATTGGTATCATCATCACTCAAAGGGGGAGCATTTTCGTGAGCCTACAAGGTCATATGGATCATAAGTATGAGCCTAAGGGGAGATTCTTGAGGTAAGAACATGAATTATCTAGCTTACCTGCATTTTCATCATAGTATGGCATAGATGGCCCTTTGTCATTGTTTTCAAAGGGGGAGAAAATATGAAATCAGAAAGTAGCTAGTAATATCGAAAGGGAGAGAGAAGCTGAAATCAGAAATCAGCCAAGGGAAAGATACAAAGTGTTATCGAAAACTGATATGCAAGTTTTTGCCATCAAAGTTTGTAGGTTTCTGAGGAAGTTTCCATCAATGAAAAAGGGGGGTTTTTTGGACCTTTGTCATTATCATAAGTGTTGTCATTGATGTCAAGTTACATTGATGACAAAAGTGGCAAAAGTATAGTGCAAGTGTTGTGCAAGTATCTCAAAGATCAACCATGTATGGAAAGAAAAACTTGGTAAGAGAAATATGAAGGTTGATTGGTAGTGTTAGCTCTTGACATGCTCTTGGATGATTAAGGATAAGTTCTAAGGGACTTAATCAACTTTTGTGCAAGCCACGGATATGAGGAGTTAGCCGCCAAAGTCTAGAAGAAACTATGGAGGCTTAGTGAAGCAGTGAGAAAAAAATAAAAGTCGCGGATGAGAAAGGTGAAGCCGTGAATGTGAAGGAAAAGTAGAAAAAGCAAGGAAAGTCTAGAGGAAGCCGCGGATAAAGAGAAAAGCCGCAAAAGACTAGAGATAGTTGTGGAGAACTATAAAATCTGCAGATAAAATAAAATAGCCATGAACATGGAACAAATCCAGACTACTAAAGAATGCGGTGGAAAAAGGAGGAAATCCATGAAACATTGCAAAAATCATGAATAACTAAAAATTTGTCATCAAAGAAGAAATGACTAGATCAAAGGATAGTATTGCAATGTAAAAAGGAAAAAGTCACAAAAGCTAAATGAAAGTTGTGGAATGAACAAATATGGACTGGATAAGGATCAAGAACAATTAAAATTCTTTGAACATGGACAAAGTGAGACTTTGTTCTCTAAAATCGATAATGATTCGATTATCTGATTATTGTGGCTGTGTATACAACTTGAGCTCCATGAAAAATGAAGAAATCTCCAGTTCCATACTGTCAACATTTAATGCTCTTTGACTTTGTGGAAATGTAGTTACATTCTCTATAAAATTCCTGATTTCTAGTAAAATTAAATATTAGAGAAAAAATAAGTTCACTCACCTTGATCACGTTGGAAATCAAAAAATATGAGAAATATATTTTTGGTATTGTCTCATAAATGTCTCATGAAGTAATGTATTGAATATAGAAAAATCAAGCCAAACATAGAGAGAATAAATCTAGAGTTTGTTGCATGCATTTAATTGACCATATTTGCATCCGACATAGTGGAAGAGTACATGACATACTAAGGAAGTGATGGGGGTGTATTAATTATCTATAAAAAGATATCTCTATGTGAATATGGGTGTCGCTCAAGTGATAAAACGGTTCATTTGAGTGAAGGTATCTACAGAAGAAAAAGAAAGACAAGGGAGAGAAAGCAGATGAAGTATTAAATAATCGATGAGAAGAACATCAAGGAAACTAATTGATTGAGAAAAGTAATTGAATCGATGAGTAGAAGAGAGTGACAGAGAAAACACAAAAAGATACAGAAAAGTGATCATAATCCATTATGTAAGCAATCTTGATTCTAAGTGATCAATTAATTTGTAATAAAATTGTATTTCTAAGTGGGTGCTTAGATTATAGGAGTGGGTTCTCCTTGCAAGTTGGTGCTTGCTAAAATCTATTGAGTGGGTGCTCAGTTATCTTTGAGTGGGTGCTTGAAGAATCTGAAGTGGGTGCTTCAGGGGTTGAGTGGGTGCTCAACTAAAACCATTGTAAGATTTGGAATTGGTGTTCCTAATAAATCCTTGGTTTCAAGTGGGTTTTTCTCCCAAAAGGGTTTCCCACTATAATTTATGTGTTTTGTGTTATCTTGTTTGGCATCTATTTGTTTAAATGCTCATCATACATTTCTGCACTCAACTAAGGAATTCTGGATTAACATTATTGTAAAACATTTTTAATCTGCACTAATTCACCCCCTCTCAATGTTTGTGATCTCTAACAATAGAGAATTAGTAACTTGGTATGATGTGTTGTCCCACTCATTTTGAAATGTGTCGAACATGCCTCCCATGATTTGGTTGGAGGAGCTTATATCGGTGGCTAGGTCAATGCAGTTGAGGTAGCCACCAATGTTATCGAGCTATTTTTCTAGTGTTGATGAATGCCTGGCAATTTTGCAAGTGGTTGCTCATTTTCTTGTTGATGATTGCATAAATGGTTCGATGCAATCTCTGGAAGTCAGTGAGTTGGACTCCTATGGAAGAATTTCAAATT
Source organism: Taxus wallichiana var. yunnanensis (assembly GCA_018340775.1). NCBI lineage: Eukaryota > Viridiplantae > Streptophyta > Pinopsida > Cupressales > Taxaceae > Taxus > Taxus wallichiana. The sequence goes on from CM031238.1 coordinate 782,738,327, forward strand.
CAAGGTGTGCTTTCCTCTATGCAGCTACAAACCTTTCCCGATTTAACCACTCGTCTTGATAAGCTCGATTGCAGCAACTATTTAAAGATGTTAGCAGAGAGTACCAAAAAATGATCTCTTTTGTTTTTGAAAGAAGACAGGCTTAGAAGGTTGAACTTGGGCAAGAAACCATTTGTATTATTTTAAAATTTGGGCTCTGCAAATCATCTGATCTTAATTTTTAAAAGAAAATCCAATTTGAAGCAAATTTTGATTAAAAATGCGAAATAAAAACGTGGGTGATAATGAAAAAATAGTGTGTAATACATAATTTTGGAAAAAATTGTAGAGAAATTTGATAAACTCAACAACTAATTTGTATATCATCATAATCAAGTGAAGGTAGATTTACCTCATAGATGAAAAATATTCATAAATTTAAATATTACAGTTGCTTCAATTTTGAAGACATTGTCATCACCTCTCGAGCCCGAGTGTAGTTCCTCGATGCTCACATCATCAAAAAATCAATGCCACCCATAAATGAACGATGCTCAATTTCAGCTAGAGACATCACCAGATCAGAATCCCTTACGATAAAATCAAAACAAAAATCCCTTGCTTTGATGGATGTAGGCAACACAAGCTTCCAACATACATAATGAAATGGGTCCTGGGAAAGATCCATAACGAAAAGGCCACGATTACTAAAATTCGGTGGGGATATTTTTCAAATACACGTATCAAATTAATTTTATGTTTTTCAAAAAGATCCTCTTCATAATGAAAAAACAATGTGTAATAACAAAAAATCCCCTACTTTGATGGATGTAGGCAACACAAGCTTCCAACATACCAAATGAAATAGGTCCTGAGAAATATCCATAATGGAAAGGTTGTCATTACTACAAATGCAAGGTGGGATATGTTCAAATACACGTAGCAGATTGATTTTATGTTGTTCGGCAAGATCCTCTTCATAATAAAAAACAAAGCATAATACATAATTTTGAAAAAAATTGTAGAGACATTTGATAAACTCAACGAGTAATTTATATATCATCGTAATCAAGTGAAGGTAGATTTACATTAAAAAAACCCAAATAATAAAAATTCAAAAAATTAGGTGAAAAAAAAATCCAAACCGCATTGGATATTAAATTTTCAACTCAAATAACAAAGGAACCAACTTTGAACTAGTACAAATTCAGTAACATATGTGTCTAATGGCAACACATCAATTCCCCCTATTATACTTGAACGGTGACATTAAACCTGAAACTAATATTGACTCCAACGAATGATATAACTTCAAGAATGGCATACCCACGAGCATATCTGAATTGACATGTTCCTCCCACCACAGAAACCTCCCTCTGTGGCAGACGAAATCTATTTGCCCCCGCAATTCAAGGGTGCTTCGATTGTATTTCTCATTCTCAAATATAACAGAGGTAACATGAAGAAAATTGCTTAATCTCTGATCGGAACTGGCCTCCATTCTCCCCACATAGTTGGATGATGGATCGGGTCCTTTTGTGATGGGATGGTCCAGGACGTTCACCGTTCCCAACCCTAAGCTATTTGATGCAGTTCCATTCACTCTTGAAACTACAAATGAAGTGGCATCACTTCAATTGATGATTGCGTATCGATAAAACACCATGCTCTATTTTTTGGTAGCTGGCATTATTCGTGCATGTATTTTGCATGAATGACAGCCACTTGAAGTTAAAACACATAATTTTGGGGCTTCAAATATAATAATGACCATTCAAATGGTCGTTCATTGGGATTTTTGACATCGGTGGATGTTTTCACTCGCGGGGAACTTTCTCATAGGGGAAACACCTTTTGGCATAATTATTTTAAATTGTTAGCGCTTTTAGGGGTTTAATGAATGTGTGATTTTGTATTTAGGTATGATTTTAGGTAATGGTCACATTTTTGGTAGGTGTTTCATATGTATTTTCTATAATAATATAAAATATATATCTCATATAGGTGTCATGTCATTTGTGTAGAGAAGTTGAAAGTTGATCATTTAATTTCGAGTGGTGAGTCAAGAGACTTGTTATTTATGTCCTTAAGTTAAAATGTTTTTTATTTATCAATTATAAATTGAATGACTTGTTTCATCAATTGTCATATTTAAATAGGTGATCTTAGGTTTACTAATATTATCTTGTTTAACTCATTATTATGTTTTTATTGAAAAGATTCATTGTAAAAGTCTAACAAATAGAAATAAAAATTGCCTCACCGACACATTTGTTATGTTACTCAATCTCCTGGAGCTATTAATACTCAAAAGCCAAATTCCCGAGTTAGTAACATTACACTTTGGATGAAGGAGGTCGATCAAAACCTCTCTTTAGTTGCCAACAATAGGAATACTCTAGTTGTGGTGACATTTATGTGGTGTGAGTATGTGTTTTTCAATTATGCAATGTGTTTCTTTTCAATTTTTGCTTTTTGTGGTTTGTATGGGATATTAGAAAAATGATTGTATTAGAGAGAAGATGACCGCAGGTGATCCTCATCGCTATATTTTTAGAAGATGATCATTTGGTGAGTATGTTCATTGGTAATGGTGATCATGTGGAACAAGATCCAAGAAAACATGATCTCAGTCGGTAGTATGTAGTATGATATAATTCACTTTTCAATGTGCCTATTTGAAGAATAAGTGGAATTTTCACATTGTGGGTAGAACATGACACTAGTGTTCCATTTTCATTTTTCACAAAATGGCTAAATTTAAGGGCAAATTCCATTAGCGGTGGTAATTTTCTATGTTATTCAAGATCGAGTGGCACCGATCAACAATAATGGTTGTAATTTAAAACATTACAGTTCTTATAGGATGTAATGTGAAATCTTTTCAATATTTTTTTATTGTTTATTTTTGTAATAAGTGATCTTTTATTCCCGCATACTTCTTTGATGTACAAGCATAGTGATGAAAAAATCACCGAGTAAGTTAGTTCATGGATCTTAAAAGGGTTTGTGGGAGGATCTATCAAACCAAACGCAGGTAGATAGTTGATGGGGCATGTTCACGTCAAGGTTTGTGGTAAGCCTATTTAAAACCATGGAAGGAGAGAGCCTTTCTTTGGATCAAGATCATGAGTCACATAGTAGGACATGTCTCACGGGGCGATCATACTTTGGAGATGAGTGTGTGAATGTTTTTCTACCATGTTCACACTAATGAGGGATATTAGGGAAACTATGAGTTAGTAATTATTATCATGTAATTTTGAGTTAGTAAATATGTTAGTAATTTTTTATATAATTTTTATATAAAACAAATTATAACAATACGGGTGAGAGACTTCGACAAATCATGTAGATAGGGAAGAGAGGTTATATCTATCTCCTATAATTTAGGAAAGTTATTTCCTATATAAATGGTTGTATGCAATATGAAATATTAATGGAATGTATTAAATAATATTAGTAATTATTTTTTCTATTATATGCAATAACTCTAATTTTTCTCCACATCTTCTTCTTCCCCTACTACCTCCCTTTCTTCTTCTTCTTCTTCTTCTTCCTTTGTTACATCTATTTCTTCTTATTTTCCTCTTCTACATCCATTTTTTATTCTTCTTCCCTTGTTCTTATTTGTTCATTATCTCATATAACTTCTTAAGATTGGATAGCCTCTTGACCTTCTTCATCTTTGAAAAATTCTTTAGTTTGGTGTGCTTGGAGATCTTCTTCATCTTAGAGAGATTAAGAATTTCTTTTTCTCTTTTCAAATTTATTATTTTGCATCTTTTTCATTGTATTATTTATTTATTTTTTATATTTCTATCATGATCATACTTCTTATGTCTTTTATGTTTCTAGCCCATCATAAGAAATTATATATTTGCTTTAAGTTTGATACATATATAAATTAACTCTACTTGTCCAACTTACCTAGAAAAATATGGAAATTGATTCAAGGTAGATCATAAAATTGATTAGAATGTACTATTTATGTTATCAATATATTTCTCAAAATATCATTTTTCTAATCTATTTATCTCAATTTGTACTACTTTTCTTAATCATATTCAAGAGCCCCGCTTTGACATCAATGTCAAATGTTTGTTTTACATTATTTTTTCTAGCATTGAATTTCTTAATAGCATAGATCTTTTTCCCTATTTGGACATTTTTCTTTGACTTAGGATGTGGAACATTAATCCAAGTTTATATTAACTTATGTCTGAATTCATATTGAATTACATGTTCCACACTATCATAAACTAAACCAAAGCCTCTAGAGTTTGTTCCAATAGTTTTGAATTGAGAAAGAAAGATTGTGTGAGGATCATTGACTTTGAATTTTTCATTATTTCTACATTTATCTTGAGGCCACTATGATTTTTACATCTATGGTAACTAATGTGAATGACAAACTATTTTCTACAATATTTTATTCACATTATAGTTGTGTCACATAATGTGTAGAAGTAGGAGTGTTATACAAATATATAGCTTCACAAACACACCACAATGAGAAAAATTATGAAACAATTATAAATTCCCTTTCAAAAGAAGCACATAAGTCTCACTTTTCAATATTTTTGTACAAGAAACAAATATTTCATTTGTGAAAGCATATAACTATTTCAAGTGTATTAGAAATTTTGTATGAACAACAAATATGACCACAATAAAATCAATATTTATGTTTTTAGTCAAACATTAAAAATTGGTACATAGATATACACTAGGGGTTCCATCATTAGGTTAGTTCAAAAATATATTGTATACACAATCTAACATCTAACTTAGGACATGCTAGGAGATATTATTAGGAAATAATACCATCCAAAATCCTATCACACAGGTACCAAACAAGCCACTTGAAACCCTTTCAACTGAGCTAGACAAATGTCCTACTATGCCCCCCAATGAACTTAGATGAAAATGTTATGTTTTTGAACAATTTTAACACCCAAATAAGTGAAAGAAACAAAAAAATTAACATACCCTTAAAAATCTCTATTAACATTAACATTAGCCATGATTCAATGATTTTGAAACAAATATAAAAAGATTTTGTAGATCTATTAATATACCTAAAATTAATTCATACTCGACACAAACAATTATTTGCAACTTACAACTACACTTTCATCAGTTGATATATAATCTTATTTAAAGGTATTTAAACCATGAAGGTGTATAATGAAATACCTTTGAGCTAGAAAAGGAACTTTTTGCATGAATTTTTAATTCATAATCGAATTGAATGACCTATTAGTATTACAATATACATGCATTATGGACTTAACCCCATTTGTATTCCCTCTTTTCTCTCTTTTTCTCGGGGGTCGATAACTATTTAACCCTATTACTTTAACATTAAAGAAGAGTTCAATCCATCTATCAATAAGGGTAGAAAATGATTAGATTGTCATCTCTAGAGTAGGGATTTAATGATTTGTAGAACTAATTCCAAGATGCACTAAAAAGGCTTAAACTAATTGTGTAGTAAGACATGTATTTAGAGAATTTAATGAGGTTGGTAGTATTATCGTGCACTCTAAGATGCTTTGCTACAAGGAAATGTGTGTGAGAGAAAATACAATCAATTTAATTCTTAGAGATGCTGGAAAAAGTGACTTTTGATGGTTGTATGGGATTGAAGTACACATACAATATTCCCTTTCGCAGTGTAACTTTCAACTCTGTGTAATTTTTATTTTAGATATAATAAGGAATTCATATTGGGATGAGTACACAAATAAAATTAGATCACTCCCACAATCTGTAGTTTATCATTCAAATGGTGAATGTATCGTATGTTTTTAAATTTTAATTTCGATCAAAAATATAAAGGATTGTGTATAATTATAGACTTGATTATGATGAAATATACGAGTTAGTTGTTGATTTTCCTTTCAAATTTTAGGGCATATATTCATCCTTTATTTATCTATCATCCCATCTTTATTAAAATAGCGTTATGATCACCACTAAATTAGTATGTAAACTACTCAAGATATGGAAACACGGCCTATAATGATCAATATTTGAGTTAAGACTCCTTATTTGACTTAACCATTCCTAATTATATAAGACTACATAATATTTTATGTATTGATTACCAAATTTAGAGAATTCTTTGTGACTTGGAGGTATTATTTATATTTTGAAAGGATTGTTTTTACTTCAATTTGATTATTGTAAATATTAAATTGTATTGGTCATAGACATTTATATTGTACTTCTCTTTGATCTTTATAAAAATTTCAATGGAATTTAATTCTATCTCAAGATATTTTTTTATTATTGGTAAATAGTTTTTTGAAAGGGACTATACCCTTGTATACAAAGAGGGCCTAAAAGCTAGAATAGGAATTAAAAAGCACCACAAAAAGGATCAAGATCTAGATAAGTCATAAGAACCAAAGGTAACCAAAGAGAAGTTACCACAAAACAGCTAACCAGTTCGAACACTGCAGAAAAGCAGCCAAAAAATAGCTAAAAAACAACAAAAACACGAAGGAAGGCATCAATCGTAGCGAAGCTCCACATTTACTTCTTGGCAGCTTTGGCAATTCTGGATTTGATAGTTTTCCAAGAGGTAAACAAAGCCAATGTCATCATGTGAGTAAGGTCTGAAGCATCCAGCTTTTCAATGGTCTGTTTGCTTTCTTTTTCCGTGCCCCATAGAGTTGTTGGGATTTCACTGAGAGCAGAGACGTTGCAGACATGCTGCTCAAGGAAGTCTCCGATTGCACTAAAAATAGCCATATTATGGTCATGACGATTCTTGGCTTTCCCTAGATGGTTGTCCAGGGAGTTCAGTTTTTTATAAATATCCTCAACTTGTTTATTGTCAAGATCAACCTCCTCCTCCTTCTTCCTCTTACCTTTTTGCTTAGCCAAGTTTTTAACTTCATCTTTCAACAACAACATGTCTTTTTCTAAGGCTTCCAGCCTTTGTGTGGAACTCTCGGTGTGCAAAGCCTCATGCAAGCCAACACTTGCTAATATGGAGAATATTTTGAGCATCCTCCAAGTCCTGAGGAACGTTCCCCAAACAAGGGTATCCAGTTTCAGTTTCTTAGAAGACCTAGTTATAGGTCTGGTCAAAGTGGAGGTGAAGGGGGTGGGAGTAGAGGTGGAGGGGATGGTGGTGGGAGCCGAGATGGAAGGTAAAGGGGTAGCGGCAGCTGGTGATGGGGATAGAAGGAGAAGAGATGGGGGTAGTGGCAGTGGTGAAGGGGATAAATGGAGCAGAGATGGGGGAAGAAGGAAGGCTGGGATACTTAAGAATATAGAGTTTATGCAGCAAGAAGATGAGACCTTGATGCAGAGGGACCACATGAGTATGTTTTTGGAACTCCAAAATGGAGCGTTCAAGAGAATTAAGAAGATAGTGTGGGAAACATACCGTGATACTTCTACGGAAGTGATTGAGGAACACTAGATGCTTAATGGGCACTGTGACATATCTCCCCTCCAAGGAGATGTATCAAACCATCATGCGGGTGACATCGTCAAATGGTGGAGGGATAGAGCTAACCTTCAAACCCACCGTGAAGAAGATCAGTTCCTCATTGCCATCAACAAACTTCCTCTCCTCAGCTGCTCTGTCAATCCTTTTATTAAAAAAGTGGTACCCATCCATCCCAAGGCATGTTGCTTCAGCTATAAACTCTTCATTAATCGATATTTTTACCCACCATATTCAACTTTGTGATCCTTCCAATCCGTCACAAATTGCACGAAATGTTTTGTTGTGACCCTGTATCTTCTCAATAAAATTTGTAATGCCTCCCTGATTGAGAAGATTCCATAGCTCTTTATTATTCTTCCAATCCGGGTCCCTGCTGGGCTCAATCTGGCAAGGGGCTCCTCCCATTTTCACCTTGCTGAAGTGTTTGAAAGTATTTTCTTCAAAACCCCTATGAGGAATGCTATATGAAACGTAGTTTCCAATCATCTTTCTCTATTTTTAAAAATATCTCTCACACGATGGGAATGAGGATTAGTATAGCCATTGCTAACATGAAAGTTCCCACGAATGCCTGCATGAATGCTGCTTTGTACCTAGGAAATCCCGCATGTGTGAACTTCTACCTCCTTAGAAACCCACTCCAAGTCATCATCATCCTTACTACGGACTTGAATGTCCATAAAAACCTGTTTGAAAGTTGTTATAAGTAAAAGATTGCCCGCATGTGTGAATTTGATCTTCTCATAAATCCACTTTAAGTCATCATTATCCTTACTATAACCTTGATTTCCCACAAAGATCTGCTTGAGTGTTGTTTTAAACAAGAAATTGTCAGCACGTGTGTAAATCATATTCTCAAAGACCCACTCCAAATGATCATTAACCTTACTCTGTATTTGCATGCCCATAAGTATCCGCTTGAATGTTGTTTTGAACCTACTCAGAATGTGATCACTATTATCCCAAATAATGTGATTAACATTTATGTCGTAGTTAGCCAATGCATCTGCCACCTTATTACCCTCCCGGTAAGTATGCTTGATCCGAATATTGTTGAAGGTTTGGAAAATACTTATGGATTCCAAGATGAAGTCCTTGATGTTCCAACTTGGAGGTGAACACTGATTAAGATGGTTAATGATATTAAGCGAGTCTCCTTCCAAAGATAAGATTTTGAATATTATGAGTCTGAGCAATTCTAAGGCCCCATAAAGCGGCTAATGCTTCAGCAAAATGATTAGTTTGTATTCCCATTTTACCAGCATAAGTAGCTATCAAACTACCTCTATGATCCCGGATCACTCCTCCCCCATCTACAATCCTAGGGTTACCCTTAGAGGCCCCATCAAAGTTCAACTTATACCAGTTGAGATCAGGAGGGTGCCAATGTATCAAAGATCTATCAATATTATTACCGGTATTATTTTGGATACTGTCAGCTCCAATCTTCCATTGGGACAAGATATGCTCTTCATTTTCTGGATAACTCTTGTTCTTGGGGGGTTTAAATCTAACAATGTTCTCTTTAATAGCATTAGAAATTTTACCAATACTGAGCTTATAATTCTGTTTACTATTTCTAAAGATGATATCATTTCTATCTTTCCATATCCTCCAAATAACATGAGGCATTATCAATTTCCAAAGCCTTCTCACAACACAATGTTTGTAGGGCAGGCTCCATTGGGTCCAAAACTGACTGAAGTCCTTCGGCACCACCCAGGAAGCTTTAAAATTAGAGAGGGAAAAACTCCAAATTTTGGTAGCATATTCACAATGGATAAACAAATGACTGATATCCTCAGAGTCTTTTTTACACAGATGACATCTATTAGGCATTATGAAACCTTTTCTTATCAGGTTGTCAGTGGTAAGAATTTTTCCCCTGAGAGCAAGCCAAAAGAAAAAGTTAATTTTAGGTGTGAGCTCAGTCATCCAAATCCTACTCCAGTTGAACTCAGTTTGACTATTGTCAAAGAAAGTATTATAACCAGTTTTAACAGAGTAGTCCCCATCAATAGAATTGCTCTAGACCAATTCATCCTTAATGTCCAATTAACTTAAGGGGATAAGGTCCAACTGATCTTGTAGAGAGTATTATTATTGATAGTATCTCAAGATATTATTGATAGTCTCAATATATTATTGATAGTAGCTCAAGATATTATTGATAGTATTTTTTAAATCATTATTATATTTGGATTTACAAAAAGTAAAATACTCTTCTTAACCCATAATGGAGATGCAAACAAGACAAAAAGAATTGAAAGAAATTCCTATATAAAATTGTAAGAAAAACAATAAAGTAACAATTAAATAAAAATTGAAAAAATAAACTAAGTTTGTAAAAGGTGAAGAATATTGAACAAAATAAAATCATAGAAGAATATTGACATACCTTGACAAGAAAAAAATCTTGAGATAAGTTGAAGAATGAGATTGGAGCATAAAATACTATTTTTTGGCTCACACGGTTATGGTTGTAGCTACTTATGGTTGTAAATGTTATGGACATAACATTCACCAAAGTTATAATCATAAGTAGTTATACTTGTAACCCTACTAATATGGTCGCAATCCATAACTTATGGTGACTATTTTAGCGAATCGGTATCCCTCTGTTTTATCCCCGAACTAGGCATGTCGGTAATCCATATTACAACCCTTGGTCATATGGGGAAAGTTTTTCTCGGTTAAAATCTCTCAAGGGGTGGAATACAAGACCGCTTCTAAATATCAATTCCATATTCCTCTTTTGAAACCGCCTTCAACATAAAAACTCAAATTTGGTGACCATTGGTCCTTCAGACACCAAAATTGGGTCACACTCCCCTCGGTCCCTCATCAAATAACTAACTCAAAAACACTCACCTAACCATGGTCCCTTACACCCCACACTAATATTAATTTAATTAATTTAATTAAATTAATCCATGTCCTCACAATATTTATTATTTAATTATCCTAATTAAGATAATTCCCACACCACCACCTCACCTAGCCACCTCACCCCAAATCTATTCTTAGTATGTTTCCATAACTAACTAAGACCTAACTAAATCCTAAAAATCAAAGCCTACATTCCCTCTAACCACATTCCCACCCGTTAGAAAAGAAGCTTCTATTCTAATCCGTGAAAAGAAACTAACTAGATCCAAGAAATCAAGTAGATCTACCCATTTTAGTAAACCTAGGAAATCCCACCCTAACTCGACGCCGGTCACCCTAAACTGACGCCGGTCAACCTGGAACCATAGTCGGTTACCTTTTATTCCCTTTGGTAACCTTATTTTGACGTTGGCACATTTCTGAGAGAAAGAGAGAATAATCACATCTGCATGCAATCACAGCAAGCATTCGTTCACACCCAGACATCCACAACCATCCAAGTCAAGATCTAATTCAACCAAGCAAGGATAAAATCCTAGGTAGCTCAAGAAAGAGTCTCCCATCAACCGGTGGACCTTCACAGAAGAAATCTCTCACCACCATCCCCACTCTTCACCCATAGTCGACTGGTAGCAAATTCCAAGTAAGTATACTGCTCTACTCAATCCATTTTTGTTTGAATACTTTTAGTATTTAGATTCTTTTGAGCTATTGCTTTCCTAGCCACTCACAAGTCCTCTTTGGTAACTATCCCCCTATACTTCTCCCAAAACCCCTCAAAACCCCATCCTAGCAATCCAACACTCCATTTCAACCTACCCAACCCTTTGTGCAATCACAAAGAAGATCCAAATTCCATTCTGCAACATCTCCCATCTTCCCACAGTCACCGATGTCAGTCTCCCTAAATCATTGTCGGTCAAGCCTATACCGGCATCAATTCACCTACCTGATACTGCCCCTTTACTACCATTCACCAACTTAACCCATAACTCCTCCCAAATTCACCAAAACCCCACTAGACCTGCCCACTGACCTGCTTCCCTACTCACACCTCCTAGATACCTCACTCAGTTCCCCATTAACTTGAAAAATAGACCCAAACCCCTGTTCTTGACCTCCTTTCATTTCTTCAGTGACCGTCATGGGTCATGATTAGTTGGCATTAGTTAGCACTAGACCGAATCGGTCTCTATGTCTATCAACATAGTACAGACCAGCAACCTACCTACTTACTCCCAAGTTACCTATAATCACCTATGACCTTCATCGATCTCTCTGTTAGACTTGTAGAAACCCAAAACCATTTGCCCAACCTCCGGATTTGATCCTAACCTAGCTTGTTAGATTAGATTTTACTTATTGTGTTTATATGAGATGCCTAAATCATATTGACTACAGTAGGACAATATTTACCTTATTTCTCACATTAATTTGTTTACAACAGTGGATTGACAGCCATTTAGGGAGTATCACACTTCTGGATCTAGCATACGCTAGGCAGTCCACTGTATATATTGTTTAACTTTCATTTGGTGGTCTTGTTGTCTATTTCAGGTAGTTCCTCCTAGCCAAAAGGAATCTCTCACGATCAGTTGTGGATTAAGAAGTCATACACAATCAACAACCTTCAACCAACTTTAACAAGTATTCCTCCTAGCCCTTTTACCCTTATCTATTTCATCACATTCCAAGAAACACTCTAAGAATTAGGTGAAACATTTTGGCATGCCCGATGGGACCCATTTGGGGTCCTTTGCCTTTCTTCATTTCTAGGTGAAAGTTGTATGTTTGTTTTTTTTCGGAAAGGTTCTCACATTAAATTTCTCCCCTGGAATCTTCTCTTCTTTCTATTGTCTTAAAGCAATCGTGTTTTGGTGGTATAAATAGAACTCTTCTTCTCTTTCATTTGTATTGCTTTAGTGAAAGATCATATTCTCTCATGTTCATCTTTTGTGACATTGAATTTAATATTTCGATTTGGGCTTAAAATAAAATTTATTTCATTATGCTTTACTACATTAGCTCACATTAAATGAGGTCAACCTATACGCTGAAATTCATGCCCAACTGATGGTTGACAAACGAATCATAGAAAAAAACTTTCTTTCTCTTTCTCTCTCTCTGAGTCTTACCAAATGTCATGTCCCCTTCTAGTTGACATCTCTCAGAGCACAGGATTAGCCTATTATGCGACCCTCGTAGGCTGATAGGTTGGATAGGGGGTCATGTTGGAGTTTGGCTCGAGTTTCCAGGTTGCGATATTTGATCGATTGGCTTTCATTCGGGCTCGTTCGGACACTTTTAGCTTTGCATTGCTATTTTTAGCGATTCAAAGACTCAAAGAAGGGACCCCTGCTATTTTTAGCAATACGGATTGATCACGTGCAGAATCACTTCAGTGTTCGTCAGCTTCAGACGGTTTGTGCATCGGGTATATATCGAGAGAGATATTAATATTTAATTGATTTAATTAAATATTAATTGTGGGAGCATTATAATATAAAGTTATAATATTTTATTATAACTTAAGTGATTTCAGTGAAGGGGTCGCCCATCATCAGAAAAGGGGCCATTTTTGATGAGTATATTTTATTATTAAAATTTGGTTGGAGACTATTGAAAGATTAAAATTAAAAGTTCGAATTATTTTTAATGATTCCCTATTATTGAGGAATTCGCACTTTTCATGAGTATAAGCCATTTGCTTAGGAAGAAGAAAATTATTATTATTTGGGAATAAAAAAATTGATCAAGTCTGAGCAGAGCACAGGAGCCTAGGGTTTCAGTCTCGAAACATTGGGAAATGAGCCATCTCTAGTGAGTGCAATTCAAAGGGTGTGAAATATCATCTGATTTATTGCCAGGTAGAGGGATTTCTTCATCCAGAAGAAATTACAGAGCTTCACATTGAGTCAAAATTACAGGGTTTTGGATAGCAAGTTGTCCAGAGAGGTTTCTTACATCAAGGCGCCAACTTCCATAAGATTTGGAGATCTAGAGAATAGCCGTACTCTTATTTATTATTTCACTTCTTTGTCACTGATCAAGGGTTTTCTCATTTCTGCTATAAATACCAGGTTATTCATTGCTGCTTGTACCGATCAAGGGTTTCTCATTTCTACCGCAAATACCAGGTTATTCATTACTATTGTACCGGATCAAGGGTTTTCTCATTTCTGCTGCAAATACCAATCGAATCGGAATCGAAATCGGGGGAAACAAGGGTTTCTACAGTGGTATCAGAGCTAAATCCTTCCATCCTGAGGGTTTAGCAGTCTTATGCAGCCAGAACAGATTGGGTCTCACAGGTATTACACATGCAGGCGTGCTCTGATTGATAGGCAACAGAGTTTGATTCGGCAGCTGGAAAACATGGCTGACAGGAATGACAGAGCTGACAGGCCAGAGATACCTCATAATGACAGAGATCAAGACAATGCAAAGGTTTTGCATGCACTCAAGGATTTACGTGCAGGTCAACGGCAGTCCAATGATGTATTAAAGTAGTTGACAGTAGCACTTCAGAGACTAGGGACATCGAGGAGACCGTCACCACATCGTGACAATGACAGGAGTGATGCAGGTTCACAGATAATTCCTTGGATAGCTTCACGGACAGCAGACAGGCCTACTAGGCCTACTTTCATGAGACAGGAGCCCGACGAGGCTATAGCAGGTGAAGAGCATGAGGAGTTGTTCGCTGATACGCTTATGGCAGCGAACGAGGAGTGGGAGTTGGTACCACCCGAGGTCCGAGAAAGGATTCCTTTTGACCGGTTTGTCACTCAGAGGAGAGAACACAACAGAGGTCGACAGGATTGGAGACCTAGGCACCAGAATAATGACCTAAAACATGCTACGAACCGGCTCACATTAGCGATGTTCGATGGCAGTGGCAAAGTGACAGCCCAAGCGTGGATTAGTAAGCTTGACACATTCCTTACATTGCGTCCGATGGCGGAGAGAGATGCAATCAGGTATGCGACACTACATTTGGAGGGAGTAGCTTACGACTGGTGGCACCACGGAATGGTGACGCTACAACATGATAGGATCACTTCCTATCAGGAGTTTGTTGACAGGTTGGTAGAGCGTTTTGACAGGAAGGATCCAGAATCCTACTTCAGAGACTTGGCTCAGTTGAGACAGAGTGGCAGCTTGGAGTCATATATTGGTGACTTTCAGAGGTTATCAGTTATGGTTCCGAACATCTCAGAGAGGCGATTGGTAGTGCTCTTCATGGAGGGATTGACAGAGCCATTGAGAGGCTGGATCAAAGCCTTTGATCCTCCTTCATTACAGGAAGCGATGAAGAAAGCACGGAGCATGGAGTTGGCAGCACCGTCTAGTAGATTTAACTCCAGAGGTAATTCTTCATTCAGGGATAACAAGGGCTTTAACAAAAACAGGGACAAGTCTGATTTCATCAAAGAAAAATCAGATGCTAAGAACGATTCGAAGGGTAAATCAGCAGCGCCACCTTTGGATCGTGAGGCCCTTAACGATCTACGCAGGAAGAAGCTTTGCTTCTACTGCAGCCCCTATGACGCCAATCACAATTGTCCTCTAAGACCTAAGGGCAAGGCAAATCAAGTGATGTGGGTGTATTATGAGGACTCGAATCGAAAATCGAACGCAAGATGAGAGTTCCGAGGATTCGAGTCGAGGCTTTAGAGCCTAGGGCAGAGAGAGCTAGGGCTTCAGATACAGGAGGCACGCCTATCTAGCATTCAGCAGGAGGGTTCTTTCAGGATTCGTGGAGTGTTGGCAGGACAGAGGGTCATTACCCTACTTGATACAGGAGCCACACACAATTTCATAGATGCTAGATTCGTTGAGAAATGTGGACTCATCACTGAGGAGTTCGAGGGCATTAGGGTTAAGGTGGCCGACGGATACACTTTGAGGTGTGAACGCATGATTAAGGATCTCCCTTTACGCTTGAACAATTATGAGTTCAAGGCTGATTACTACGTAGTTAACATGGGAGACATTGATTTGGTTTTGGGAATGAAGTGGCTTCATTCATTGGAGGAAGTCACTCTTCGTCTCAAGGACATGGAGATCCGTTTTGATGTTGACGGGAAGACACACATTCTAAAAGCAATTCGGGACAGCAACATCAAAACAATTTCTTTTCGTCAGATGGAGAGGCTCATGCGTCACGACATGGTAGAGTGGGCTGCCGAGTGCACATTGGCACCTATACAGGAGGGACAGCAAAAGACTGAATACCATCCCAACATACAGCAGTTGAGAATCAAGCATGATAAGGTATTCAGTGATATTCCACCAGGGAGACCTCCAGACAGGGGCATTGAGCATATTATTGAGCTTGAGGAGGGCGCTAAGCCCATTATGATTACGCCCTATAGACATCCTAAACGGCTGAAGGATGAGATCGAGAAAACGATCAAGGAATTACTTGCTATGGGTCACATTCGGCCTAGCAAGTCACCATTTGCTTCTTCGGTTGTGTTGGTAAAGAAGAAGGATGGCACATTGCGCATGTGTATTGACTATAGAGTCCTAAATAAGAGGACGATCAAAAATAGGTATCCGATACCGCGTATTGATGAGCTTATTGATGAGCTCCATGGTGCATGTTACTTTACCAAAATTGATTTACGGTCAGGGTATCATCAGATTAGGGTCCGTGAGCAGGACATAGAGAAGACAGCTTTCCGATGTCATTGTGGACACTTCGAGTTCGTGGTGATGCCATTTGGGCTCACTAATGCACCAGCTACATTTCAGTCCACGATGAACAGGTTTTTTTTCATTCACTTTGTTGAGGAGATTCGTATTGGCCTTCTTCGATGATATCCTTATATACAAGCAGACTTGGCGGGAGCATCCGGGTCACCCGGAGACCATGTTGAGTATTCTTGAGAGGGAGTTCTTATACGCCAAGGAATCCAAGTGTGACTTGGGGATGACTCGAATTGTTATATTTAGGTCACATTATTAGTGCGGATGGAGTGTGGATGGATCTCGAAAAGATCCGCGCCATTATTGACTGGCCTACACCGACAAACCTGACACAGTTGAGAGGGTTTCTAGGGTTGTGTGGGTTCTACCGTAGATTTGTGAATGGTTATTCATGACACGCAGCCCCTATGACAGATTTACTGAAGAAGGGTGCATTTATTTGGACTCCTGAGGCACAGGAATGTTTTGAGAAATTCAAGGAGTTGATGACTACATGCCCTGTTTTAGCACTACCCGACTTTACGAAGCCTTTTGAGCTTCAGTGCGATGCATTAGGTGAGGGCATTGGTGCGGTGCTTATGCAGGACAAGCACCCGATTGTGTATGAGAGCCGAAAGCTCAGAGGGCCAGAGAGACTTTATAGCATATATGATAAGGAGATGCTCGCAATCATGCATGCCTTAGCAAAATTTAGACAGTATCTTGTTGGCAGCAAATTTTGCATTAAAACTGACCATAACAGTTTGAGACACTTCTTAGGGCAGCGAGATCTCAATGATCGTCAGCAAAAGTGGGTCAGTAAATTGCAGGCCTATGACTTTGATATTTCGTATATCAAAGGTACACAGAACGTAGTAGCTGATGCTCTTTCACGTAGGCCATACTTGAGCTCTATGGTTCATATTACGGAGGATTGGAGGCATATGATTGTGGCAGAGTATGCCAAGGACACTTGGGCTTCCAGCATTGTTGAGGGATCGACGGTTGATACCAGGTATACACTTGTGAATGACTTGATCATTTACAAGAACAGGATTTATTTGATCCCAGATTCAGAGGTGAAGAACATAATCATGCGAGCCTTTCATGATGTACCGACTGCAGGACATCCCGGGTATTTCAAAACCTATAGACAGATACGGGAGAGATTCACATGGAAAGGACTCAAGGCAGATGTTCTTCAGTACGTGCGTGAGTGCCCTGTTTGTCAGCAGAACAAGCAGGAGAACACGTACCCGGCAGGTTTATTGCAGCCACTTCCGATTCCTGACAGGAAGTGGGAATGCCTGTCGATGGACTTTATTACGGGCTTGCCTAAAGCCCAAGGGCGAGATTGCATATATGTAGTTGTGGATCGGCTGACGAAGTATGCCCACTTCTTTCCGATTACCACTACCTACACAGCTACACAGGTGGCAGAGGTCTTCTTTCGTGAGGTATTCAGACTACATGGATTGCCTCGGAGCATTGTGAGCGACAGAGATAGTTGGTTCTTGAGTCATTTCTGGCAGGAGGTCTTCAAACTCTGTGGAACCAAGCTTACACCAAGCACCAGTTACCACCCTCGGATGCATTTGACGAGCGAGGAGATAGTGAATAAGTGAGTGGAAGGATACCTCAGAAATTACATTTCAGGGCAATAGAAGGTGTGGGTCAGATGGATTCATTTGTGTGAGTATTGTTACAACACGACATTCCATATGACCATTCAGATGTCACCTTTCATGGCGTTGTACACGGTATGAGGCGCCGAGTTTTCTGGATTTGCTACTGAGCGACAGTAGAGTGCCGAGTGCTGGAGACTTGTTGCAGGAGAGTCAGGATACTATGAAGGCTCTCAAAGAAAATATCGCCAAGGCACAAAATCAGCAAAAGCAGTATGCGGATCAGAAGAGAACAGAGAGGCATTTTGAGGTGGGTGACATGGTTTACCTTATGCTGCAGCCCTACCGTCAGTCCACTCTTAGGAAGAGTGGGTCAGAAAAGCTTAAGCCACGGTATTACGGTCCTTTCAGGATCTTGAGGCGAGTTGGAGAGGTGGCTTATGAGCTTGAGCTTCCGGCAGAGAGCAGGGTACACAATGTTTTTCATGTATCACGCCTCAAGAAGGCGTTGGGACACCATGTGGTACCATCTACAGTTCTACCTCCCTTAGATGATGAGGAAAAGTTGATTTTAGTACCTGAGTCCATCCTAGAGTACAGGGAGAGACAGTTGCGTAGGAGGACTATCAAGGAATACCTAGTGAAATGGAGAGATTTACCTATTGTGGATGCTACATGGAAGAGCGAGGATATTCTGCAGCATCCGGAGTTGAGATTGCTTGAGGACAAGCAATTTCAGGAGGGGTGGACTGTCATGTCCCCTTCTAGTTGACATCTCTCAGAGCACAGGATTAGCCTATTATGCGACCCTCGTAGGCTGATAGGTTGGATAGGGGGTCATGTTGGAGTTTGGCTCAGTTTCAGTTGGCAGTATTTGATCAGTTGGCTTTCGTTCGGGCTCGTTCGGACACTTTTAGCCTGCATTGCTATTTTTAGCAGTATTCAGCACTCAGCGAGGGACCCCTGCTATTTTTAGCAGTATGGATTGATCACGTGCAGAATCACTTCAGTGTTCGTCAGCTTCAGACGGTTTGTGCATCGGGTATATATCGAGAGAGATATTAATATTTAATTGATTTAATTAAATATTAATGGTGGGAGCATTATAATATAAAGTTATAATATTTTATTATAACTTAAGTGATTTCAGTGAAGGGGTCGCCCATCATCAGAAAGGGGCCATTCTTGATGAATATATTTTATTATTAAAATTTGGCTGGAGACTATTGAAAGATTAAAATTAAAAGTTCGAATTATTTTTTAATGATTTCCTATTATTGAGGAATTCGCACTTTTCATGAGTATAAGCCATTTGCTTGGGAAGAAGAAAATTATTATTATTTGGGAATAAAAAAATTGATCAAGTCTGAGCAGAGCACAGGAGCCTAGGGTTTCAGTCTCGAAACATTGGGGAACGAGCCATCTCCAGTGAGTGCAATTCAGAGGGTGTGAAATATCATCCGATTTATTGTCAGTGTAATGTCCCCTTCTCAGACTTGATCTTTCCAGTGACCGTTGGCCTTTTTTCTGGAAACCCGAAGGCTAGTCGGAAGGTAAATTAGGGTTTCCTATTTTTGAGGATGTCTTTGCTCGGAGTTGGTGGATTCAAAGGCGGATTCTTTCTGGGTTTTCCGAAAGCTTCGCAGTGGTATGTTCATTTCGGCATTCTGAGTATTTTTTGGAATTTACTATTTTTAGTAAATTCTATTTTTGGCAGTTTCCAGTTGGGTTCAACTTGGTTGACTTCCTACTTCAGTTTGGTCTGTTGACTGGTCATTATTGGCTTCAGAGCATGATTGAAGAGTTAAGTTGATATATTTAATTAAAGGTCACGTTTTAATATTATATTCGAACGTTGACCCCTTGGCCTAGTCTATTGACTTTAAGTTGTTTTGAAAAGTGGGTTTCTTGAGGGAGGCGCCTTCATTAAGATTATTTTATTAATTTCCAAAGTCAAAGCAAGCTTAAGGTGGGCGCATTTATCAAGGTATTGAGTTTAATTAAAATATCAATATTAAGCTTGAAAGGAAAAGGGCGCCATCTTGGAGAAAGGATTAGGGTTTGGATGTTGAAGTGTTTTTTAGGGTTTGGTGAAGTCAACAGGAAGTTATAAAAGGAAGACTTTGAGCATCATTCATCATCTTGGGACTGCCATATTGTTATGCTGCCGGTTTGGCTCTAGGTTTGCTTCGAGGAATGAAGGCCTCCTAGCTCGGGCATCGCTTCTTGTTTGTAAGACAACAACTAGTGGTGATTTTACTTTAGATTGTGAGTTCAGTGGATTTAGTGCTGTGTAATCTGCATTTGTCTAATTAGGTTCAGATCTTACATATTAGAGTTTCCTGGTTTCTGTATTTTTGCTACAGCAGATTCGAATTTTTATTCATAAATCCAAAAAGACAAAAAAATTCTTAGTGGGTATTGTTTCATTCTGTCCTTCTTGGCTAGGCGCCCATGTATGCAAGGCTGTAGAATCTTTGGAAGACAATCTGATTTTTAAAAGCAAAATCACCCCTGTGTTGGGCCGTACCATTAATGGTGTCTTGAAATTCGTGCATTTAATATAGCCTGCATTTTGAGTCTGTTTTTGGGGGTTAGTCTGAGCGCCCTCTTGCTAATAGTGCTTTGTAATCAGTATCGGGTTATTTGATTAAGTTTTAGGGAATTTACTCGAGCTATTCCGAGCGTGTGCTCTCAAGGTTATATTCTCGAGCCATTCCGGAAAATCGTGTCTTCTTTTATATAAAAATACAGAATGTCATAACAAAGCTCGAGAAATCTGCATCTTTAATCGATCCGTATTGCTAGCAAGATCTCACCATTTATATTGTAAGTCGGCAGTAGTACTGGCAGCAACTTAGATCTCTTGCTTATCATACTGTAATGCACTTCTTACTTTCAGCGATTAATATTGTTCTAATTTGACCTCCGCCTATGGTAGCTTTCTATCCCATTCTCAGGTTAGCAAGCACATTCAGGTGTTGAGTATTTCCAGCTTTCCGCATTTCTTTTCAAGCATAGTTTTCTGTAACACTCTGTCATATGGTCGCCCCTCACTCCATACTGGATTGGGTAGCACATACTTGGCGTTGAGTTCCCATTCAGCATTTAGGTAGAAGATTAGTATTCTGTAACACTCCGTCAGATGGTCGCCCCTCACTCCATATTGGATTGGGTAGCACATACTTGGCGTTGAGTTCCCATTCAGCATCTAGCGTAGAAGATCCTCTGACCATATGCTCGCCATCATCGGCGCCATTCTTGGTTAGAGTTGCTTTCGTACGTTTTGGTTTACCTTCTAACCTTAACGGGTACTTTGATTGTAATGTTGTAATCTGTTTTAAAACAGAAAACAAAAAAATAAAAATTGGCCCGGTATATTTTACAGCGGAGGGATTTCTTCATCCGAAGAAATTACAAAGCTTCACATTGAGTCAAAATTATAGGGTTTTGGATAGCGGGTTGTCCAGAGAGGTTTCTTACATCAAGGCGCTAACTTCTATAAGATCTCGGAGATCTAGAGAATATCCGTACTCTTATTTATTATTTGTTGTTGTACGGATCAAGGGTTTTCTCATTTCTGCTGAAAATACCGGGTTATTCATTCTTCTGCATGCCGGATCAAGGGTTTTCTCATTTCTGCTGCAAATACCGGTCAGAATCGAATCGAATCGGGGAAACAAGGGTTTCTACACCAAACATCACAAAATTGAAAAATACACACATTCTTAAACAACATCTCACCGGAAGAAGTTGTAGGTGATCACATGATCATGGTATAGTGGGCACCCTGCTCATTACTTCTGTCGAGTCATTATCTCAGAGGATGGCCCACCCCGCCATAACATAACCTAAAACCTCTCCTTGTAGATCTCCTTCTTCGTAGGAAGCCTTCCTCACCAAAAACTCTATTCTAAAGTTCATGAGTCAGTCTTCTAAATAGCATAAGATGAACAAACATAAAGGAAAGAGAACTCTTAGGATCATATTTTTCTTAGTGTTTCTACTTGGCTTGTGTTTTGAGGTGAGAGGACACGTTCTTCATCTTTTTATTTTTCCTTGCACACTCCTCATCATAGTTGGTGTATTCCAACTTTGTCTGAGTGTGCCTGGACCCCATTTTTATCATTCTCAGAGTTATGGGTTTGATTCCACACTTAATTTTAAATCACAACCACCTTTTTCTTCATTTCTATTTCAATTTCACAGGAATAACCGTGTCGGTCCAGGTGACCGTTGTCGTACGTTACCCTCGATCGTCACCGGTTTTACCCAACCGGCATCGATTTATTGTTCTTTTGGTTAACCTACCCAAAAGGACACCTGTTTCATATTCTTTGTTGTTTAGAGTCTCTGTAACTCTCAGCATTTTCTCTATCCTAATAAAATCCATCTACAACTTCTCTACCTGGTAGATTATCATTCTTTTTCCTTGTTTGGAAAACTATTCTTTTTCCACAGTGACTGACCGCGGTTACCTCTGACCGACATCAGTTTACCCTAACCGCATCGGTTAGCCTGTGTAATTTTCCAGCTGACATTTTTACCCAATCCACCTACCACTTGCCTATTTTTCCCATTTTCTGTTGTATTTCTATGTCATTTACAGAAAGCAGTCCTACCAAATCAACACTTGTTCACATGGTGCTAACTTGTAGCCAAGAAAATGCCCTCATATTCCACGCTAGTTGTTAACCACTCCCACCTAGTCCTTCACCACCTTCCATTCTATCACCCATGGATCCTACCCAACCTATCACTATCACCATAGGTGACGAGGAGTTCACATGCACTTCTTGACCGAATCCTACCACCTTACGGTTCTATCTTTCCCACTCGTCCACTCGAGATGCCTTGGGTCAGTTGATATACGACATGCCTATATCTATCCCCCTGACACTCATCCTACTTTGGCGTCAAACCCTTTTAGCTCCGCACTACCCGTACCTGCCTTGCCCCCAGTCATTTCACAGCTAAACCCTATACCCGTTATGACCACTACATCTCGCCACATCTATTGTACCCACAACATCCACTATACCTTGGTCAACCACCAAAAATGTAACCTCATTCGTGCCTATTGTCTCACATATACCCATAGAAACATAACAACCCCGGTTTCAATGACCCCTACCCCATTTCAAAATATTGTCCTTTTTATTCCACAATCCTTAGCCCCCATCACTACTAGGGTCACCTCGACCCTTCCACCTTCATATACGTACTATCAATGTGACCTCATGTTTCATCTATCATTCACTCTCGATCGTGCCCCTATTTCACTCCCTCATTCTCAACCTACCTATTCAAAATCACCATATACTAAAATGCCACCTCCATCATGTCCAATATGAACCCTCTTATGCTTGCAGAGGTACCCATCCTTCACCACCTACCAATGACCTCATCAAGTTAATGATGGACAAGATGCAGACACTGGAGGCATCGGTTTCGCTCACGTAATTCTCTCACCTATGATGAAATTTGCAATGATCCCATACACCCATCCATTCCTATTCGTCCATATCCTATACATTGGGAGATGCCTAAATTTAACCACTTCAACAGCAAAGAGGACCCGCAACAGCATTTACGGTCTTTCAAACATGGGTGTTATCTGATCACCCATGATGATGCTTTTTCTGAGGACCTTTCCCATGTCTCTGACCGGGCCTGCATTAGACTGGTATAGTGGATTACCTAGACATTCCATCTACTCATTTAACCAGGTAGCCCAAGTCTTCTTGGATCACTTCTCCACCAACGTTGTTAAGAAGGTCACCATGACTGACCTCTACTCTACGCGTCAATATGACGATGAGTCTATCGTATATTTTTTTGATCGTTGGCGTAACCTGATCAATCAACTCACATTCCAATTACCACAAACCAAACTCATAGATATCTTTATGCGGGCTTGTGCTAGACATATTTCACCGACCTACAGTGTGCGACTTTTGAACCTTCAATGAGGCATTCACCATGGCACAAAAGCTAGAGATTCGGGCCATCAAAGAAAAGAAAATCCAACTATGAAATAAGAACGCGGCATTTAATTCAAATGATACCTCTTCTTCTTCAAAACCATAGAATAATTATTCAAAAGCCAAGGGAACCGCTAATGCGGTGGTACTCAAGGCCGGCCCAGCTCATCCATCAAATCAAGCTAAGCCCTCATCTAATCTTTCCCCTATCCATACTTTTCAATTCAGACGAGAACAACGAAATACACCCCAATTGGGGAGCCTTATTCTTCTATTTTAGAAAATCTCATTAAAGTTGGGGCCATCACCCTTCCTCCTATAAAACCACACACTAGTTTTGATCCTACTCACCCCACACCTGCGTGGTACAAAGAGCACGACTTCTACAACTATCATTGGGTAAAAGGTCATAATGATGGTAATTGCATCACTTTCAAGAACATTTTCCAGAAATGCTTAAGAACGGAAAGTTAGTCTTGGATAATCTAAATGCACCTGCCAACCAAAACCTACACATTTTCAAGAAACCATTTCCTAATCACACCCCTTCTTCTGACCAAATTAGGGAGACCTCAACTAATGATAGCAATACCCGTGAAGTCCATGCTATTTTCAGTGATGCACCAGTTGCTTCCCAAATGCCTCATATTCCTTCCATAGAATAAATCCTAACCCAAAGTCCACCTACACATGAACCTACTTCACCTATTCCTCCACCCATAGAGGAACACCCTTCATCTCCTCCCTCACCTATGAAGGAGCCTTCTATTAACATCGAGACCACTTCATCTTTGGCTTCTCCACCTAGAGAACCGTCACCAAAGGTACCTCTCCGACCCATGGGAGATGCTTGTTCATATCCTCCACCCACAGAGGAGCACCCATCATCTCCTCCACCTATCAAAGATCCAGTAGAAATGTCGTTACCTCTAGGTGACCATTCTCCATCAACCACCCAAAATCATGTTGACTTACTTTCGGCTCTCTTACCCATAGAGGCTGAAGCTAGCGATTTCCTTATTTCTAAAACACATTTTATGGGAATTTCCATTAGATCCACATCAACCTCACCCACAGCAGTGTCATTCTCACACTTAGCCGATCACTTGGATTATGTGGATAGAGCCTTACTTTTGGGGCATCTTCTACTTCATGTCTCAACACAAATGCAAATGTCACTCGCTGACACCTCCACTATCTATCCAAAAGTGTTTTAACCGATTGAACCAAACACAACCACAACTATCAAAAATTCTCCCATGATACCACTCATGGCTCAACTCACACCTCTACCCATAACCCAACATGCATCTACATCCAAACCCACACCTACATCATCTTCCTTACCTAAACCTATCACTACTTTAGGGGTCATACAAATGGCTAGCCTTACT
The DNA here is from genome assembly GCA_018340775.1 of Taxus wallichiana var. yunnanensis. Lineage (NCBI taxonomy): Eukaryota > Viridiplantae > Streptophyta > Pinopsida > Cupressales > Taxaceae > Taxus > Taxus wallichiana. The sequence continues at coordinate 782,763,363 of CM031238.1, forward strand.
CATCCACTCATCAAATTAGATTTATTTACGTCTTCCAAAACTAACACCAAACTTAATATGGCCCCTAAATAAAAGAACCAATCTCCTAGACCTCATACCCCAAACTTTCCAACCACACCTTTATCACCTTCACCTCTTATGTGCATCCTGGCACCTCACCCCTCGACCCCGGCTAAGAAACCCCCATCCACCGATAAACCCAAAACATAGCAACCCATTTCCCCATTGCAAACCTCTAATATACCCAAGCACCCGACATAACCTCTGCCCACACCTGTAACATTTTTACCACCCATACCTCTAATACCATTGATAACTTCTTCACTACCCACAACACTTCCTTCCCTTTCCCTCACACCTCCTACCCAACCTACGCCATCTACCTCCACAAAACCTCGGTTTCCCCATGGGTAACCCACCCTCTTCCACCATCTACTTTTCCCTCTACATCTCGTGCACCCATATCACCTTTACCTAAGAAGGTACAACCTAAAGGCAAAAATCCACTACCCTCCAATAAGGTAGTTAAACCAACCACACACTCTATTTCCAGTTCATCTACCATGCCCCTACCTAAGAAGACACGACCAACACCTAAGATCATAGCCCAACCCTCTCCCCCTCTTGCAAAGACTCTTCGTATACAATCAGTCACACTTGCACCCAAACCTACATTCACCTCCCATTGTGATCCACTAGCGGGATCCTATGCTAAAATCTTAACCAATCTTCTCAAAACTTTTGTCATCACATTACCACCTCTTAGACCTTATGACCCACTCAAACCCAAACCAAAATGGTTTGACGAAACCAAAATTTGTGCCTACCATCGTGTGCCAAGACATGATGTAGAGAACTATAAGGCTTTAAAACCACTCTTTTTTCGGTTGTGTCCTCCTGAAGAAAACTTTGACAATGATGATCTTCTTGATGAGGACCCCATTTCTCCAAAGCACCAATTTCCATAGTTCTTCCCTCATTGCCTACTCAGTGACCAAAATCTCCACCCCCACAACTCTTAGAGCCATCCCCGAGATTCAAAATTAACATGGTTCGTATCAGAGAACTCACCAAACCTCCACCCAAATGTCGGTGTGCCCAACTCATTTCACAAGGTTCCTTCCCACCGCTTGGCTTTTTCCCTTCCTGTCGTTACACCTTTCATGGCTCACCTACTCCATCTACCTCCCCACCTTAAATCAAAATGATTCACGTTATTACCCGTGCTCAGAAGGACAAAGGCAAGGAAAAGGCAACCAACCCACCAACCAACCCTATACCCAACATACCATCTGCACCCACACCTAAAGTCACTATCCACGGCCCCACATATCCTATTTCTAATGGGGTTACACATTGCGCGATGCTCAAACAATTACACCAATCCTCCCTCAAAATGTCCCTATATGACCTCATCCAAACCTCTGAATCCCATCGTCAAGCTCTCATGGAGGTTCTTCAATCTATTGAGGTTTTACCCAATGACCCTACACCCATAGCCTCCATTATTACACCTCATCATGTAGCCTCTCTCACCAAATTACCACCTTCTTCTACACCTCCACCTACTCACCAAGTAGCCACCTCAGCTTCTCAGATGAAGAGATGTAACAACTTACACCAAAACCTCGAGGCATTAGTGAAATCCACACATGAGGATCATAACATCCCACCACGCTTCCGTAGAGCCCGACTCGGGATGGGTTTGTGCCCGCACTCCCATACGTACGAGCCCCACTTCACCGACATTTAGGCACCCCATGGGCCCCGGCTACACGATGTAACCAACCGAGTGGGATTCAAACACGGGTGGTCACTTTGATACCAAATGTAATGAACCGTTACACCAAAACCTCGAGGCATTAGTGAAATCCACACATGAGGATCATAACATCCCACCACACTTCAGAGCCCAACTCGAGCTGGGTTTGCGCCCGCACTCCCATATGTATGAGCCCCACTTCACAAATGTTTAGGCACCCCATGGGCCGGCTACACGATGTAACCAACCGAGTGGGATTCGAACACGGGTGATCACTCTGATACCAAATGTAATGAACCGTTACACCAAAATCTTGAGGCATTAGTGAAATCCACACATGAGGATCATAACAAGAGATCGCACCACACCAAATTGATGACCTTGATCCAGCCCTTTTCATATCCATCCATATTGATAATATACGTGTACGACATGTTATGATCGATGGGGTTGCTAGCATTAACATCATCTCCTCTCGTGCATTCAACTAAATGCACATACCTGACAATTGCATACATAAACATCCCATCATGTTGTGTTCATTTAATGACACTATCACTTCTACACTTGGCACCATCATCCTCCATGTTCGCGTGGGCCCCATATTGTTCCAAAGATATTTTAGATCTTGGAGGGGAATTTCAATATAACATGTTTCTTGGTAGACCCTGGATTCGTGTTATGGGTTACGTTCCTTCCACTTTGCATCGTTGTGTGAAGTTTGAGCATGAAGGACACACCTATACCATTCCGGCTGACCCATCACCTTTCAAAACCTGTAACATGATTTACCGACCCAATGACATGCTTGTACCCATTAAGGCATCTACATCCATGACCACTTCCTCTTCACCTACACCTCCACTCACCAATGCCACCACTACCTCAACCGCACCTAAATCCTCCATTCCTACCACTGCCATGACCTCCACGGCCGACCCGTCAACCTCCCAATTAGCTGGCTCCACCTTTGATCTAATCTCTAACACATCATCTATCCTAGCTACCCACATATCGACCACCGATCCCTTGGAAGGAATTTTTCAATGCCTCACTCTGGGGGAGTATCACCTATATAATGTCAACACATTCCTTACTCCACAAGAGTATGGAAGCCTTCACTAACACCCTCACTATGATCATCACATAGGAGAGTGTCTCCTTTACGGTCCTCCCCACCTTTGCACTAATATCACCTATGGGGGACTTGATACTTCCACTTATACACCTGAACCACCATCACAAACCCACCCCTTTTCTACCAACCTCCAGTCACTCACCAATCACCATTTCACCCACACCTTCCTACACCAATGTGCATGGAAAGGTTTTGGTTTTGGCTTTTACGAGCAAGGTCATCACACTGTTATTCCATGTATTACCCACAAACCAATGGCCAAGCTGAATCCACTAATAAAACCCTGAACAAAATTCTCATGAAAGTGGTTAATGATACTGGGAAGGATTGGCATACGCACATTCCTTTCACCCTATGGGTGTACCGTACTAGTATTCACACTTCCACTATTGCCACCCTTTTTTTCTTTGGTCTACGGTACAGAGGTTGTTCTACCTCTCAAAGTACAAATTCCATCTCTTCGTATTTCTCTCCATGACATGATCAATGATGATGACTTTCACTAAGACCGTTTAGCACAACTTGAGTTATTAGATGAACGTCGTCTTAATGCTCTTGACCATCTCCAAGTTTACTAAAAACGTATCAAACGTGCCTATGACAAACGTGTTCATGAATGAACCTTCCAAGTTGGTGATCTCATCCTGAAGGAAAATCAACATGTAACCAAAGCAAAAAAAAGTAAATGGGGAAAAATTTCTCCTAATTGGCTTGGACCATACATCGTGACTCATGCTTATGGATCAAGTGCTTATCGTTTATCTTCACTCGATGGTAAACCTAAACCTAAACCCCTTAATTCCTTACATCTTCGACCATTCTACTATTGACTTTCAGTCCTACCTCACCTTCTGCCTCTTTTCATGCTCATCCCTTGAGCACTATTCACTTCCCTCCTTTCACTATGTCATCCCCAATGATTAAACAAGAATCATGTGCATACCTATCACTCTTTTACCCTCTCTTAAATATGTGTACCACAGCTCTACACATGGCATGATTCTCATGGATACTTTTTGTCTTCTTCTTTCAGATGATATCCCATGGTCGTTTCACCTTGCTTTCTGAACAAGAATCCAATTCTTCAACCTAGTCTTGTCCATGACTTAAAAGCCCTCACATGGAATCCAACTCCTTGAGTCAAACTTCCAATAAAAAGATGACTCCCTAAAAAGGACATCTTTCTCTCTACATCACTTTCATAAATAGACTTCTCCCTCAAAGGACAGCTATGTAAAGCCTGCTTCAAAAAAAAAAAGGAGAACAAAATTTGAAGCTTCCCGCATCGATCAGCTTCACGAAGACCTCAAGGAGATAATTTCCTCATCCCATATAGACTTCCCACATCGATCAGTCTATCTCAAATACAATTCAAACAAAAAAAATCTTATTCGTCATGGACTTGCTCATTGTGACCTTAGATTTCTTGCCAAAAGACATATTATCTCATACCATATAACCTAACCATTTTTTCACCTTCTCACCATTTGCACCTTCATTTCCTACCACCTCAAGGGACCATTGAAACTATGACATTTGGTGATCATGTGACTATTCTTCAACTTTAGAATAATCAATCATGCAATGTTTTTAGGGTCTTACATTCACCAACCTATCTGAGGTATGGTCCAACTGTTATGATCCTCACCAATCAAGTGGCTCTCTTTCCTCCTCTTATCTTTTAACTTTTTCATTACATATTGATCATCCTATACAGGACTAGACCCTCGATGCTTATCTCTATAAAATTTACCTCCTTCACCACAATCAACATGAAATCACCCATACCTGTTTTCCCACAATTCAACCATACCTAAAAGACCTAGACTCAATCATGCCTATAACCTACCAACCCATTCTCATACCTCCTCACATTTTTCCCTAGCTTACGAGAGAACTACATAGGCCAGAGGTCCCCTTTCACCAGGATTATGTAGGCAGCACTCCAAGGGCATGGGCCCTTGGAGGTTAGCTCAGCCACTCTCTACCCTCACCAATTTTACCCTATTTTCCTACTCACATTATACCTAATTTTTCCTTTTGTATATCGACAACTGGAAGTAAGATCTCAACACACAATAAGAAATACACATATCTACCATCCATGTTTCAAACATCATCATAACATTCATCTATTCATCATTTCATATTTCCGCATACAACAAAAAATTGGAAATCTACATCATCACTTAAATCTACATTGCCATTTGTTATCTATATTACCAATTACTTACAATCTACACCAAAACCTAACTTAATCCATGCCTATGACCTGACTCCATCCATGCCTAAACCAAAAACTTGACTCAATCCATGCCTAACCTGACTCTATCCATGCCTAAAACAAAAACCTGACTCAATCCATGCCTATGACCTGACTTCATCCATGCCTAAACCAAAAACCTGACTTAATCCATGCTTATGACCTGACTCCATCCATTCCTAAACCAAAAAGCTGACTCAATCCATGCCTATGACCTAACTCCATCTATGCCTAAACCAACAACCTGACTCGATCCATGCCTATGACCTAACTCTATCATGCCTGTACTACTTGGTTTCCATCACATATACCAATCATAATCACAAGTTACACACAACCATATATACATCATGCCATAATCACCATCATCTCTATAAATAAATCATCCAAACATGTGTATCCATATACATGACTCTCAAATATCTTCGACACGTAGGCCGGTATATATAACAAAATTTCAAAACTCTCATATACATCCTCACTATCTTCGGCACGCAGGCTGGTATATATGTCAAAAATAAACTAATCATACATGGAGCTCAATCATCTCCCCATCTGATATCCAAGCATGTCTCATCTGTCTCCTCCTCCACTCCTCTAGCCTCGATGTCCGGCTGACCTCTCTCCACCTCGCCTTAGTCTCGGCTCTTGATGGTCCCACCTCTGAGCCGGCCTCCGTGCACTAGTGCCCTCACCCTAACCTAGCCCCGGGCTTCACTGGCCCCCTGTACTCTCCACACTATGTGTGCGAGATCTACTCCTCTCACTCGAGGCTTGATATGCTCTGTGATTGGCATATGATAAGACATATATCCCTACGCCATCAAATGATCCTGGTAGTATCTCACCTCGCCCATGGCATCTCTCAATCTAGGCCGTAGGTAATATCTGTGTGGTGGTGCCATTGGCCTCTAACCCTACCCTACTCCTACCTGAATAACGAGACCTTGTCCCTGTCCCTGTGGTGGTTTCATCGACCCCGCACCACCTCGCACCTATACACTGGGCTGAAGGGCCACTATCTTTGCTTTGTGCGTGGCTGGCCCGACCCTCTGAAGCCTCGTAACTTTGTCCTTGTGTCGTGGCCAACCGGCCTCGTAAACTGTCACATCTTTTGTATGGTGGCTACCACACCCCCATCTCCATCTCCACCCTCCCCCTCTCCTCGGTGTGGTACTAGTCCATGTACTCCCCGTGTGCTTCTGTGGCTTGAAAAGCAACCACATGTGCCTCACCGTCACATGTCCCTATACTATGCCTAACTTGGTCACTGTGGTAACTACTACCCTTTATAGGGTGTCTCTTTGAACCATGATGGTGGCTAAATTCAGCTGCCCCGGCCTTGGCGGTACTACTCTCATAGCTATGCAGCCCACCACTGTCTATACCTTTCTGTCACCCCAACAGCATCATCTATCTATCAATCGACCGGCTCCTCCTCCTGCTCGATTAGCATTGTAGGTCGTGGTGGAGACATAGGCCTCTCCACATCATCTCTCCTATATTATGGGAAGGGTGGGGGTATATCCTGTGGCAAACTAAATCCGTCTAACCCGGTCTATGGGTATCATCTCATGCTCCCCTGCCCACCGCCCCTCTATCCACCTAAATTTGTAACCCATCCAGCTCCGATGCCATCTACCTGTATGAAGGGAAGCCCACATATGGCCTCCAAATGATGTCCTCACCTGGACAACCCCTCCCATAATCACTGTAATAGGCTACATCACGTGTAGCTCTCACCGCTCGAAACTCTCCCATAACCGGCACCCATCACTTGTAGCCCACTCCAACAAAACCTGGCTCGAATGCACCACTGGGCATACCAACTGGGTGCACCCACATAATGTGATCATAGGCCCAATAATGTAATAGGAATGTGTAGCACAAGCCAAATCATCGTAGTCACCCATAAGCCCACAACTCCCTGTATAGTTGTACCACGAACACAGGCACCCATGCAAACTGAGTCTTTCCCTCCACCATATCATGTAGGACCCCCATCAGTGACCATGGGAATCTCCCACCCTCTGCATCTGGTAGTGTAAAACAACAGATCGCTCCATCAAGCGCTACTGACCTCATCTCCTCAAGGTAGGCTTGGTACATCACCCCGTAGTTCATACTAGGACTATGGAATCCTAACAATGCCACCCCTCTCCAAACACTAGTAATAGTAACTCCTCGATTCCTCTAAGGAGATTGAGTAAACTTGTGTACCTACTATAGGTAGTCGCAGATCCTATAAACATCCTCTAGGGTGATTGTGATCTCATCCATTAGCAAATGGAATGTATTGGTCACCAAATCCCATCTATCAATGAGGGCAACCATAAAACTCACCTCTTGGACTACGTGTCGGTAGCGTCTAACCCCAATCAGGCCCACATCTGCAACATGGCTCCACTCCTCATGTTTCATACTCCCAGTATCTCCACAAGCAAGGGAGGTACCCTATCCCTCATCTCGTAGCTGGTCCCTGGCCTGCATACAACCAATCATATTATTAACACTTGACCATACCTGCATGTAACCTTACCACCCCCATTATACCACTTACCCTAACTAAATCAACCTTTCACCTATATCTATGCCCTAAATCAACACCACCTATCTACCCACACTTCGGACCCTCACCTATTTTCATTTTTCCCTCTCACCGATCTTCCTTATTCACCCACCTACCCATACCCATAACTCTTCCTCCCCTACCTAACTCTCCCTACCCCTACCTATATGTCTGTAACCCATCCATTTTAGCTCCTTGTGGGCCTTCCACTCTAGCCTTTGCAACCAAAGATCGGTCATCATCGACCGACCATGGTCCAATAATAACCATCGATCACCATATTTGTGACCAATACCAGTCCTCACCCACCGATACCGACTAAGAGCGGATCGACATCATCACTATTGCGGTGACAAACCCACGACGCCGTACCCTATTTCTACCCATACTTCTCCTTTCTACCCATTTCCCCCACCAATGTCTACCCAATACCTATTCCCACCCCTCATTTACCTAAATCTACGCTCCTTGTTCCCCTTTTCTCATTACATTCCCGCATTCAAATTTTAATATTTCCCCCCAAAACCCACTTTCCTCCTACCCAATTTCTCTCCTCCACCTACTCACAACAAACAACAATAGGAATGGGCTCTTACCTCATCACGTTGTTGTTTACATGTGTGGTGGCACCTCGGACGCTACCCGTGCCCACTCAATCCCTCTCCTACCTCTGCCATCACCGATTACTCACTGGCTCAATCGAATCAAATCAATCACCCAATCAAATCACCACGCTCGTAGACCCACCTATCGACCAATGATCACTCACTCTGCGGCTTGCCAACTCAACTCTCTATGTCATTTGGTCACTTTCCACCTCTTTATCTCTCTCTCTTGTCATTTTCTCCTATGTGGCAAATGACAAATGATTTTCAAAAACGTGGCACTTTTTCTTTTTATAGCCTTCCCGACTTGACCGGTGACGGTTTCACCTTGACCGAAATTGGTCCTGTGCCCTAGCCTACCATGGTCAGTTCATGGTGACCGAAATCGATTAATTATGACCATTTTCGGTTATCTTGTTTAGTCTTATTACTACCCATTACCCCTAATTTGCTAGCTTGAATCCTTTCTACCTTACCCACACCTGACTTGGACATTTCCCTTTACCCTCCTGACCTCATCATTTACCACCTAACCTCTTCATCATTTGGGGACTCGTTATTTTACCCATACCTCGGCCTTACCCATGCCATGACCTAGCTACTTAGACCTAGAACATTGCTAGTGACCTATGACCTCATGTGCTCACTATACCTTGCGACACTATTACTCATGTTGTTTGACCTAATGACCTTACCTTGCCTCTTGTCGTGACTGTTTATCCTAACCCAACCTTTGGTGTACTGGAACATACCTAAATGTTCCTGCACCTGACCTGCGTTGTGTTTCCTGACCATATCCTATACCTTGGATACCAGAATCACCTCAACCTTGTTTGGATAAACCTATCGACCTTAGACAATGTAGAGTTTACATTCTCTTCAACTTGGTACCATGTTACAATTTATACGTGTGTGTACGTTTTGACTATTACTACCTTTGACCCTGACCCATTACCTAGATTAACCGATTGGACCTTTACCCCTTTACCCCGTTGCCCACCTTCCTCTTCATCACATTCACCTTTTATCAAACCACTCATCAATTCTACCTTCTGCCTCATCAGTTCCTAGTTTGAGGGGGATCACCTTCACCCACACATGGGGCAACCACATCTTATTTTTATCGTCGTTACTAATACAAGCTACGCAACAAAAAGGGGCAAAATTTAGACACCAAAATTGGGTCACACTCCCCTCAATCCCTCGTTAAATAACTAACTCGAACATACTCACCTAACCATGGTCCCTTACATCCCACACTAATATTTATTTAATTAATTGAATTAAATTAATCCATGTCCTCACAATATTTATTATTTAATTATCCTAATTAAGATAATTCCCACACCACCACCTCACCTATACACCTCACCTAGCCACCTCACCCCAAATCTATTCTTAGTATGTTTCCATAACTAACTAAGACCTAACTAAATCCTAAAAATCAAAGCCTACATTCCCTCTAACCACATTCCCACCCATTAGAAAATAATCTTTCGTTCTAATCCGTGAAAAGAAACTAACTAGATCCAAGAAATCAAGCAAATCTGCCCATTTTAGTAAACCTAGGAAATCCCACCCTAACCGATGTTGATCACCCTAAACCAATGCTATGGTCAACCCAGAACCGTCGTCTTACCTTTTATTCCCTTTGGTAACCTTATTTCGAGGTTGGCACATTTCTGAGAGCAAGAGAGAATAATCACATATGCATGCAATCAAAGCAAGCATCCATTTACACCCATCCAAGTCAAGATCTGATTCAACCAAGCAAGGAGAAAAGCCTAGGCAGCTCAAGCAAGAGTCTCCCATCAACCAATGGACCTTCACAAAAGAAATCTCTCACCACCATCTCCACTCTTCACCCACATTCGACTGGTAGCAAATTCCAAGTAAGTATACTTGATCTGCTCAGTCCAGCTTTTGTTTGAATACTTTCGGTATTTAGATTCTTATGAGCTATTGCTTTTCTAGCCACTCACAAGTTCTCTTTGGTAACTATCCCCTTATACTTCTCCCAAAACCCCTCAAAACCTCACCCTAACAATCCAACATTCCATTCGACCTACCCAACCCTTTGTCAGACAATCACAAAGAAGATCCAAATTCCATTATGCAACATCTCCCATCTTCCCACAATCACCGACATCGGTCTCCCTAAACCGTTGTTAGTCAAGCCTATACTTGGCATTGGTTCACCTACCTAATGCTGCCCCTTTACTACCATTCACTAACTTAACCCATAACACCTCCCACTTCACCAAAACCCCACCGGACACCTTGCCCACTAACCTACTTCCCTACTCACACCTCCTAGATACCTCACTCAATTCCCCATTAACTTGAAAAATAGACCTAGACCCTTGTTCTTGACCCCCTATCATTTCTTCAGTGACCGCCATTGGTCACGATTAGCCGGCATCGGTTAGGACTAGACCGGCATTGGTCTCTCGTGTGCATAACATAGTATAGACCAGCAACCTACCTACTTACTCCCAAGTTACCTATAATCACTTGTGACCTTCATCAGATCTTTGTTAGACCTGCAGAAACCCAGAACCATTTACCCGACCTCCGGATCTGATCCTAACCTAGCTTGTTAGATTATATTTTGCTTATTGTGTTTATATGAGATGCCTAAATCATATTGACTACAATAGGACAATATTTACCTTATTTCTCACATTAATTTTTTTACAACAGTGGATTGATAGCCTTCTAGGGAGTATCACACTTCCCGGATCTAGCATACGCTAGGCAGTCCATTGCATATATTGTTTAACTTTCATTTGGTGGTCTTGTTATCTATTTCAGGTAGTTCCTCCTAGCCAAAAGGAATCTCTCACGATCAGTTGTGGATCAAGAAGTCATACACGCGCAACAACCTTCAACCAAATTCAACAAGTATTCCTCCTAGCCCTTTTACCCTTATCTGTTTCGTCACATTCCAAGAAACACTCTAAGAATTAGGTGAAACACCTTCCTCCACATATTGATTTCCAAAGTTGAGTATTGATTTTTTTATTTTGAATTTTTATTTTTCCAATATTATTTATAGATTTCCCAAACATTCTAAAATATTGTGTCGGTTTATTATTTTTTTATTTTTTTAAACATTTTGTTGGTTCATAATTTTAATTCTTTTTTTTATGTCGACCCAAAAAATGAACCACTCATGCCATTACATCCTGGCTACCACTGTAGGAGCGCCTCTCGACTTAATTATTGGCTTTCAAAAAAATATGAAAAAATTTATTGAATTTATTTTTATTTTAAGAATTAAATATTATAACATCCTAAAATTAAAATCCCACATTTCATCTATTTACACTAGTAAACAATTTTAAACTAATATATCAATTATTATCACTCAAATTTACATAAAATTTTGTTTTCAATATAAAAACGTGCCACTTCTCTATATTAAATTGTGTCACATCTTTTTGCACTCATTTAGGAGTGGATGTGTTAAAACAAGGGTAGCGAGCATCGTGATGATGGGAAATTATAGGTGTGACCCATGGATGCAAGAATATTTGAGAAAAGGGGTGAGAAGGTTGGCCCAAGTGTGAAAAGGCTATACCAATGGAGAAACTAGGTTGATAGCGGGAATTTGTAGTGGTGGAAAGATAATGTTGTAGGGGATGCCTAATAGAAGTAATCTAGATGGTGGCTTTAGGAAAAATGCGGGAGAGTATGAGTTGTTAAAATGACAAGGATAGGAGTGTTCATTCTTGAGTGAGAAAGGAAGTAAGGAAAGGTCTAAGGCCTATTCACAACTACAATTGGACCAAGGGTTTTTGCATGTGGGAAGATTCTAAGGCCAATGATAGCTATACCTAGAGATAAAATGATTTTGTGCCAACTAGTTGTGAGTTATCAAGAGGTTGCAGATATGGATAGGGAAGTCACTAGTGTATCTATAAATAGAGTCCAAAAGATCCAAAACGTAGGTGAAGCTTGTGAAGGAGGTGACTAACATGTTAAGGTAATTAATCTAAGTAAATTGGGATAAAAACTTGGGATATATAGAATCCATCCTAAAGATTCAATAATGTAGAAATTCGGATCAAGTCAAAGATAGGCCAAAATGGGTTACATCAAGTCACAAGTGTGATCAAGTGGGTTATTAGTATGGTCAAGGGTGGAAGCTAGTTGGGTAGGAAATCATGTGTAGAGACATAGACTAGGAGATTGATAAGAGGAAAGAGTGGGATCCAAACAAAGTGATTTGAAATAATTGATGAAATACATCAGGTTTAGAGTGGGTGCAGGGACACGTAGATAATATGGGTAGAGGATAAGCTTTAAGGCTAATCTTGGTGAAATTTTTGGATGGTAGTATAGCACATGTGGTAGGAATCTAGGTAGTGAGGACTGAAACTAAGAATATTCGTGATCAATCTTAGTGACATTAAGAGGAAATGTGACCATGATTAGTCAAGAAAGATTGTGTAGATGACAAAATTATGGTGGAGGAGATTGAGATCTCAAAACTGAGTAACCTCACTAAGTAGGGTGACTAAGGATAATAATAACCAACTAGGTCAAAATTCATAGTAGAGACTAGAAAATAAAAGGGGAACATGAAAGGTAGGAAGAGTGAGAAATGGAAGAAATGTGAGAGATTATATGTGAGATAGCCATTAGAGGTCTAACATAAGTAGGTGACAAAGTGTGGGTGCGTTGGTTGTGATGGTAGATAGGAAAGTACCTCAAGAAGATCTAGGATGTATTGTGTATTGGGTACTAAATAGAGTTTGAAGATGACACAAGGTCAGTGGTCAATGAGTTGAGTAAACTTGTAATCCACTCTCATGACTAAGTGATTGAATTGGATAATGTTTTACACATTGGGGAGCTAGCCTAGGTTTGTGCCTATAACTATTGGGGTTGTTGTGCGATTGAGAAACTTGTTTAGTGGGATGAAATTATTTTCTTAGTGGAAAATGTGAAGTCCAACTTGACTAAGAATATATATAAATTGAGGAAGCCCCAAGAAAACTCTGCAATGCAAGCATCCACACAAAGAATCGGACAAGATGTATAGATTCACAAAAAAGCACATTGTATTAAACTAAAAGTAAAAATACGATGTGTGTGTGTGTGTGTAACCAACAAGGGTTGCACTAGAATAAAATCTCCGTAAGAGACAACATCTTCACCAACTTTGGGGATGACTATAAGCTCTAATCTAACTTTCCACAAGGATACAAAGGTTATTTGTATATAAAAAGTAATATGCGAGTGGGAGATTGGTATTAGTTGAGTGAAAGGTGCGATATGATCATTCCCCAAGTTACACCTCACCATTGTTAAACATGTGAGGATAAAATCCACTTAAATTTGCATTTACTATTGTTATGCATATAATAAATCTCACCTTGGTAACAACACTACCTAAGGTAGAACTCAAATCAAGTGTGAATATTACACATAACAACATGAGAGGAGTGCATGTTCATTGGGCCGCACTAGTGACCCACAATGATGTCATGAGTCATTAGTGAGACTTAATGTGGTCGAGGTGAGCATATGAGGCATATAAGCCATAAGTCACTACAACATCCGATGATGCAATCCATTCAAAGATATTGGCACAACTAGATAAACTCTTGATTACAAATGTGAATATCCTAATAGTCATATGATAAATGGGAGAGAACATTATTGAGCGGCGAAAGTGGCAAGGTGTTTGCTAGGTCATGGGAGAAAAAATAATGAATAGGAAAATTGAGGAGTGAGATAAAGTAAGCATGAATAGTAATAAAAATGTGCACCAAGAATGAGACCAAAGGGGTAACGAGAGCCCTGAATAATGATGAATATGTAGGTAGAAAGATCTTATGGGTTAACTTGGTCAATGATTAATGTAGGATTAGTTGGAGTAGTATGAGTATAATGGAACAATGTGAAAATTTGAGGAATATGGGAAAGTTATAGGCTAGTCAAGGAGGTGGGGAGGAAAAGAAATGTAAAGATGAATAAAAGTGTGTAAAATAAGAGTTATGGTCGAGATCATAGGGGAAAATGACATACGATTGGGGTTTATAGGAGTAGGATGAACCAAGAAGGAAATGGGGAGCTAGAGTATATAGGGTACATATTTGTGGATTAGTAAAAAGTGGAGAGAAAAATTTTAACCTTAAACATAAACATATGGGAATGTAAAAAGAGGTAATAAATTGTGAACAAAAACATAAAATAAAAAATTGTGCATGTGAATAAGAGGGATTTATTTGGATTTTCATGACACTCGTAATTGTAACTCTATATGGGATAAACTAGGATGTTCAGAAATGAGAAAATAAGGATAACTAGAAAATATAACCCATCTACACTTGTGGTTGAGGCTAGGAAAAAATGTATGAGGTTCTATGGATTTTGGGATTTTTGAATAAGTTATGAACCCGAAAAATAAAAACTTAGAATCCTAATATTATTAAAGAGGGTGTACAAATTACTTAGAACCTATTGATATACACCAATGGGATATGGAAAGTATCTTGGGAATGTTGTGTTCTTTGACACTATGAAGAAAATCATGATAAATGTAGGCTCCTAATACTAGGATAAAATTGCGTTCTTTAGGGGTGTCTTCAATGTACCTTGGGATATATGAGGCTAAACTCGTTGATACAAGGGTCATATCTAGGACCGGTTTTGGTGGAAAAATCACCTTACTTCATGGAAACTAGGTAAAACTAAATTTCCACTTAGTTTAAAAAGACAACTCCTCCGAGGAATATTTGTAGTCTCTTGGAACATAGAATCTTAAATAGGGACTTTATATGATGAAATATGAGTATCCCCTAAGAGAATAAGATAATTTTTTATTCTCAAGGCCACCTTGTGGCATTAAGGAAGATCATATTCCAATATTATATGGGTAAATGATAGAAAATGAAGCATGGGAGAATAATATAACATTTTAAATAAAAATTTAAAGTTAATTTTACGAGAAAATTATGCAAATCATGCACATAATCATCCTACAACCATATTTGTTTTTCTTTTTTAATGAAAAATAAAAGGACAATGTGATATCTAAAATGAAGGAATGTTAGAAAATGATTTAATAAAATTTAAATCTATGTAAGGACATTACTTGATCAGATATATATAACATTATTCAAGAAATATTTGTCTATTGTCTAAAATAACCCCTAGGACATTTTGACAACTTGCAAAGTTGATTTTGTACATAGGTAATTTTTGATGAAAAAGATGCAAAACACTACATCTCAATGTTGCGTGAAATTCAGAACACAGTGTTCGATAAAATCCCCAAGTCCTTAGATAAAAGGAGGAATTTTTAGTTTTTTGCAAACTCTCCACATCTGCAGAACAAAGGAGGAAGTTGAAGTGTTCCGTAGACTCCTCAATCATCGCGAAGCAAATAATTGAGGTTTCGAGACATTGAATTTTAGTGTTGCAAGGAATTGTTCTGGTTGGAAGACATAATGCACATGGGAAAATTTAGAAGCACCGTAAGGTAAAGGAAATGCAATTTTGAATGTGGACAAAGTTTAAATTCGCAAACGCTAACTTAGTGTTTTGCGGAGCTTCTAAAGTGTTATCATTCCACAAACTTCACAAATCCGTAGAACAAGGAAATTACGTCGTAGGATTAGTCAAGCTGCCAAATGAGGGATTAGTCTTATGGGGAACAAGATTACATTAAAAATCCACATAATAAGGAAATTTCCCGGGGTAAGTGCATGGAGATGGGGGATAAAAGGGGGTCAAAATGGACACCTTTTTCCTGAAATCAGCAAAACCTGAACTTTGTCAAATAATTTGTCATGCATATGCTCAAAATTTGATAAAATGATAAGAATAAGTACCTTAGATCTCAAAATCTAGTTTCTAAACTACTAAAAAAATTAAATGGTTGAGATTAAGAGGGTCAAATGTGGTGCGCACACAAAGTATGTCTATTTTTGTGTCAAAAAGATAAGAACCTATTGTGTGTGTGCCCCCATTTTTTTCAGTTCTATATTTTTTTTCAAATCCCTTTGGTAGAAAGTTAGCTAAGACCATGTATGAGGTCCCATTAATTTTTCATAATTTTTGGATGAATGTATAATTTTTATTAATTTTCAAAGTGCACATATCCCGAAAATGAAATATTTGTGTGTGCACCCCCATAACTTTGAGAAAAAAGTCATTTTTTTAGTTTTTTTAGTGCGTGTAGAATGGAGTTTATTAAAAACCAATTTTTTTAATTTGGATGAAAATACCATAAATTGTGCACCAAAATGTATGCATAGATTTTGGCAAGAAAACAAGGCATTAGTAAAAGAAAATATGGATGAAAGCCTTAAACTAATCAGATTTTAGAAAGAATTATATCGTCATCAAGGTAAAACCAAGCTTAAAATTGTAGTAGAATTTATTTTTGAATATTATGTTTTAATGCACGAGATATTGGGGTGCACACGTGAAATTTTGATGTTTTTTTATCAAACATAGTTTTAATCACATAAAAATAGTCCAAACCTTTGGTTTGGTAATCTAAGGCAAATCCAAGCCTATGGATTAGGAATTTCAAACCCAAAAAAGGTGAAACACAAGTGTGCTATAACGTGCTCGCACTATAACATTCTCACGTTTCAATGTGTTATGGGGTATATGTGTTTGTGGCATGATTTTATGTACGAAAATAAAAGATGAAGTATAAGTCTTTCTTTTATTATTATTTATATTTTATTATTTCTTATACTTTAAATTTATTTTAGTAAATATAAGATGTTAGGGTCACTCTGCACCTTATGGAACTAGTCTTACAGCTCCATCTCATCACGTTTAGAAGATAATTTTTCAGATTCTAATCTAGTTAGTACATAGGTATTTTTCAGGATTTCAACATTCAACATTCAAGCTTTTAGGGTTTAGATTATACAATCAATATCTGTTTTGTGAAAGAATATAGTCATTATTTAGGTTTTCAGCCTTTCGATTGGTTATTGACATTTGTATGAGTATTTAGGAATATTTAGGAAAGGTTTACTCATTCAAGGGCAATCTTCTCAACAACTGGTTTTCTAGGTGCAAGGAACAAACACTCTAATGGTGAAATTTGACTTCTTCGAATGATTTTGGGAGCTCCGTAAGGAGTTAGGAGGAAAATAAATAGGAACTAGAAAGATACATGAATCCTATACATGTTGGTAACATTCATTTTTCTCTAAGACTTGAAGGTTTCATGAATAATTTCAAGATAGTGTAGCTACCCCTTTCGGTTCCAAACAAAAATGGCCCTAAATTTGTAAGCACTAAAGATATGATCACCACATGGTGATAGGTTAATATTTTTAAACGTTGATAAGTACCTCTGGGAATGGGTACTATCATAAATATACTATTGTTTACCATGGGTAAGGATCTCATGAGGATGGGGCTAATTTTTGTGAGTTGAAAACACCTTCCTAACACCCCAGATTGTGTTTTTGAGTGACGAAACTTCTAACATAAAACCATAAACCATAAACCCTAAGCCCTAAACCATAAACCATAAAATTAAACCCTAAACCTTGAACCCTGAGATATTGTTTAGGTTTTAGGGCTCATGTCTCACGGTTTAGGGATTGGGATTTAGAGTTTAGGGTTTTGGATTTTGGGTTTAGGTTTAGGGAATAGGGTTTAGTGTTTACGGTTCATGGTTGTAAAAATAGGGTTTAGGGTTTAGGGCTCAAGGCTCATGGTTTAGGGATCGGGTTTAGAGTTAAGGGTTTAGGGTTTATGGTTAAGGGTTTAGGGTTCAAGGTTTAGTGTTTTGGGTTTATGATTTAGGGTTTAGGATTTAGGGTTTAGTGTTTAGGGTTTAGGGCTCAAGGTTTAGGGTTTTGGGCTATGGGTTTAAGGTTTACAATTTAGGGTTTAGGGTTTAGGGCACAAGATTTAGGGTTTAGGGTTTAAGGTTAAGGGTTTAGGATTTAGGGTTTAAGGGTTAGGGTTTAGGGCTCAGGGTTTAACAATACCTTTCTAGGTGCAGCTCCCCTCTTGAGGATCATATTCATATTCAATGTATCATCATCGAAGAGGGAAGCTCCCCTGTCAAATTGGTTATTCAGTATGACATGGAAGATGAGTAAAGAAAATGAAAGCTAGAGAATTAGATTTCATTGGTAATTAGTACTAAGTATTAACAAGACTAATATGGCTTCCGACTACTCGACTAGGAGGCCATGACAATATTAGGACCATATTTCCTAGTCTCATGCCTAGAACCATCATTGAGTCTGCTTGTGTAAAATAAACATAGTGATAGGGGTATGGCTAAGAACACAAAGGAGTTATCAATCGCCTAGTAAATATTTCTTGTTTAGTTCTGAATGGGATTCAGTTGGCCTATGGCTTAGTGACCTTCCATTCATTGATAATTCCTTCTATGATAAACCCATGGATGCTTTCAAAAGTGCCTTAAAAAAGATAGGGGTAGTCATCAAGCCTAATGAAGGTTGTGATGTGATGTGTCAAAACTATATATTCACAAGAACCTCTTCTTCCTTGAAAGTCCCTGGTTTGTCTTAGTAATGATGTCTCCTTGTATCCAAGGATCGAGGACTACTGGGGTTTGTGGCAGGATTGGACATTCAAGAATCATTGAGTTTCTAAATCAGAATGTCATTACATCTAGAGAAAAATTCTCAAACGTTAGAGTAATGCATCTTGGAAAATAAAATTGAACCTCGAAATCCTCTCAAATTTCTAGTCTAGGTCATGTTCCTGGTCCTATAACGGTATCAAAAAAAAATTGACTAGAATTACTTACGAAATGCATTCCTTTGCTTTGAGCTTATCTTTATAAATGCAATCCGGATTTCCAAGTTCTCCATATTTTCCAAATTTGGGGTGAATTGACATTCTGGACCTCTGAAGGCGTGAAGAAAATGGCAAGTTCATTTCCTCCAACATTTCTTGAAGTGAATTTAAACGAAATGAAATTGGAATTTGAGGTGGCATGTGGTAGACATTGATTGTCCTGCCACCGATTTTGAGTGAAAAACTTCTAACATGAACTTTAAACCCTAAGCCCTAAACCATAAACCATAAACTTAAACCCTAAACCATGAACACTAAGAGCTAAACCATCAACCCTTAAACATGAGCCCTAAACCCTAAACTGTGAACCCTAAATGACAGTTAGAACACACAGGGGTTATCAATTGCCTAGTGAATATGCCTTTTTAGTTATGAATGGAATTCAGTTGGCGTATGGCTTAGTGGCCTTCTATTCATTGATAATTCCTTCTATGTTAAACCCATGGATGCTTTCAAAAGCACCTTCAAAAAGATAGGGGTAGTCATCAATCCTAATGAAGGGAGTGGTGTGATTTCGTAACAACTTGAAATGTAAATAGATTTAGAGGTCATAACACAAATTTAAAAATATCTCTATCATTATAAATGGAAGCCAAGTAACGGTGTCTCCATGTATCCAAAGATTGAGGACTACTGGGGTCTATGGCAGGATTGGAAATTTAGGAATCATCAAGTGTCTAAATCATAATGTCTTTGCATCTAAAGGAAAAATTCACAAACATTTGGTAAATGCATCTTGGAAAATAAAATTAAACCTCATAAATCCTCTCAAATTTCCAGTCTAGGTCCTGGTCTAGGTCATGTTCTTGGTCTTGTTTCTATTTCAAGTTCTGGTTCAGTTGTGGTCATCAAATATGGAAGTTTCAGGAAAGGAATCCACACTTGAATAATTATTCCCATTTAGATTGTTGGAAATGCTAATGGTAGTGGCAGTGCCTATGGAATTCGGTTGGTGGAAGGTGGGGTTGTGCCCTTGTTGGTTTTTTTCTCATGGCGTCATTGGTAGCCTTTCTAGTATTATTGGAGAGAACTCCCCATGCTTGTGTGATAAGTTTAAAATCTCCCTTGACTCCTGGGAACTTGTTTTTATCAGGATGTAATAATAAGGCTAGTTTTAGTGGGTATTAATAGAAAAAGAAAATATTTTTATTGGAATTACTTACGAAATGCATTCCTTCGCTTTGAGCTTATCTTTATAAATGCAATTTGGATTTCCAAGTTCTCCATATTTTCCAAATTTGGGTCGAATTGACATTCTGGACCTCTAAAAGCATGAATAAAATGGCGAGTTCATTTCCCCCAACCTTTCTTGAAGTGAATTTAAACAAAATGAAATTTGGAATTTGGAGGTGGCACATGGTAGACATTGATTTTCCTACCACCGATTTACTTATTGATGATTAATTGTTATTAGTTGGATTTATTTTCCATTATTATGATAAGTACATTTTTGAGATTACCAAATCACTGTCATCAAGTTTATTCATGAGAATACAATTATTATTGTGGCACAATTGATGCAACTCCTTAAAGCCTCCCATAATTATGAATACCTCTCCTACAAAACCCCATACAAGTGGATATATGTTAACCAAACTTGTCATACCTCCTTGAGATTGAGAAGGGTGTTTAGGGATGATTTTAGCTTGCTTGAAGAGTTTGCAGTGTAGACAAACCAAGAAGTGACCAATGAACCTTGCTCTTGTGCAATGTAAGGGAAATTTTGGTAAAGGCAAGTGAGAGGAGTCTTTGGATGAATGTTGAGCAACTAGATGAGTGAAATAGGTGGTTTAGTTGTCTGAGAACATGATGGAATCCTAAAACTCCTACAAATATCAATAACCAATCAATAACACATCTAAAACTCCTACAAATATCAATAACCAATCCAAAAGGCCCCAAAACCTAAACAACACCTATATTCTTTCACAAAATAAATATCGATTGTATAATTTAAACCCTAAAAGCTTGAAGGTTGAATCTGAAATCCTAAAAATACCTATGTATTGACTAGATTAGAATCTAAAAACTATCTTCTAAACCATGACAGATGGAGTTGTGAGACTAGTTCCATAAGGTGCAGAGTGACCCTAACATCTTATATTTACTAAAATAAATTTAAAGTATAAGAAATAATAAAATATAAATAATAATAAAAGAAAAACTTATACTTAAACATTTATTTTTGTACATAGAAGCATGCCTCAACCACATATACCACATAGCACACAGGAACACAAGCGCACTATAATGTGTGGGCGTGTTATAATGCATGAGCATTTTAGGCTTGGTAATAACCAAACCTAATAATTCAGAACACGCTCGCGCTTTAACCAAATATGCTCATGTTTTTCTTAAAATCGGATTTGTGTCCACTTTTTGGCCCCCCATCTTTTTGCATAGGACCCTTGTGAAAAAAATAAAAACAAAATGAATTTGTGGTGGTATTAAAAGCCAAAAACTAAATCCATGAATGAGCGAAAAAATTTAAAATCCATGAAGACAAAGGAAAAACACTCTAGAATCGGTGGAACAAGAGGCTTTTCACAAGAAGTCGATTTTGTTTTTGATGATATATTTCATTTCAGGGCTCCATTTCAACTTTGATACGTTAATAAAATCTTGGAGAGCCCTTTCAAAAGAATGAAACTTTGCAAATAATGATAAAGTATTTTGGAAAATAAAAGTTGTGAATTTTGGGGATGTTTCACATCACTTTCAGAAGTCAGAAGATGCCATTTTCAGTTATGAGATGCTCATTTGATCCTCCCTCACCTTGATATCCTTCGAATGCCTCCAAAATATCATATTATTCCATTCCTAACCAAAATAATGAAGAATTATGATCTCAGTGTAACAATTTTATACATTTGGAAATGTCTCATTCCATCCATCTTTCGATTTTGTGGGCATCCATTGATCTTTAGGTTATGCTTATCCACACAGAAATATATAGATTTTTCTTGCATGGAAAGGAAGATCAAAAATCGTGGACCATCATGAGGCATGGAGGTTACTTGCTTGAAGTAGCTAAAAGGTTATTTTTAAGGTTCAACATGTCAAGCATATCCTCAAGCATCTTTTGATCCCCTCTCCTCTCCTCCCTTCTATAAAATATAACATGTTTCTTCATTGAAACCATCCTCTCTTGCTTGGTAATGTTACCATGTCAAAATTGTGATAGATATAGGGAGTTACAAAACCATGATATGAATTTTATTTGTAATGCATTTTACCCTCCATTGATTGTATCAATATATGCATACTTACAACAATAATATGATGTCAATTGTGGCTTGAATCCACCCCTTGTGTTGCATTATTATTTCCTTTCCTTTTGTTCTTTCATTTTTGATGTGCATCCATCATGATTTACATATTTTCATGTCATTTGTGTTAAATATACAAGGTTTTGAGTTGATTTAGTTATAAATTTAGAAAGTGGCAAGCATATGTTCCTCTAACCTTTCATTATATCTTCTTTCTTCTCGGAGACTCAAAAGTGAGAGTGGTCAACCCTTTCTTAGTGTTATCAACTATGGTTTTACTTAGTTTGTCTATGTTTTACCCTCTCCCTCTCTCCCTCTCCTTGGTTACTTAGATGTATTAGAATAATCTTATCTTAGAGGTAATTTTAGTGTTAGCATTAGAGATAGGTAGAAAAACCAGCCTTCTATGTAGGCTGATCTCAATTTGTAAGTCCCACATTGTTGAGATCATCTAGTGTTGTCCAAAATTCTTGATCTACCATGATCAAATCCTAGGGTGAAATTATAAGCCATGACACTAGATATAGAAATACAAGAAAGAATGATAATTAGGGTTTGTAGAATTACTCAACTTACCTCCATTGGTCCGAACCGATGAATAGGATGGAAAGAAAAATCTCGGACTATGTAAGTTATATTTTTGAACTTGGGAGTTGACAATCTCAAGGACGAAGCGCTGGGAGATGACACGACCTCCTGGGCACTAGCATCTATTCTAGGTGTTAGTTTCTATGGAGTATCTTTAGTCATGGTTCTTTCTATTACGCTTCTTGTTACTTCTTGTTCATTGTAGGTCACATCAGGTTCATTGCACTTCTATTATGTCACACATGTACTTAAAAAACAAACCCTAACTACTTGCACAAGACTCAAGTGCACATTAGACTAAATAAAAATTCATATGAGAGATTCATACTGACCCACAGTAGCCACCCCGATGTGATGTTGTTTTTGAGTGTTGTACTAAATTTCAGACTTCATCTAGGTCTTATGGTATATGATTAAAATTGTGTCCCTTGAGCTAGGATACCCTAGTGTCAGTCACATCAAGAATTGCGGGATACAAGTACTTTGTCCCAATGCAAAAATGTGGGGTATAGAATTTAGAAGAGTCTCCCCCTATGTAGTGAGTAATGTAGCCTAAGATGTGGTCCCATGTGTTGTTCTTTTATATGTGGTAGATATAAAACTGATAACTCAACTTCCCTTGGAATAATTGGTAGGTTGTGTGTGTGTGTGTGTGTGTGTGTGTGTGTGTGTGTGTGTGTGTGTGTGTGTGTGTGTGTGTGTGTGTGTGTGTGTGTGTGTGTGTGTATGAATTCTTTTTTTGAATTTTGGAACATATTGACGCCAAAATTAGAAATAGGTCATGAAAAGGAGACAATAAAAAACCTAAAGTCTGAAGGAAAACAATAAAGCAAAAAATAAGGCAAAGAGGACAGAACAATCCAAAAGGAAATTAACGCATGGGTTGTATTGTCCTATTTAAGCATATTATAATGTAACAAGTAAAAGGAACAAAATGAACAAAAGAAACATGGATCCCTATGAATCGACCAAAAATATACAAATTTTAGATAAAAGATACAAGCAGAGCCAATCAAATCAAGAAAAGGACGAAAGACGTGTCACTAATGCCTAATTTCCATACTTATAAATCATGCATATAATAACATACTAGAGGCATAATGTAATAGTAATAAGTACATATGTTAGTGACTACATTTCCCCCTTTTATGTTATTTGGATAAAATTCAAATAGTATAAAGGATACGAGAAGAGCATACTTGAAAAGGGCCAAAGGAGTTGCAGGTAGAGCATGCCAATAGTAAGAAACACAATGTGGTGACCCATGGATCAACATTTTGATCCATGCATGGTGAGCTTTATTTCCATAGAGGATATATTGAATAGTCACTTGCTAAGGATATATATGAGACTCGAAACTTGGAGATTGAAGGAGGGGTCGATAGTGATTAGTTCCCGAACAAGCGTATCTTCTAAGGATTTGACTATGCTATCACTAAAATAAGGATTTGATAATCCTAGCGCTATAGAAAGAGAGTTGGAAGAGTAGACATTTTTCTTTCCACCATGATGCTTCCTCAAAAATAGGTTCTACCACTGCAAACGACAATATGAACCCATTTTGTAACTTGCCTACTAGGTCCTAAAAACCCCCGTAAAGTAGTATAGGAAAGGAAATGACGTCTCATTTCCCCCACTTTACAATGTAAGGGTGTAAATTCTTGGTAAATTGAAACAATAATGCCTAATATATTGGATTGGCTCCCAAGTTAGGTCATCTAGGAGGAAAAATTGGTACTTGGAATAGAATTTGAAACTGTTAGTATTGATTTAGAAAATAGTACTTGATTGAACTTGATTGTATTTGAAACTACTTTCAAGGATTTAATTTCCCCATATTAGGTCATTTGAGGGAAAAATTGTGAGAATCTATGAAAATGTGGATTCATTGATACTTGGAATAGAATTTGAGATTTACATTTTGAAAAATAACCTTCGCATGATTTGAATATTTGCTTTGATTTGTCTTGGAATACAAGATGATTATGTATCCTAATTGGAAATTTTGCATGGATTATTGAAGGATGGGTAATAAGATACCCCAAATATTTTCCCCTATTAGTGAAGAGGGAGATGCTTTAGTAGTAGATCCAGAGCCAACAAAAATGAGATAAAATGCCTTGGAGATGAATTCAAAGTCAATATAGGAATAATATAGTAAGGAGTGTAATATGATAATATCACATAACCAAGCCTAAGGAGGCATTCCAAGGAACATTTAGTATAGAAGATATTTAAAATAAAAATCGATACGTTGATGGTCTAAAAATAGATAAACTATGCTCAAGATATGGAAGAAACAATAATGAGAAATTACTTGTCATGGATTATAATATAGGGACTATAGTAACTATGGGTAAGGGGATTTTACTATAGATAGTAAGGTGAAAAATTTAAAAGAAACTTCATTTATAAATTTGAAAAAAATTATTTGGAGCTTTGAGTTATAAAAATTCCACGTGCACAAGAAGCCATCTTGGTTAGGTTCGAGAGAGTGATACGAGTTGTTTCTACACATCGTGGATTGGTTGTAAGTGAGTTGTTTTACATATCAAATTAGGTTGATTTAGGTATTTTTGCATTTTAGATATT
The DNA here is from genome assembly GCA_018340775.1 of Taxus wallichiana var. yunnanensis. Lineage (NCBI taxonomy): Eukaryota > Viridiplantae > Streptophyta > Pinopsida > Cupressales > Taxaceae > Taxus > Taxus wallichiana. The sequence continues at coordinate 782,788,976 of CM031238.1, forward strand.
TTTAGCGATCTAGGTGTTTCTGTTCAAGATGGTTTTGAATGGGTCGGTTATGTCCTTTGGACAAAAGCATATGGATTGGGGGTACTAGCATCCTAGTTTTGGATGATAGTGTCCAGAGAGTTGGGTGGTTTTTTCCAAGTTCTTTTAGAATCTTGTGTCGGCTTTTGTTGTATTGATATTACTAATGTTATGTTTGTTGTCTTATTTACGTTGTGTAGAGATATACACTTGAGGTAGTTTCTTGGAGGTAGATACTTGTCCACATTACTTACATTGGGCTTAGAGAAGGAGGAGTGGGATATTTTGGACCGTGTTGGGCTACGAAACATTGCTAGATCGCAGGAGATACCCCATAATATGCATTTGATGATCAGGTCAAAGCATATAAGTGTGTCCCACTCGGTGGCCAAAAATATTTTAAAATATGACTAATAAATAAATATTTTAAAATACTATAAAAACATTAAAAAATTAGGTAAATTATGGATGCCCTGCACCTTGGTATTTATAAGCTCTTAAAAATACATGTTTGGTCATGTTTTGGTTGTCAGAAATATTTTTTTGAAAGTACAAAAATGTAAAAACGTGGGACACAATTATATGCTTTGACCCAACCACATTGTGTGAGAGATGGTGTGTAGATACTTACACATTTTGGTTACCCATTGATGAGACAACGGTGACATTGGAGGACAACAATGACATTGGAGGATATATATATATAGGGAGAGAGGGTATTGGTGATGGACCCGGGAGATACATGGAGGTAGTAGAGGATGCGAGATAGTATTTTAAAGGGTTTCACACACATGCAGATTCATCGATCATAATAGATGACATTGTTAGATCAGGTTTTATGTGATTATGGAAGTTTATTGCAATGATACTGGCATCTAGTGTGGCAGTGGATGGAGGTGGGTGTTTATTTCATATAGGATGCATGACATTTTCTAGAGTATTGAGGAGCATGGTATACGGTATGTGTGGAGTTAGTGTGTTGGCACACTTATACATGGATTTATATCATTTCACACAAGAGGACCATGGTGGTGGTATAGGATCCACTTCGTTATTACATGTGTGGGAATACGAGCGCGTTGTTATAGTGTGATTGTAGAGTGGGCCGAGGGCATATTGGGGTCATCCAAAGATCTTTGATGCTTGATGGGTGGGTCCAAGGAACAAATGGTTTGATACGATGACCTATAGGTCCATGTTGGATAGGATGGGGCCCAGAGCCATTATTTGGAGACCTTATAGGGATTATGGAGGATGGGTAGAGGATGATATAGAGTTATGGTGCATTTCTTTGCACCATGTGGTTGGAGGACAGGTTCCTAGGGTTACAAATTTATTTCAGTATGAGTGAGTATCTAGATAGTTTGGCATTGGATAGGATGTGTCCACAAAGCCATATGTATGGCATAGATCAATACAGTAAAGCAAGGAGAGTAAGATCTAGGCCAAGGTCCATTGGGGCTCGATTATTGTTACTTGGTGCCGAGGAGAGGTATGAAGAGATAATGATGAGTAGATTCGATGATGTCGGGTATACCCCGACTTATATACAATGGTAGAAAGAGCACCGATGGGTTCTATCAGTATCCAGTGGTTGTAGAGAGGGAAATTTTAGTGGCGAATCTTCGTTAATTCACGAATATTTCGGTTTTTGAAATTTGAAATTGGAAAAGTTTAAGGGGAGGAATTAGGACTAGGTCACCAAAATTTTCTGGGTACAATTTAATTTTAGGGGTCAATTCGTCATTCCCGCAAAATAGAAATTCATAAAATTCGAATTTTTGTTATCACCGATAGTATTTTTTATGTTTGCAGTAACAACATAATATATGTTGTCGTTTTCAAGATGCATTAAAAAATGCTACCTGGATCAGTAGCATTTTTTAGGTTACCTATCGAGAGCATCAAAAAAGATATTGTCCAACATTTTATAGTGATGTCATTAGACTTTTAAAAAAATAGAGTATGGGATTTTTTTTTCTTGCGCCATATTTTGGGAGGACAAATTTCTCATTGAGACGATCATTTTAACTACTAACATAAAAAAAAATTTAAAAAAATCCCATACAAAATTAGCGAAATCTATATTTTTTCACAAAAATCACTTTTTTATTTTTTTGTTTTGCGTCATATTTTGTGAGGACAAATTTATCATCGAGCCGATCATTTTAATTGTTATTGTCAAAAATTACATATATTTTTTTCTGACATCATATACTATCAGCCAACAACATAGTATATGTTGTTGGTTGATAGCATAAAAATGCTACCTCCCAACAACATATTTGCATTTTCTTCATATTCACAATTAGCGTGAAGGTCAAATTTCACATATTCAAATGAATTTCTTCAATTTTTGGGGGGTCTTAAAAAAATTCTAGGTTCAAAAATCAAGGTCCATGACTCCTTAAGCACCCTTTCGTTCATTGAACCCTCTTCCTCTTCTTCTTTCTTCTCCTTTATTCCCTTTGGAGGCTTCTTTCTTCCTTCCTCAATCACTCTACTTAATCTAATCCTACTTGGAGTTGGGTTAGAGTTCCCTGTTATAACACTTAAACCTCGCCATCTACTATGATGCTTTGTTTCTCTTTGCGGTGATTTTATCCTTCTTTTTTCTTCTCTTAGATCCTTCACCGACCCTTCAAGGGTCTTTGGTTTTAGCCCTTTCCCCTTCATCCCCCTATTTTTAAGACTACATCCCTTCAACGTGTACATGACTACTTCATGTCATGCGAGAATCGACACCCTAGCCTTTTTCACATCTAGCATTGTTATCAACAAAGGAAGTTGTTTGACAAATTTTCCTTGTAATCCAAAAATGAAACAATCTTCAACAAAATCAAATGAACAAAAAATATACAACTATTTCAATAATGTACCCATTAATGGTAGTTTACATCCAAAGGGTCTATAGCTCGGGTCATTTCAAGATCTAATTTACATAAAAATTTTATCTTCTTATTTGTCCATTTGTACTTCTTTGTGATTTCGTGCCTCAAACAATAATACTCCGATCAAGATAACAATGGGAGCTCACACCAAAAGATCCATTGAATGTCTTTGTGTATATGTTCTACGTTGATTCTCTTTGCAATAATTCCCATCATGTCCTTTTCATCGTCTAAAGAATGGTTCATCTTCTCCTCTACCCATGTCTCCACATCTTATTGTCTGACGACAACCATCTTAACATTTTTAGGTATTGATAACAAAACAATAGTAGTCCTTGAAACTCATCGAAATGTGCCACAAGTTGTAATATAAGAGAAACATAAACTATTCCATGTATTGTCCTTAAAATAAGGCGCAATAACTACATATTAGAGACGATAAAAAAAAACACACAAATAAGAGAAAAAGAGATGCAACAATATTCGGAGGTAAATTATTGAATTAAGAACATAGACCTAAATTCATAGTAGAATCGGGATGAACCTTTTACACAATCCCCTTGTATTATTTTATACACGTCAAGGTGACTCTTGGCTTAATCTCCCGCTTTCTCCCAATTTCTATTAAAAAAAACTCTTCACATTCTCCCCATATACTTAGAGAGCATCATATATCATCTAATTTATGGAAATTATACCATGCACATAACTTAAGAAACAAATCTAAAATATATTAAAGTTGGCTTTTCGACCATATACACTTTCAGTCTTTCACCATCAAATGGTCAAGTTTTGCCAAACTTCCTCCCCAAGTCAAAATGAGAGCTTTAAAACACGTTACCTACATATGGATAGTCAAAAGAAGATTTTTGTCAAATGTGCATGTAAGTACCTCTGCATGCAAAACATTAAAATAAATCCACGCGTACTTGGCTACTCATGTCCAATTGTCAGTATTATAGGGTGAGGGGACGCGTAACACATTCCGTGCAAAATTAAAATATACACAGCCGAGCATCTGACACGGCGATTCGGCCAAGTATCCCGCCGCCGAGACGCCTTTCAAATCGCGGCGGCGGGATTCAAAGCCGCCGTCCGTGCTCCCAACGTGCCGCTCTCTTTTCTTAACAAAAGTAAAAGTTGTCGGCGCAACTTCGCAACCCGCGACTCGCGGCCGGAACTCGGAAACTCGGAACCAGGGGTAAGTTATACGCGACTTGCACATTTAAAACGTGATTGTCAATTTTTATATAGATTTGTATATAAATTATAAAAATATATATTAAAAAGATATGATAAATATAGAATAATTATTAAAATATAATATTATTTTGTGTTTTTGATGGGCAGAATTGAAAAATTACCGTCCTCGAAAATTGTTTGACATGCATAAATAGCCGTCAAATTTAACCCCTGCTCGGAACTAGGCTTGGATTTTGCAAGGCGTTTAGACGTTTTTAGTCATTTTAGATGTCAAAATACAGGCACTTTTAAAATATGACCGTCATGCTTGACAGGTAAAATTATAATTTAAACGTCAAAATGACATGTACATTACAAATTTAACCGTCAATAATATATATATATATATATATATATATATATATATATATTAGTTAGTTAGTTAGTTAGTAAATTACTTATTATATTATATATATTTTGAAATTCATCAAAAATCTAATATAAATCAAAATCAAAATTTAGAAATATTTAGAAAAAAAAAGAATCTTGCAGATTTGCAGTTGCTATCTTTTTCATGAGTATGAAATAGAAACTATGAAATAGAATTAGAAACTGCACAATGCAGATTATTAATTACTAACTTACACACCTTACTCAGAGTCACAATTCACAAATCCCTCCACTCGTAGACTGCAGTCGCACTATGGTGAATAGTAAATACTAATATTAAGAGCCCATCAAATTATCAATGTGGCGCAACAAGTTTGGAGAAGCTATGGTCAGGATGGGGACTGGGAGCAATAGCATACAGGTGTCCACTGGATCTCAGGGTGAAATCAGAAAGAACTGCCGCATCATCTTATGAACATCTCTTGTTGCTTTACAAGGATAGATTCTTTCATCGTGCTTTGCTCGCTCTTGGCACTGCAATTCTTTCATTCTTTTGTTCTATGCCAGGTCAAATATGACCGCCACGAGGGAATCGAGTGAATAATGCCAGGCTCAGCAAATTTTGCTACCTTAAATACAATATATGTTAATTGTATGTGACTCTTTCCTTTGTTTATTATATGGATTGGATATATTTTTGAATGAGCCGCTTATCTCTTGGCTATATGGAAGGGATGGACATTCCATCATTTGACATCGAGGCTTGTAAAAAAGAGTTGCATCAATTTATTGATACACTCCACTCAGGGTGTGAGGGATTTTCTATTAGAGAAGCATGGAGGGTTTTTTGTATTTCTAAAAGTTGGCAAACCAACTTTCCAAACATGTTAAAACTATGGCAGAGTACACTTGTGATTCCTGCAAGTACAACAAGATGTGAACGAGGGTTTTCAAAGCAAAACCTAATTAAAGATATAAGAAGATCAAAGCTAGAAATCATAACATTGGATGCACTCATGCGAGTATCACTAAATGGACCTGATCCTTCTATAATCGACTGGGAGAAAGTGTATGACATTTGGAGAGGGGAAAAACAAAGAAGGTCACAAAATATTTTGTGAAAGCATGGTTGATCAATGTAAGTTTTAGCTCTTTGATAAACTCATTTTATCTAAATAAAATTTGTAGTGATGTTTTATTTCACATGATGTTTATATTCTACTAAATATCTAGAAATATTATGCATTTAATTTTATATTATTTATTTCAATTTCATTTTAGAAATTTATTTAAAGTTATTTTTTCAATCTTGTAGATGTAAAATTTTACTCAATTTTTTATTTTTTGTAATAGTTATTATAAAAATAAATTTGACGTGCATATTATATTTTGAACGTCAAATGACATCCATATAATTTTTTAGACCGTCAAATAAGATTATTGTGACATGTAACATTGAACGTCAAAATCCAACACTGCTCGGAACCACCTCCCTCCACTCGTTTTGCTGACGTCATCCTCTCCTGTGCTATAAATAAACAGCCAGAATTCCTTTCCGACACAGCTCCCTCCCCCGCAATAAAATTGTAGCAGCTGGTCTTTAAAATTTATGGCGGCGAGAAAGGAAGGGTCACAAGTTCATTACAGGGGAGTGAGGAAGAGGCCCTGGGGTCGATACGCAGCGGAAATCAGAGATCCTGTTAAAAAGCTTAGGGTTTGGCTCGGTACTTTCGATACCGCAGAGGAAGCCGCCAGGGCCTACGACGCCGCCGCCATTTCCTTCAAGGGTCACAGGGCCAAAACTAATTTCGCCTATTCTTCTTCCTCCGCTGACCAGAGCACAAGCCAAAATAACACTCGACAATTCTTCGCCTGCACTAGAATGAAGCGCACCAGGAAGCCGAAAACTCTGTCCGTCGCTCCTGTCAATAAGCAGCTTTTCTCGCTCGACCAGGGCAAAGAGGATCTGGCCTTTTCTGACAGTAGACAGAATTTTGATAAGAGGAAAGAGGAAGCCGCGGAGACGAGAAACGTTCACAGCGATTGTGATTCGTCGTCAGTCGTTGTAGATGCGGAAGGAGAGGCGGCGGCGCCGGCGGATGCCCGACCTGTGAAAAATTCCTGCTTTTAGATCTCAATCTTCTTCCGCCTCTGGAGGAGGAAGCAGAAGAAGAAGGGCAATTGTTCTTCGCCGTTAACGAAAACATTTCTCTGTGATCAGTAATTTATTATTTGACTATTTGATTTGCTGTTTCTGACACGCGACGGAACTGATATTGAACCAGTAAATGTATATACAGTTCTCCAACAATGAAGAAGGGGTTGTATTTTTTCTGTAGAAAATAAAACGTTATTTCCACTGTGTTTAGAGTTAAATCTGGTAGCTACCTGTGTGATGGGCTATTTCAGATTTTTGTAGCGGGTTAGCTTACGTTCTCTCGTACACTATTTCTGTTTATTGACGGGTACTGATAGTATTTAGGCCGACGGAAAACATCCACGTGGAATATTTGCATTTGCTTGTGTTCTTGTATGTGACGGAAGTTGGAACGCCACAATTTTCGGTGTAACAACTATGGAAATTTGACGTTCACGGCCGGCCATAAATTTCGAAGGCCGTTATTCCAACGATGGCGAGTATTTTACAAGTTTGTCACTTAAATATATTCAAAAAAATAAATGTGTTGTACGTTTGTAATTGGAAATCCTCCCTATTTTTTATTGAAATCCCTCTTCTTTTCAGTACTCAAGTAGAAGAAAAATCCTCTTCTTAAAATTACCTGCTACGCATTGGGATAAAACAAATTTTATATATATATGCCATTTACACGTTCTTGGAACCTAATATTAGTAAGTGGAATATTTGGTGAAGGTTTAGTAAATATGGGTCAATAATGACAGGCTAGAAATTAGGCAACTTAATTTCTCAAAAAATCATATCATATTATTAAAACATCATTTGTATTTTTAGGAAGCTCCATAATAAATTATTTATACGGAAAGAATCACATTTGTTCAAGGTTTTACGAATGGGGTGGTAAGTTTAGTGTGGTTGATCATGTAGGAAAATTTTATGACTAAGTGTGCTTACACAAGTATTGGAATGAGTGACCTTCAGGGAAATCTACATGCTCCAACCATGCGAGCAATACCTAGATGCAAGGAGTTTCAAGGGTGTCATTCATGTTCATTAGAGATGACTTATTATGAACCACAACTCATAAAATACATATGGGTGAATGTAGATTGGCTCAAAACTACATAGTTCAAGTTATTTTCATAATTTTGCACATAAGGGCATAAATGTAACAAAACAAAGAACTAATTGGAAGCCTAAGTAAATGTAATAAATATAGTAAAATTATAATTTGAATTGAGTATAGAATTACTTGAAATTGAATCAAAGAGCGAACAAATCTTGAGAAGAGTCTCTACCATGAATAACGTACTTGATTGTTGACAACAGATTGTGGATTCTTGTAAATGGTTTGGAAATAGTTTGAAAACATACTCCAGGAATTTGATTGTGTTTTGATGTGCCTGGGGTACTAGTTGAATCGAGGAAACTAGTGACCACCATCGTGCATCGAGACACTATTGGTTATCGCCACCACACCCTACTCGCCGTTGTTATCTACTCACCGCACTAACCTAAAACTTAATTTGTCCATTTCTCTACCTTTAGTCTACGAAAACCTCTTTCTAATTTGTGCGATGATGTATGAATGTTATATATGGCTTCTCCTTTCATCCAACTCCAAACCCTAGCAAGTCAAACAAACATGGAGGAAAAGTAATAGAATTGGCCCAAACTACATCCAATTAGGAATGTTGTATGACATTGTAGTGTGAAATTAGGGCCCATTAAGTCCTATGCAAAATAGTATCCCCATTTGAAAGAAGGATTATCATTCTCTTGCATGTATGTTCAATTAGTGCAAACAAATGTATTCTTGTTTTGGCACAAGAACATGAGAAAAACAACAATTGGATTTCGGATAGGCTTGAAGGATTTTTTACTAGCCTTGGACTAATCTCTTGATAGCTCTTGTGTAGGGAAAATGATCTCCAAGGTGAGGGATGTGTATTGTGTGATGATATATTTCTTCTTAGATGGCCTTTATGGTGTTTGTTCTATGTAGGTGTTTGTAGGATTATTTCCTTGTGCAAGCCAACCCTAGATGCAATTATAGGTCAACCAACAAAATGCACCCAAATGATAAAAATGAGCATTGGATGAAGGAGGTCACTAGTGGTCATCACCAATGTCCTTGGTCACTAGTATCACACTAGTGTATGCCATCGCTAGTGTTCATCTATCAATGTTGATGACTCGAGGGGTAAGAGGACCAAAACAAAAATGTACAAGTCTACGGGGTTATAATAGATGTCATTTGAAAACTAGAATTGGAGTCTAAGGGCAATTGGTAATTATAGAAGTATGGAGAATTGACTAGAAGGGGGAAAGTGTGATAAAAAAGCCTTATATTGTGCATGGTGGTCCAAGTGAGCTAAAAGGAGCTAAGATTTTTGTTTCCACGTGCGTTGCACCAAATTTAGGCATCTACATAATACACACTTTAATGTGTGTGCATGCATATTAAAGGAGAAATAAATGCAGATCGCTTACCTAAGAACATGCCTTAGAAAGATGAAAGGGTGAAAATGTAAATGTTCTAATGTGAATTTTTATTGTCCAAACATTGTGTGTACTTACAAACAACATGAATACACATAATTAGTTCAATGTATCAATAATATGATAATAGCGTAACCAAGTGAGAGTTTTTAAAAAATGAGAAAAGGAATGAATACAAATATTGACATGAGAACTTTTCCACTTTTGAAATATTTGGAGATCGACACATGACTTGATTGCCCTTAATGGCAAAAATTATGAAACATTTTCTATTGATAAGAGATTATTTCATGGGTCCCTTGTAAAATAATCGAATGGAGAAATGATATCAACGGTCATAATCTCCACTTCTTGACACGTAGTAGATAATTTGATCCTTGGCTCCTTAGTTCATCGTGGGTCCAAACCTAACCCTTTACATGGGGGAAAGAAGGTGTTTCTTAGCTAAAGAAGCAACTCCAAATATGATCTCTCTATTCCTTGGTTTCAAAATGAAGAATAAGTTGACTATAATGCCCCCTTTCAAGGTGACGAATGTTCTACATTTCACTCATCTCGAAATAAGTGTTACGCACATCATGTTTAACAAATAAAATAAATAAAGAGCTCTAATTATTGTGTAAGAATAATATACAATGTGTAAATATAGAAAATATATAATCATAAAATATAAATAATGATGTGTGTGTATGTATGTATGTACGTACGTACGTACATATGTATGTATGTATGTAAGAGATATCATCGTGGAGGATCCATGAATAAGAGGGACAAATGTTATGTCTCAATGTAATAGGAAAGGATAAGTGGGGACAAATGATTCATCCCCACTCATATCAAGCATGCCTCATTAGGACCAAATGTAATAATGAAGCATATAAACATAACATACCATAATAGATGCATGGTGAGAACCATGGAAATGTAAGCAACACAAGTAGTATATCATGAAGTAGTAGTGTGTGTGATGTATCATGACATCAAGCATATGATATCACATAATATAGTAAATCATAAGAAAACATGTATATGAATGTAACCACACAAGAATAAAGCAAAGTGATAAAAATATCAAAGTATCCAATTACATATAATTGGCATGGAAATGACAATGAGAAGATCACATAACATGAGGACAAGACATATTGCACAAACACAAAAAAGTAAAAAAATGTATGGATTATTATTCAAAGAAAATGGTAAGGTACCTAAGGAAACAAAAATGTATCAATCAAGTAAGTCAAATCAATGTATACATCTAGTTATGAAAGTAATGTACAAGATAGAGAATGATATGTATGTAAGCAATTATGGTTCAAGATGTCATAGAACAAATAGAAAGATATAACTTGAAATATTGATTAGATTTCTCTAGTGTAGAAATATCCGGGCACGAGAGGTTGATTAGCAAGGCAATATCCTAGCATGTGCATTCATATTGAGGTAATTAAAATTGATAAAAACAAAGTCAATATAACGGTAGACATTAGGGGGTGAAAGGGTTTAATTTATTAATATTTTAAATTAGGTATTGGGGGTAGGTTAGAGAGGTGGGCTAGAGAAGAGGTAGGGTTAATTTTAATATAAACTAAAACATTTGAACCCTAGTTTTTAAAGATAAATACCTTAAAATTATAAAAGGTTTAATGTCATAAAGTTATATTATAATCTCTTTTTGAATAAAGAAATTTGAATTATGAGATTCTTAAGCAAGAAATAATAAGATGGTAGAAAACTAGGATTGAGTATGATTTTCAACACATGATATTATTTCACCATATTAATTATTTGAAGAAATATTGATAAATGGTTAAAGCTTAACATTAAGGTAATTGGTAATATGTCTTGAATGACTTCAAACTCTCTTTCTAGAGAAAATACATATTAAGAAAATAATATTTGAGTAGGAAACATGATATATTTTTTGTTTGATATATTAGGGTATAAATAAAAAGGGGTAAATAAAATTGTAATGGAAAAATGGGTAAGTAAGGTACATGGAAAAAATAGGGGTATTTTTATTATAATAATATAATGGGAGGGGGTATTATCAATTGAATAATTAGAGGTAAAAACTAACATTAAGGGTATTCTTTAATACCCTTCAATGAACGTGTTATACCATATTTTTACTAAGTGAACCCCCCGTAGTCGGGTCACAGTAGAAAGGTTTCCCCATGTGTAAGCATGATGTAATTCTATGATCATATGTAGTTCATGTATATCCCGCATCTTGTATACACCTAATTTTTCACTTTTCATTTTTCATAGGACATGTTATTAACAATTTCCATCAGTGCGATAAGGGTTGTTGATGCATCTATTTCTAGCCTCGGTTCCTTAAAGGGCATGTTGAAAATGAGGAATGATTATTCATGTAATCATTATGGGTTAGAGACAATACACAAAGAGAGTATCACTATGTGGTCCTAGCCTTAGTTGTCCTTGCACTAGTTATCCTTGTCCCTTTATGTCTCATACACATTGCACTCCTGACACCTTGCTTGCATTTCACCATTTGGCACCTTGTTCATCCATTTGCTTGATCCATGACACCTTATTTTCACTTTGCATGACACATGACCTTCCGTGGGCGATGATGGTGTTGATTTTATACAGTTTTTCAACAATGAAGAAGGGGTTGTATTTTTTAATGTAGAAAATAAAATGTTATTTCGACTCTAAATCTGGTACCTATGTGATGGCTATTTACAATTTTTGTAGCGGGTTACTTAGCTCACGTTCTTACACTATTTCTGTTTATTGAAGGGTGTTGATAGTATTTAGGCCGACGGAAAACATCCACGTGGAATATTTGCATTTGTTTGTGTTCTTGTACGGGAGGGAAGTTGGAACGCCACAATTTTCGGTGTAAAAATGTGGAAATTTGACGTTCACAGCGGCCATAAATTTCGACGGCCGTTATTTCAACGATGGCGAGCTTTTTAAAAATTTGTCACTTAAATATACTTTCAAAAAAAAAAAAGTTCTAAATTTCTAAGTGAAAATCCTCCCTATTTTTTATTGAAATTTATTTAAAAGAAAATCCTCTTCTTAAAATTAGCTGCTACACATGGGAAAACAAATTATACATATAAATTATTGTTATTTTATGGGCCATTTACACGTTCTTGGAACCCAATATTAGTAAGTAAAATATTTGGTAAGGTCTAGTAAATATGGGTCAATAAAGGCTAGAAATTAGACAACTTAATTTCTCAAAAAATCCTATCATATAAGTTGATTCGGTATTAAAAAATCATTTGTATCAATAAATAAATCAAGAAGTTCCATAATAAATTATTTATAAGGAAGACTTGCATTTGTCAAGGTTTTACGAATGGAGTAGTAAGCTTAGTGGGCTTGATTGTGCAAGAAAAATTTATGGCCAAGTGTTCTTACGCTAGTATTGGAATGAATGACCTTCAGAAAATCTACATGCTCCATCCACGTGAGGAACACCTAGATGCAACGAGTTTCAAGGGCATCATTCATGTTCATTAGAGATGGTTTCTTATGAAATGCATATGGGTGAATGTAGATTGGCTAAAAACTACATAGTTAAAGTTGTTTTCATAATTTTGCACATAAGGGAAAAAATGTAGCTTCGAACAAAGAATTAATTAGAAGCCTAAGTAAATGTAATAAATATAGTAAAATAATAATTTGAATTGAGTATAGAATTGATTGAAATTTGAGTCAAAAAGCGAACACGTTTTGAGAAGAGTCTCTACCTTTAAGAATGTACTTGATTGTTGACAATGGATTGTTGATGTTCTTAAATGGTTTAGAAATAGGTCGAAACATACTCTAGAATTTTGATTTTGTTTTGATGTGCCCGGGCATTAGTTGAATCGAGGAAATTAGTGACCACCATCGTGCATCAAGACACTGGTGATTACGCTACCACAACCTACTCACCATTGTTGTCGTGTACTTATAACACCGACCTAAAACTTAATTTGTGCATTTCTCTACATATAGTATGCAAAAACCTCTTTCCAATTTGTGTTATGATGTATGAATGTTGTTTATGGATTCTCCTTTGATCCAACTCCAAACCCTAGCAAGTCAAATAAACATGAAGGAAAAGTAATAGAATAGGCCCAAACTACATCCAATTGGAAATGTTCTATGACATAGTAGTGTGGAATTAGGGCTCATCTATTCCTATGCAAAATACTATCCTCATGTGAAATAAGAATTATCATTCTCTTGCATGTATGCTCAATCAAAGGCAAACAAATGTATTCTTCCTTTGACACAAGAACATGAGAAAAACAATAATTGGATTTTGGATAGGCTTGAAGGAATTTTGACTAGCCTTGGACAAATCTCTTAAAAGCTCATATGTAGGGAAAATGATCTCCAAGGCGAGGGATGTGTGTTGTGTGATATCTTTCTTCTCAAGTTGTGGGACTTGCTACTTGAGACAAACCTCCAGAGAAGGTTGGTTCCTCTACCTATTCCTAATGCTAAACTACTCCTAAGGAAGGAAATGCAACTATCTAATCCTACTCTAACAATCAAAGGGACCAAGGAGAGAGGGAAATGCATAAAATGGAAATCCTAAGCTAAGGGGAGGTGATATCACCAAAAAGAGGGTGAAGACACTCTAATGAGGGAAAAGGGAGAAGGAAAATGGAGAAGGGAGAGGCCAAACAGAGGTGACATAGACCCAAGAATTTATTCACCATCTATCTACAAGTGAGAAATGCATGCACAAATACAACAACAAGAATGGAGAGGCCAGGAAATGCAACAAACTATAAGTTAGGCTTAAGAAACACCACAAAACAAAAGATTTTATTGCTTTGAAAGTATGCACAGACCATTACATGTGAAGAAGAAGGAAAAATAACACATTTCCAAGACCAAATGAAGGTCTACAACTCATAGCTTCTCAGAAACAATTTTGATAGAGTTTCTTTACATTTTAGAACATCCTCCCTCATAAAGAAGAAGATGAGAGAGAGAGAGAGAGAGAAAGAGACACAACAAAAATGGGTTTTCCTTTCAACCACTAACAACATGCATTAAATTTATGAAAATAGGTGTAGTGACCCTTACAAATCCATTCCCCAATGATATTTTTCTTGTAGGAGAAGGAATGGGCACCATACTTCATCAAATTTGGTTGTTGAGCTACTTGAACTCTTCTTTTTAATGTTGGATATTTTTTCTTCTTTTTCACCCACCTACTCTCACCTAATTTAATATTTCCAATTTCTATGATGTAGAGGATGAAGAGACCTTTCCAAAGGTACCAATTTTGTGAAATTTGGAGCACTTGGGTGAAAGTTATGCCCATGCGGATTTTTAGGGGTTTAGGAGGAACACGAGGTTCTTAAGCACTTCTCCACATTTCACAATACATTGTTTTTCTTCCTTAGTACGGCGGATCAGTTATTGGAGAACTAGAGGAAGTGAGGAAATGTTCCATTTGTGCCCAAGTTCCCCTCTTTATCTACAATGGTCTTTGTTATTGTTTGGGGTAGAGAATCGGATCCCCGGGTGGAACCGTGGAATAGTTCCTCCTGGGCCATTGGTTCATGCTTCCATAATACCACCTTCTCCTTTGTTCGCTGACCCAAAAAATTCTCGGGGGAACCATTAGTCTCGTGGAATTGTTCTTCCCACACTTAGTTCCTCTGCATCCCCGCTTATCCATAATACTCTACTCGACCCTAAATCCCTTTATTACGATTGGAAGGCTTGTGCAAAGGTGAACTAGTGGCCCAAAAGAACTTGCTTTGTTTGTTCTCAAAACACCCAAACCACCCGCATAACACTACCAAAATCCTTCAATGTGGTCAAAAGACCCTCGCAGAGAACTAAGGGTCGACGGAAGTGTTCCCTTTATTCCACTTCAACCCATATTATCCACAATACTCCAATTTTTCCCAAATTTTCTTTAATGTAGCCCAATGGTAAATCAAGGAACCAAAGGAACTTGGGAACTTGTCCATACAAGCTCAAAACCCACAATACACTACAAAAAACCAAAATTTTGAGTTTTCCTTGGTTTTTCGACGACGTATGGAACTCGATGAGTTATCCAAAGGAGAGGGGAAGCCTTAAAACATTGAATTTCTCGATTTTTATTAGTTTTTTACCTATCCAAGTTCAAATGAATCATGTAAGTTATTAAAATCACCTTGGGGCATTTTGGATAACATATCCCTATCACAGATGTGTTTGTGAAGTATGTAGAGCTACAAGGTCGATTTACAGAGCGATCACAAGTTGGCATTAATGCAGAGGTAGGTCAAGAAATATAGGAGCCGCGATCAGCGGTGTAGATCGAGCGCAAAGCTTCTAGTTCTACAGCTCCTATAGTTGAATATAGTGAAAGTGATGATTAGATATGATGTATATGTATGTAGGGGGTCATCCCCTAGTGATTGTATTTTTGTAACAATGATTTTCAATGATACACACACACACAAAGGATTGACATTATTGTGTTGTGTTGATGTTTTTTTTATATGTGATGCGATGATTGTTGTTTTTATGTTGGTTGTTTGATGATTGATTTATATTGTTTGAAGGATGATGTATAAATGATGATGTCAATGTGATGAGATAGACATGAAGTAGATGATGAATGTTTAAAAGTTGGTTTGTATGTATAAACGAGGATAAATAATATATGATAGTGATAGATGTAAGTAACTAAAAATGGATGATAATGTATGAGAGCATGTGTGAGTATGATGAAGAGAGGGTGGGGAAGAATAACAATGCCCCCAAAGGTGTGTGTAGAAAATATGAGGTTCATTTATATAAGATCCCTTGACAATCAAGAATGAACCATAGGATGAGAGTGTGTCATTAGGAAATGGTGTGATAATATACACTAAATAGATAGATTTATGAAGCTTATAGCGGAAAGATGGAGCGGGTTTTTATCAGTAACATATCCTTCAATAATCATGTAAGAACCGTAAGAACACGAGTGTGTCATTGGGTAGTGAGGTGAGAAAAATCACCTACAAAAGATGCAGAGGACGACGTGGAGTGGTGAAAGGATATGAAATGGTAGAAGCATGAGTGTATGAGACAAAATGAATGTCGATGAGATGGTGTCAATGATGGGAGATGCAGTGGTAGGAAGCACAAATGCCGACGACTTAGGAAGACAATGTGAAGTAGGAGTACTATGCGATGGATGATGCAAAGTGGTGAATGAGCGAGGTGGAGGCCATGCATGAATAATGATTTTAGGTTGTGGATGAGTGAAGACCTTAGAACTAGAGAAGGAGACAAGTGGACCGGCAAGCAGAGACGCTTGCGTGGCATAAAAAAAAGACGCTCACGAGAGTGAGAGCCAAAGGCAATGACACCCTTGTCTTCTAATTGTTGCAATTTGTCATGAAGGGCATAACATTCATTGTCATGATGGCCATTGATGTGGTGATAATTGCAATAAGGATGATCACGATGGTGATCCAAGTGATGAGGAGGATGATGCTTGATTAGAAGGAAAGTGAATTAAGTTCTTATCAATCAAAGCACGAAGAACATCACAAGGCTTAGTTGAATGTGAGAAATGTAATGGGTCCCGAGTAGGAGATGGAAAAGACTTAGGTGGATAATGACGTGGTGGCGGGGATGGAGGATGATTATGCGATGGAGGAGATGGAACATGCTTGCGAGGTGGAGGAGATGAAGACCTTGGGGGATGTTTGACATATGGAAGAGGTGAAGAAGTAGAAGATGTAATAGTAGAAGTATAAGGAGGATATATAACATGAGTAGTAATTAAATCATGTTCTAGATCGATGACCTTATATAAAGCATAAAAGTGTAAATGATTCGCATTTATCATATTGCAATCATTATTTTAAAGTAGGAATTAATCCACGATAAAAGATAAATTTCATTTTCTAGATCAATTAGTTGGAATACTAATTGATGACCTCAGTAGGAATTGAAGTGTAAAATATACTCGAGAATAGGTTCTTTCTTTCCCCGATGCAAGCCAGTAAGCGATCTTGTGTGACTTTAGGAACATTATTTAGAATAAAGCATCTAAGAAAAATTTCTTCCATTTCACAATAGGTACTAATATATCCAAAAGGAAAATGAGTGTACCAATGAAGAGTGTCATCAACTAGACTATGACATAAGGCTTTTAGCAACAATCGATCATTCAAATAGGAATCCATATCTAAACGATAATTCTTAATACGTAGATATGGATTGTTAGTGCCATCGAAACATGAAAATGTAGGCATGATGAAGTCCTTAGGAAATGCTGAATTGTGAATTTTCTTTAGAATAGGATTGTTGTGAAGAGAATTATTATCGATAGAAGCATAATAATCCTTTCTTTCAAGAGTGAGTG
The DNA here is from genome assembly GCA_018340775.1 of Taxus wallichiana var. yunnanensis. NCBI lineage: Eukaryota > Viridiplantae > Streptophyta > Pinopsida > Cupressales > Taxaceae > Taxus > Taxus wallichiana. The sequence goes on from CM031238.1 coordinate 782,806,446, forward strand.
ATTGAACTTGAGATTGCAATTGACCAATAACATGTATGAGTGATAAAATATCACTTGGAGGAATCATAAAAGATGTAAGAGTCATATTGAGAGGTCAAGCTTGCCATTATGAGTGATCATAGGAATGTGAGAAGAATTTGCAGTGGATGAAAACGCTAGAGGCACACTAGATGTAGAGGTAGAAGAAATGAGAGGTGGTACATACTTGGAGAAATAGAAGAATAGACATGAACAAAATTGAGAGAAGAGGAGGAAAGACATAGAGAAGCACATGGAATATTAGTGGAAATACTAGTAGTAGAATCATAAGAAACCATAAGAGGTGAGCTAGTAGGAATGGAATAATCATCATGAATACTATTAGAAACAACCTCAGAAGTAGATGAAAGCGGAGTGGAAAATTCACATTCAACAGTCTTAAGAGAAGTAGAATCTTCACTAACATGCGCATGCTAAAAATACAATCAAGATCGTACAAAGTTTCACATGCAAGTTATTCATCAAACACGTCATCCACATATAGTGAAGTAGGATAAGAACTATCATTACAATTATTAGAAACATTTTAAAAATAGAAGAACCATGCGATACAGTTTACATTCATCATGACTAGTATGAGAAATAACATCATGCACATGTACAATTTTATCATGATTTTTTCCTATAAGTAACACCATCAAGACCAAGCATATAATTGATAATAGCATCATCAAGAGTTTTAACAAAAATAGAAGAGGGTGGAGTAGTCCTAGTGCCTATGGAATAACAAAGAAATACATCCAGAAAAGCTTCGAGTATTAGGAACAATGTTGAGAGTAGAGTGTTCAAAACTAGTAGGAACTATGTGTTCATTAGTATCAAGCAATATTTGAACATTATCATCAAATTTTATATTGTGATAAAGACCAAGCAATTCAGCCTCAACAACATCATCAAGGATAATATTAACACTCACATGATGCATAACTTTCCTAGGAGGGAAGATCTATTTTTATCCATTAGGGTTTAGTGGATCCTAGGGCAAGGAGTTCTAAGAAAAAGGTTCACCAAATGCTTTAATAAAATATGAAATCTGATATATTAAATATAAATTCAAAAAGCACTACGATGATATACAAGAAGATACAATTGTTTATCCTTTAAATATGAAACTATGTAAGCAAATGAAAGAGATAGGGCACTTATCTAATTTTCACTTATCCCGAAGTACACCCGAACCGATGAAAAGGTTGGGCATGATGCTAGAAATGCTCGATAAGAATTTTGGAACTCACAAAATAATTGGGACATGGACACTGGTAAGGGGTGAGGGTGCCTAGGGTGCCAAAGACCTATCCTAGGCGCTGGAGTCTGTAAAAAGCTCAAAACTTGATTCCTTCAATATCGCTATGATTTCACTATCCTTCATTGTTGATCACCTATAGCTCACTGGAAGATCACTTGAATCCACTGATAACTTGCAAAACATATAATGTCCTACAAAACCCCAAACTACATCAAATCCTAAAAAATAAATATGCAAATGGGGAGTCAAAGCTATCCTCGGTGGTCACCTAATAGAGTGAACTTACAACCGAGCATTGCACTACATCTCAAACTCCATGTAATTTTATGTGCTTGTGTGTGCAATAGTTCTCTTAGGTTTCCCTCGCATCGATGATGCTAAGATAGTGGGTTATAGCTAGATAGAATGCAAATGTGTGGGATGGAATTCAAAACTTCCCCTTCCTATGTAGTGTATGCAGAGTAATAAGCCCAAAATGCAGTCCCTTTGATAGTATGTAGATAGATAGCCCTTGATAAAATTTCCGCCATTATAATGGTATGTATGTTGTGTTTATATAGGGATCTCTTGTTTGAATCTCAAAGACTAGTGACACGACATGCCTTTAGACCTCGGGATAGGGGTAAGAAAACCAAAAAGGCTGACCACGAATGTATTAAATGTGAAAAATAACAAAGAGGATAGGAGCACCTAGGTTGGGCAGAGCACACGGGTGCTAGTGTCCAATCACAGCGCTAGTGTCCCGAGATAATTGATGACAAATGTGAAAACACTGACAGACAGGATCCTCGTGACTTGACCGAGCAATGTACAACAAAGTGATGATAGACATGAGAGATAAAATAATAAAAACAAACCAAACAAACAAATGGACTAGACTGTGTGTCACCAAATGAGTACTTTTCTTATGCAAGATCTATACATAAAACAACATACTTGGTGGTATAGTAAAATAATAGCATGTGTGTGATTTTATGTCTACATCCACACCCGAATTGAAGACAAAGGAGTGGTTCTCATTGGCCTAGATTCATTCCAAACTTCTCTAAATGATTATGCACCACCGATTCTAGTGATGGAAAGAAAACCCCCAAAATAATTGGGTATCACATGCACTTGGTTTCAAACCCGAGACATCCTGACGATAAGGAAACCATAGCTTGTTTTGATTTTTCGAAGGCCAAAAAATGCAACTAGCTGATTTCACCTAGAAATTAGCAATTTTTCTAAAAAAACTTTCCAAATATATATAAAGTGAAGAAAAAGAAAAAGAAAAAGAAAAACTTATTACAACTTTCATTACACTTTTTTTAATTGAATTCAAACATAATTCAAATTTTAAGGGATCACATACTTTGGTGAAAAACATTGAATATGATATTTATATAAAACTTGCTCCCATTTTAAAATACTAATTAATTTTTTTCTAAATATCACTTTTTAGATAATATATAAAGTGACAAAAAGAAAAAAAAACTTATTACAACTTTCATTACACTTTTTTATTGAATTAAAACATAATTCAAATGTTGTGGGAGCACATATTTTGGTGAAAAACATTGAATCCAATATTTATATAAAAGAATTGTCCCCTTTTGAAATATAGTCATTAACATATAAATAATAATAAATAAAAAGAGTGCCATAAGACCCAATCAAAGGGGGTTTAAATAAATTTGGTTTTATTTTTAGGCATGAAGGATTTATTCCAATGTGAGGGCATTTTTATCAAAGATAATGTTATTTTTGGAGGCAACTTTGCTCCACTAACATAGCCTATCGCCTAAAAAACAAGAGGTAATCAACAAAAACAAGGAGTATTCTTTTGCCTCAACTAACATCAAAATCAAAATCTTCTACCAATGGATATTTTTGGATCCTAGGATCTATGTTTCTATATGGATCTAAAAACTATAAACCAACATAAATGAATATTTTATCCAAAAAAACTTTCATTTATGTGCTCCTCAAAGCCACAATCCTAAGCCGAGCATTTTTACCATTTTCTATGCGATAATTACATATATTAAAAGGAACACTTGAATTTTATACTCATAAAATCATTATCTAGCTAAATGACGAGGATACACACATAGACATAATGATCAATCAGTAGGCGTAATACTATATGAGCCACTCATGCTCTTTAAGTATTTAAAACCCTCACCCATTAAACATATATCATTGCATGCTAATAAAACAAAAATGAATCTTACAGTAAGTGTATGTTCTACGCTTCTTCATTACTTGAAATAATTGTTATTTGAAATTTACCCCAAGGTGAATTTCGATAACTTGCATAATTTCTTTAAACTTGAACAGGCAGAAATGGTGAAAACACAAAAATTGGATTTTGGAGGCACCCCTTGCTTTTCTCTAACTTCCCTATTCAAGAAAAATCTAAGGAGTTAGTGAAAATTTGCTAAAATTTTAGAGAAATGGGGAAAAGGCCTATTTTATTGTATTGCGGGTTTGGGGGTTGCGGGTGGAACAGTGGATGGAACTAGGGTTCCTCATCCTCGACTTGGGTCCGAAATGATAAGGAAACAATGATTCGCAGATAAATCAAGTCTCAATGGCCCAGAAGCACAAGTTCCATCGGGCCACAAGTTCCCTGAAAAGATGATTTACCTAATTTGCAAAGGAATGGAAGCGAGATCCAATGTATTGTGGAAAAGGTGGAAGTTCGCAACTTTAGCGGCACAAGTTCCATTGGGCCATGAGTTCCCGAAAAGTTGATTTACCTAATTTACAAAGGAATGGAAGTGGATCCAATATATCGTGGAAAAGTTGGAAGTTCGCAGCCGGGCGACACAAGTTTCATCAGGCCATGAGTTCCCTAAAAGCTGATTTATCCTATTTTCAAAGGAATGGAAGCAGATCCAATGTATTGCGAAAAGGTGAAAGTTCACGGCCCAAGCAAAGCAAGTTCCATCAGGCCATGAGTTTCCCAAAAATATGATTTACCCAATTTGCAAAGGAATGGAAGATGATCTAATGTATTGCTGAAAAGGTGGAAGTTCAATTCCCGGGTGGTCCAAGTATTGTGGGACATGAGTTCCCATGCGGAGGCAAAATTGCCGCACATCGAGGAGACAGAGCATTGCGAATGAAGTGGATTTTGGAGGTCAAGCGCCCTTGTACCCTAGTGCCATGAGTTCTCTGAAACCCGCAATACCCACATATCAAAGTGAATGGGGGTAAAAGGCCAGTATTGGCACTATGAGAGCCTAAGTGGAACACCCCGACCCTGAACTTCAAACGGGCATAACTTTTGACCGGAGCTCCGATTTTGACAAAATTGGACTTTTTGGAAAGCTCTCGACATCCTCTATGCCACATTATTTTAGTGAGGGTAGGTGGGTGAAAATAAAAGAAACATCTCCAGCTCAAAAATTTAAATGTTCATTCCCGTTAAATGCAAGAAATCCCTAACAAACTCAAAATAGCTACTCACACTCAGAGGGTCATAACTTCAGTAGTTTTCAACAGATTTTCGTAAAATTGGTCTCGTTGGAATTATGTTTCCAAGCCCAATGCATAGTAATCAAGAAATACATAAATTGATAAAGTTTTGATGGTGATTTTAAAGGAAAACGAGCCTAGTTTTGTTTGGCTATTAAAAGTGGTTGGAGAAGCATTTAATAAGCATGAGCAATCATTCTTTATTGCTTTGTAAGTTATGGGGAACCTTGAGATTGCTTCTGTAGTTCTAAAACCACCAACCACACTCATTTATCATGACTTGCAATTGATGGGAAAGGGAATTTCGGGAATTGCATCCTCTCTCTCTCTCTCTCCATCTCCTCTCAAAATTCTATAAATTGATGTGTTGGGTTCATTCTAGAGGGTAGCTTTTGAGTAACAAAACTCTATCATTTTGGTTTTGTGAAGCCAATGTGTTGCAGAGCCTTTAGTGGACTCCTTGCATGGTGATCCAGGCCTTTATTTTGTAATAGCTTGAACTGTGCATATTAATGAAGCAATAGATGCAAGTTTGTGGATGTATCTTCCCTTGTTGTGTTTGTTTGCATTCTTCTTGCCTCTTCAATCTCATTACAAATATATTGTGTCTATTTTATGCTCTTGCAGGGATTCATTGTTATTGTGTTTGCATGGAAAGGTGTTGTGAGTGTTGTTATTAGACTGTGGAGAACTGTTATCACCCTCTCTAATCTACATTTTCTCCTTGTTAGTGCGAAATCACAGCACCCCCAAATGAGTTATGGGCATGCTTTTCTAAGGCAAGGTCATTTGGTGTAATTGCGCATAACATTGAATCATTCCCAAGTGTGGGACTTGTAAATGGGAACGATCCTCCGAGAGAAGGTCGGTTCCTCTTCCTAAACTACCTACCACAAGCTATTCTAGTGTAGGAAAACTAATATAATCCTAATCTAACCAATCCAAGGGACCAAGGAGAAGGAAAACAAGGAAAAAAAGAGCCTACACTAAAACGGTGATACAACAGAGAAGGAAAATGTTGATCATCTATCAAAATGGCCATGAAATGAAGGGAGGTGAAGTGAGCAATGGAGACCAAATGTCAAATTCACACATAACTCCATTTTCAATCCCCACGAACACAGCTCCCAGATCTGTAAATGAAACATCCAAAACATGCACAGAATACTCCAGAACGATGAGAGGCAAGAGGATGCAATGAAAACAAGCAAAGGATGGACAAATGCATCACAAAAATGAGTTTTATTGCTTGAAATTTACACAGAGCATCATACACGAGCAAGAGGCAAAAATGCCATTTATAGAGCAGGGGAGGAGATTCAAACTCCATTTCGACCCTGGGGAAGAAAAGAAGGGGGAGGCAGAGAAGAAAAATGAACAACCACTAATTATGTGCCTCTGTTTACATTTTATAGAAAAAACACGGATCTACTCCAACCACTTTTCAAAATGTGTTTTAATTCTTCCTTTGTTGATGGGCTCGATGCAAAAGCTCATAATTCCATGTATCTACTTCACAGACCAAAGAAAATGACCCATACTTCATTAAATCTGGTGGTTGGAACTAGTTTTTGTCTTTTCCATGCCAAAATGTGTTTTGCAAATTTCTCCCCCAAATCTTCACCAAAATCCAAAATCGAAGACTCCGTGATGAAGAGAATCTTCATATCTTTCCATTGGTACCAAGAACATCAAAATGGAGCTTTGGATCAAAAGATACGACCTTCTGAGTTTTTCCTTAACGTTTTCAAAAAAAAATAGCTTGGGCAAATTTTGAACTTTTCTCCCGCAAATCCTCGATGACGTGGCATCCATTGGGGTCGCGGAGGTAGGGGCTCCTTTTTTTCTATTTTACAATTTTTGACAAAAAGTCAAAAAATCTCATTTGCCTTCGAAGGTCCGCCAACCCGCATTAGCTTTTTGATGTGCCAGCTCAACACTTAATTTTTGCCTTTTTGACAAAAGGGAAAATTTTCACTTTTTCCTCCGATTCCCGCCGGTCCGAGATTCCTTGGCAAACATCTCTCCCAAGCCCCGCAGGTCCGCCTTGGGCAAATTTTCCCTTCTAACTCCGCCGAGCCATAACTCAAAAAATACAAGGAGTTAGAAAGAGCTCTTTACCTTTCTGGAAAGGGGAAGAAATTCTCTATCTGATGGAGTATTTTCCAGAAATCCTTGAGTGCCTAAACTTTGTGAAATTTGGACTGAGGCACAAAAGGGAGTAAGTTAACCCAAAATAAGAGGGAGCTTATTTTGGTTAACACTCTCATTTTCACACATTGGAGATTATTCTCATACCCTCCTTTTCTAGTGTATCACCGTTGTTAGTGTAGGCTTTACTTTCATGCTCTCTCCCTCCCTGGTCCCTTGGAAAGTTAGAATAGTATTAAATAGTTTTTCCTGGATTAGGAGTATAGTGTGACATGTAGTTTAGGAGCAAGAACCAGCTTTCTCGGGAGGCCTATCTCAAGTAGCAAGTCCCACAACTTGGAAATAGTACCCATGTTATCTAGTCACACCATGAGCTCAAGCACACACACTTGTGCAAATCGGAAGGTGTTGTGATTCGATGATAACAATAATTTAATAACATCTTTACAAAACCCATTTTGTGTATATTGTGCGATTATGACATTCCATGAGACCACATCTCTTTGAGGCATTTTGTCAAACAATTCAAATGCCTTGTGTATACTTCCACAATTTACATACATATCTACAAGGGCACTTGTAATTACATTTGAAAAAATTATCCACAAGTTTTATTATGCTTTGATGGATGTCCATATTCTACTCTAAAGCTCCCATTTCGACACAAGATGGAAGGATGTTGGCAAAAGGTCGTGAGTCTAGATTTACAATTGTCAACTGCATTCTCTTGAAAGTTTCCAAGGCATTTTCAACAAATCCATTTTGTGCATATGTTTTCATCATTGCAATCCATGAGACAACATTCTATTAACTATTTTGTTGACTTGTTCACATGTCTTGTGTATGCTTCCACCTTTTACATACATATCTACCAGGGACAATTACAACTAAAATGTATGACAAAAGTCCCAACTTCATAATGCTTTAGTAAGTGTTCATGCCTTATTTCAAAGCCCCAAATTTGTCCCACCACGGGATTCCACCACTGGGAGTATGATAACAAAGGGGAAGTGATCAAGTTGGTTGCATTTAGAGAAATCTTGTCAATACTTCATGAGGATGTTCATGTCTTCTATCAATCACAATTATGACATTCCACAATAAAACAAACATAAGAGAAAAACAAACTAAGCACAAATGAAGATACCCAAAAAGAGATACACCTAAAAAGAAGGAGAACTAATATATACTTGAAATTGAAATAATAAAAATATTAAATAACATAAACACATGAATTGAGACACATCATATATTTGGCCCTTAATAGCGACAACTCCGAGCAAGGGATTCTTGGGATGTATTTGATCGTAGGCTTCATTAAATCTCTCCTGAGATCTTATCATATTAAAGTGGTTGAGTTAAAGGATCCATGGGCACAAAGTCCCTTGCATCGGTTTCAGTTGTTCCAAGCATGCCCTACATATGCAAGAATAGCTAATTCATAAAAGTTTCCCATATTCTTTATATTTATAGCTCTGAGGCGGCTTGAGATATTTGGCCAGATAAAAGTTTGAAAAGACCTTCAAAAAAAAACTACGAGACAATAAATTGATTATGATGGATACATTGAATTAAAGACGAATAATGTATCTATTAAAATTAAATACAAAAATACGCTTTCAAAAAGACGAATGATTTTGGAATCTTCCAGTACCCATCCCCCATAAAGATACACGTATGGTGGTCCAAATACACGTGTACGTTAACTTAACCACGTCATACGCGGCGCACGTTTCTTTGTTTAAATGGGAAATAAAGCCAGCCACGTGGTCAAGAACTACTGAAAACTGCGGCCGCCAACTGATATAATTCTTAAACAAATGGAACGAGGACGGATGGCATCATTTATAGCGTGATAAGTGACCGGCAGATGTAGGTTTGTCCACCGCCGCATCAAATTTCTTTGGGAGGCCTTGTAAGGGGTAGTTTCATGAATGGGTTTCCCTTTTTTTTTTTTTTTTTTTTCTCAAGTTGATTCCAATAGGTATTAGGTCTTCAAATACCGAACTGTACAACATTGTTTGGTGATGCTAAAGTTTGGAAAATGCAAAATTTTGCTTTAACATCTTGAACTGAAGCTAGAAACATTGTCTCCTAAGGGTAGAAGTGCAAAATTTCTCTTTTCTAGTAGGGAGAATATTGAAGGGAGATCTATTGAAAGACACACCATTATAAGTATCTTGTAAAAAAATACTTTACCTAAATTTCCTTTGTAAATGTTATTAGCTTATTGTGTTTTGTGTTTAGTTGTGCTAAAAATCCACGACCTTAGTTTAACTCAAGTTCACTTGCAAACCATGACCGTTGTTTAATTCAAGTTCACTTGTAGACCATGTGTAATGAAATTACTTCAATATAAATTAAAAATAACAAAATGTGAATATATAGTCAAGCCACTTCAAGGAAGACATCCACAACACAACCTTGTAATTAGACTATATTCACAATACGACAATATGAGAGAGTTTTACCCATATGAATATATCAACTAATTTATGTAGGGTCACATCCATTCATCTCGATTAGGTTGACCTAAAGAAAATAATAATTAATGAATGAAAATATAAATGTGATGTGCGTCATACGTTGACCCAAACACATCTTAATATATGTTATATGTTAATGGCTTAACATGCCCCCTTTAAACAACTCGTTGTCCTCAACATTGATCATTTTTGAATTCTTCTATATAAATGCAACATCCTTCCATGTTACACCCTTTGACGACAAGTTCTTCCACTTTATAAGAGACACAATGATCTCCTTGATCTCGCATCTTTTGGAATAGAGTTTGGATAATATCTACATATTTGAAGATGATAATATTGCCTTCACTTTAAGCTTAGGTAGCTTGGTCTCGATAGAAGTCTTCAAGCTAAATCCAGGAACATAAAATACTAGGAGTATTATGGTTGACTAAGGTAACTCTTATTGGTATTAATTGTGTTCTTTGATTGCTCAATTTTTTGTTCTACCTTGATGTAGAGGTTGTAATAATAAAAGGACCTCAACGTAGACCTTTTGGAAGACATGTCACTTTTAAGTGGCCACTTCGTTGGCATATCCTCAACAAGAACTAAATACTTTTCGACCCTATTTTGAAGATATGGTGGTATTTGAATGCTTGACCTTTTTTTTCCTTTGAAAATAATTGTGTTATAGGTCCCTCAACAAAAAAGCTCGATATTTTTCCACCCTATCTTGAAGATATGGTGGTGTTTGAACAACTTGACCATTTTTTTCCTTTGAAAATAATTGTGTTATAGGCCCCATTGATCACATTTAGAGAATCATTCACATTTGATGGGAGGTTACCATCTGCGGAGACTTTTCACGTAACCCTTGCAACTCAATTGTATTTCCTTTTGATGCGGAGAAAATATAATATCATGCATATATTCAATCACTAAGAAGGTCTAAAACAAATATCTTCACTCTAGCTTTGCCTAAGAGGATCATGATGTCATCGCATAAGCCCAAAAAGGCTTAAAACTTGCAAATTGAGTTATTGTCACTTAAATATCCTTACTAACTTAATGTCTTGTTTAACACAACTTCATATACCACATATAGCACCATTTCTTCCACCAAAGAATTCACTTTTCAAGAATACTCCATTTGTACTTACCTAGTCCCTCCTTCTCTTCAAGTTCCTTAGCTAGCTTTCCTTCCCCAAACATGCAAATTTTCCTTCTTTTCCTTGTCGGTGATAATATGGGACTCAAGATCTTCCTCCGTATGTCCCAACTGTTTAACCAACTTGAGCGTGCAAATGTTCAACCCAGTTCCGTTATCCACAAGCACCCGTTTGATCTTCCTGTGGGTGACAACTACCTCAATGTATAAGGGAAGATTATGTGTTGGATTCTCAGTAGGGATCTCCCTATGGTTGAAAGCAAGATGTTCACTTGGTACAATGTTTGCCACTGCGGCTTGAAGGTGTGCAGGATCGACTTCTAAAGGCACTCCCGACCCCTGAAGAGTTTGGTACAGAATGTCTTTATGCACATTAGATATCTTGAGAAGATCTAAGATCGAAATCTTAGCAGACGTCTTTTCAAGTTGTTCTAAAAGGTTATATTTACCGGTTTACGGGGTCGACGAAGAAGGTTCCGGAATCATGAGGCGGGCATGCCTTATTCTTGCAGCAGCATCCTTTCCCTTGATCCAAATGGTATCGACACGGTCAGCAGGAGAGCGAATACATCCAATAAGTGAATCATAATGATTATTGTCTCTTTTGGTGTACAAGTAATTCATGGCTTTATAAGTTTGGGATGACTCTCCCGATCCAAATTTGACTTATCATGCTTGGGAATGGCTCTTTATATATCCTCATTTTCTCGCTAGGTGTTTGTGTTTTGCTTGGGTTATCCACCTCTATCTCCCCGTTGTCAATGAGGTCTTGAATATAATGACGAAGCCGTAGACATTTGTTTGTCTTATGTCCTTTGACGCGATGCATTTCGCAATATTCATGCTCCTTGTACCATGAAGGTTTTGGAGTGTTGTCATCAAATGGTTGCGTTGTAGGATAGGTCATCATGTGGGCCACATCCAATTGTTTTAGTATAACTAACAACGGTTCATTAAGAGAGGTGAACATTCTTCGTTTTGGTGGTGGTTGAATTGGGCCCTTGGTCAGTTTAAAAGGTTGACCAATTTGGACCATTTGAACACGTTTGGAATCGATGATTCCATCTCCCAAAGCCACATTTTTTTTTGTTAAAGATCTTGGCTTTTCCGTGGGTTTGACATTTTGGTTGTCTTTAGATTGAGTTTTGAGGGTGCCTTTGCAATGAGAGCTTTTTCTATCTCGAATCCCTTTCTCGATAACCTCCTCAAAAGTGTGAACACAATGCATTTGGAGTTGGAAAGCTACATCCGGGTTGAGATTGGGAACAAAAATACTAACCGAGCTTGTTTTTCAGGAAAGCGACTAGCTATCCCTCTCCACCGTTGGAGGAAGTGGCAAAAGTCTCATTAGGATGTTGCTTGGCACCACATAAGTTCTGCCATGGTGACATCACTCTCATGTTATACGAGAAGTGACGCTTGCGAATCTTTCTACCAATTTTGGCCAGTGAAAATTGATCCTCTTAGTAAGTGTGTAAACCACTCCAAGGCTTGACCTTCAAGACTCTTGGGAAAAATTCTGATGAGGTAATTGTTACTATAAGACACCTCTTGACATGCCATGTAGAAATCTTTAACATGATCCCGTGGATCTCCTTTCCCTTTATATTTGTCGAACTTTGGCATATCAAATTTCTTTGGAAAGGGTCAAGGGTCATTGTCTTTTCAAAAGGATAGGGGCATAATTCTTTGTATTGATATTTCCTAATGCCCCGATATTGCTCTCTTGTAAGCTCACTAGCATCACTTTCATAGACTACACTTCTTGTGCGAGCAATTGTTCTCTAGTGAGAGAAGCGGGGATGTATACACGATGATACCATGTGTCTTATTCTCCTTGGTTTTCTCGATGGAGTTCATTGATATTAACCTTAGGCCTCAACTTTTGAACGTTCTTGTTTGTATCTTTCTATACATGGGAAGTAAGCAAAGCTAGTTGTCGGCTTAGGTTATTGATTTGTTGTTGGATTGTGGATTCTTCTTCTAAAGTTCCTCCTCCTCGTATTGTGGAGTTTCTTCACCCGTCTCATGTTCTATCTTATTTCTTCGTGGCACTTTGATAAAGGGTATTCTATGCCCCACCACTTTATCATTCCCTGCGTAAGAGGTATAAGCATGTCTGTGCGTTAAAATGTCTTCCATATTGATAAGGGGATGTTCTTCCTCGATGGCGTCATTCGCAAGGCGGTATTGTTTCATTTTCAGTGGGCAATTTAGCTCGTAATTCTACAACCCGTGCCAACACTCTATCTTTGTTTCTAAGAAGAAACTCATCTAGTAAAGTGGGGTCAAAATTGAATTCTGCGTGTGGTGATTCTAATTCATTTCCACTATGATCGACCATCTCTTCTGTTTCTTTTTCTGCAGAAAAACAGTGGTCCTAGGTCATGTCCAATGAAGGTGTTTGACCCTTGTCTATTAGAGGTTTCCCAAAGTTGCGCTTGTTGTTCCTTGTATGTCTGTTTCTTTAATCCTAGTCATGTTTTAGGAGCCATGTTTTCATGATAGTTTCACTAGGGTAAGTTGTAAATGTGTTCAAAGCTTAGTGACCACCCCTAAGTGAGATGCAAGATGTATTTGTTAAGAGTATGAATAAGTCAACAATGTGAGAATACCAATGTGATAGAGTGAGAAATCACCAGTGACACAAGCGTTTGGTATCGAAACCTGTTTAAATGAAGTACCTCCTAGAATACGTTTCAAAAGTAGTTTCGTCGCAATGAGATGATTAACAAGACGTTTTCACTTATGTCAAGTTCAAGGGAATGAACAAAATGTAAGTAAATACAAGAAGTCAATGCGATCTCCCAATAAAGATATACGATGAGCGAGCTCAAACTTGATTAAGACCTATATCTCAAAAAGTGCCAATTCTGATCCATGAATGACACAACAATATCACCAAGATATGTTAACCCACTTTAAGAGAAAGTAAGGTATTGATATCAAGGTGCTATTGATATAACACACACAAATGGTAACTCCGAGCACTCTTCGAAATCGATGTAATAATAGAATCAAACTAAAAAGCTCAAAGTATCTAGCTAGGAATAGTTAAAAATGTGTGCGGCGTAACCTTACATATATAGATATTTATGTCGAGTTTACAAGAAACAAGACATAAATATCGAAATTATAGTGATACGATACAAACAAATTAACTTTTCTAAGGAAGTCCGTGGTGATGAACCATGCCTAGCTACAATGACAATCTTGACATGGGTATCGAGATCACAATGGCTACCAATGACGTGAATACACCTCTGCACACTTTAGATGTTTAACTTACCCACCGCAAACATGGATGGGCGTAAACGGACATAAAAGTGACATAAACAGTCGATTGGTAACACAAAGGTAGTCACCCTTCTTTTGATCAACAAAGTTTCAAAAGAATGTGAAGGAAGAAAATCAAAAAAGGATGAAAAATGTTGGCTTCACTTTGGCAGAGTTTCGCCTTGCCCTAAGGTAAGTAAAAACTAGGCAAAAGTAACGTCACATGTTTCACAATGAAAATATGGTTCACAACTCAATATTGTTTTAGAATGGTCAAAGTGGGCTCCTAGCCAAAGTATATCTTCCTAGGTGGTTCTCTCGTCCTAGGTGCTACAAAGATTATCCACGAGCGGGACGATTTAACCAAAAAGTTACACTGACTAGTTTGGGAGTATCTCGACTTTGCCCCCTTCAAGCACAGTGGGCATTAGATGCATCCATTGTGTACTTAAAAGGGTCGCATAGGGAAAACTTGTAGCTCTATCTCACAAAGGATTTACTAGTTAGATAGGTAATGCAGAGCACTTCCCGTTTTGTCCACAAGGTTCCCTCTTGCATGGACTACTTTGGGGTTCATGGAACCACCCCCATTGTTGTAGCTTAAGGTGTTATGCCAAAGGGGTTACATTCCAGTTGAGTGGAGAGGGACGTACCCTTTTTGAAACCTGCAATACTGAGTGCTTTGAATATGTTGTTCTTTTTATCTTGTTTAATTAGGTGTGGTTTTCTCGAAACACCTTTTGGAAACCTGCATAACAACTGTATTAGTAGTTTTCTGACTTTTGTTTTGATTCCTCCGTTCTTTGACAAGTGATGGTGTTTTGGTCATGTATGACGATTTTTAGTAGTTTTCCATCAAAAGAGAAGGCATCATTTTTGATTCTCCAGATCATCCAAGGACGCAAGAGAAGAGCATACGTGATTGTATTCAAAAATCCAAAAGATATCAAATGGAAAAACACTTTAATTCAACTATGCCAAATTAACCAATTCCAACTCAAATACTCCTAACAACCTCAAAGCATCAAAGGACTTAAGAATCATTTCTGATTCCCAAGATTGCCCCAAGGGACGCGAGGGAAGAGCATACATGATCCTTATTCCTATAAGTAAACAATGCAAAATATTACCTAATCAGATACAAACATGTAAAAATAGCCTGCAAAGACAAATATATGATTAGATAAACCTGCAAGAATGTTAGCACATCAACACCTTAATTTCAAAAAAAAAAAAAAAGGACACTTGCGCCCCTTTTTTAGCGCCTGAGCACGGGTTAGGGCGTATGCGCCACTTGATGTTGTTTCGGCTCACAGTGCACTGCGCCACCCAAGAGGTGTGTGCGCCACGAAAAACAACATATGCACCACTAAAACAACATATGCGCCACTCTACGGATTTTTTGATTTACCATGCGCCTGCGCCACCAGAGGCGTGTGCACCACAAAAATAACATATGCGCCACTCACGAGAAAAAAAAGACGAGAATAAGCTGCGTTACAGAAAAAATGTCTATGTGCCACTAAAAAAGCATGTGCGCTCTGGTTAGGTGTGTGCGCCAATCTAACAGGTTTCAGAATGTAGTGAAGGTACAAAGATGCGAAATGACGTCTGCGCCGGGTTAGTGCACCTACGCGGCTGCTAGGGTGTGTGCGTCGGGGTTAGCGCACATGTGCCGGGGTCGGCAAATAGAGTAACAGGTTTTACCAAGATGCGCTGCGCCACGAAAATCGTGCCTTTGCCATTTACAGCTGCATGTGGCTTGCGCCCTAAAAATGTACCTACGCCAGACTTGCAACTAAAATATGGCAACAAACACAAGAAAACTCACAATATCTCAAATTTTGACAAGTTAGCTTAAGAATGGAAATAACCCATTAAAATTATGGCTATGAACATGAGGTTACACATATCAAATGAGAAAAAATTCTAAGAAAATGGACATTAACTACTACATGTGTATATCAAAAGTTAGCCAAAACAATGAAACTTAAACTAAAATGCCATGGGACTAAGTGTCCCACCGGGCGTGCCAAATGTGTACAATTATTCTTTTTCCTAGGTTAGATTGAAAGCAAGAAACTACCACCTAAAATAGTTCCCTAACCTAGCTAGAAACAAGAAAGGAGTACCATCAAGATGAAGAAATGAACAAGGCCTACATTAGCATCATAACTTTGAAATAATGAAATCAAACATAATGCAAATCAAGAACTCTATTCTTCTAATTGCCTAATTAAATCAAGTGGACCTATGTAGTCCAATGGCAATCAACAATATTGCTTGCTTTGATCCTTCAAGGATGCTTGGGTGTGAGGCCTAGCTCTTCAAGATGGATGATGGAGGGGCTTGAGAATGGAAAAAGGCTTTTAGTGCAAGACTATGTGCTTTCCTTTGCTTTCTCAAGGGAATTAGGTGTAGGTATAAAGGTAGGAGGAGGGCTCCTTATATAGCCCAATGGATAGAGGAAGCACTTCATCCCTTTGCATGTGGGATAAAGGTAAAACATGATTAGGAATGGATAAGGTTGCTTTATTAAAGGTAACCTTACTTTAGAAGGGTTTAATTTATGTTTAGCAAGTCATGGGAGTTGGGGGGTGCTTTAATTAATCAAAGGTGATTAACTAATAGGTAGGTGTAAGCTTATAGAAGCCAATTAGAGGAATATTAGTACGATCTAGGCCATTAGGAAGGGATTAAATCAATTAAATATTGATTTATTAGTTAAATGAAGTGGAAGTTAATAACAATTAATTAATCTAGAGAGAAGGGGGTAAATAATTAACGGAAGGTTGTTAATTAGGTTGTTAGTTGGGTAGGTGGCTTAATCAATTAGCGTATTGTAATCAATTAATAACAACAAGAGGGAATATGAGTGCTTTTGACGATATGTCGTCGATTTGCGAGAAAGGGGATAATTAGCGCAATTTCGTATTTAAATTGCTTGGGCATAATTATGGGTCTCTGATTGCATATAGAGACACGACCAAAAGGCATAGGAAAAGTGACATTAGTATGATTAGGATCAAGAGTGCCACCAATATAATCGAGCCAAGATTGTCTGAGTGTGAGTGGAGAGGAATGGTGTGTACGTGCAAGGAAGACCGATAAATGGAAGACGTGGAGGCCATATGCAGTGGTGATGATGACATATCCATGATATAGATGAGGAGAGTGAGGTGGGGGGAGGATATCAACAAGTGTGAATCCTAACTTTCCTAAGTCATCTTGTGTACAAACAATATCAAATAAATTGGGGTCAAATGGGATATGAGGCCAATAAGAGTCATGTATGAAAAGAGTACCTATAAAGGAATCAAGCCCTGTCACAAAGTTTATTGGGGAGATGAAGTAGGTGGTATGATATCCATTATATGGATGGTACCCTAGAAAGGTATCATGGTAGTAGTGGAAGGAGGAGATTTCTTAAATTGATATTCACTGGTGATAGAAACAAAAGTTTCTTGTAAGTAGGATTCATCTATTTTCATTAGTGAGCTCTATGGCATAAACTTCATCATCGGTGCTAGCATTATCTTGTTGGATAACATTGTCAAGGATATTAAGAGGAGTGGAGTTAGATGTAAGGTTGGGAGTAGTGATAGGTGGAGTAGTAGTAATGCTAGAGGGAGATGAGATGGGTAAGATAATGTTGGTGGTATGCGTAGGGATGTAAGGGAGACCGGTGGAGGTAGTGGAAGTAGTGGGAGCACTACTTCCACTACTTATCCTTGTGGATTTTCATTGATGGATAATCATTTTTCATCTTATCCTTGTGGATTTTTCTTGAGAAAGGATTGTAGATAGAAGGATAGAAACCCATAAATCTTTTATTATCTTTATACTTTCTTTTAAATTAGAAGTAGTTATGTCATGGAAATTTTGTTTGGTAAAAGGGAAATAAATTTTGAGAACTTTCTCTTCTCGGAACACACGAGGCAAAAATCTATGCGGGAGGATTTTTATTGATTGTTGAATGCCATATCCATATTGCCAAAATATTCTTGGTTAGTTTTAGTAGTTAAAAATTCACAACATAGGAATATCTATACCTAGTTATTCTTTATTTAAGTTTATTTCCTATTTAAAAGAAGCAATTAGTTAATCTTTCATGTTTATTTATTTATTTATTTAAGTTATTAGCTTTCCTTTCATTCGAATAGTTGAAAAACATGAAAAACATTAGCTATCTTTTAGTTTGCTTTCATTCTTCTTTGCGGTTCAAATATATGAAAATACCAAAAAGAAAGATTTAAAGTAGCTTGTTTATTTTATTGAATAATTAATTAGAAGTGAATTTAACAATCAAAGAAGTTGTTTTCTTCCTTTTGATTTGTTTAAATTCCCTTCTTTCAAATTATTTGTTCATTTTTATATCTTAAAATAGTATAGGAATCAAATTAAATATAGCAAACACGACTATTAGAACTCACACTACTTGTTTTTAGCCTTTGTATTCTCCTTTAACTCCTTGGTTCTCATTATTTCTTCCGAGTTGACTTCTACACCTGAAAATTCTTGATCCAACTCAACCTCGTAGAAGAATCTTTGATCACATTATCAATGCACCAAACATTGACCTTTACTAGGGAGACATAGATTTAGGACTACATGCATTGGTCTTTCGCTCTACTCCCTTACCTCCACCGATTGTCGGCTAGTTTGAAGCTCTCAATGAACATTTATCTCGTAACCAAGAAATGTTGGTCGATCAATAAAATTTCTTCCGTAATACAAATACTTAGTCGTAATTATACATCATCCACATTGTTACATGACCCTCTTTGGAGAAGAATACTTAGAGATGAATGGACATTTCTTAAGGATTTGTCAACATGATCGAAGCATTTTGGATTAATTGATATAGATCATGAATTGTGTGTAACAATCAACCTCGGATCAAAACATCTCACACATATAAATAAGGAGTGTCCATTTTTTTGTCCTTAACGAAGAAGTCTCGTTCTTACAAGTCCAACAATCAAGATTTTCTCGCCCACCACACCTCGATCCCTAACTATTCTTACCTTCATCATATTTCCATCTCTTATTATATCAATTTTCATAACTGCTTCCCATCCTTGTATCATCTTCCACATTTCGAATGTCTTGTCCCGACCCCAAGAGTACATGGGTTCTAGTGTACAAACACTAATGTGGTTGATGGAATGTTTGTGTTTCATCGGGAATCATCACCATTGTCAATATGTGGTCGATTATACACGTACTACTGATTAGGAATTTCCCGAGTAGTTTCAAGTAGTGAGGGAATGTAGATACTAGGGGAAATGATGTGAGGCTTACTAACTATCTTGTGAGATGACATCTCCACTTTATGATGTTCCCTTCATAACAATTTTACTCAATGCTACACTCTATTTTGCATTTGTTTTGTGATAGGGAAGAATATATATATTTCTTTAATGCTTATGGGGCGGTGAATATGTGTACACATGTTTTTCCTTTTAAACCTTTGAGTAATGCTGAAATTACGATTTTGTAAATATTGCTCTAGAATTTTTGCTTATGCAACCAAAACACTTTTTATTTTTTATCGTGTTAACATTTTTAATTTTTGTTTAACACTTATATTATTAAAACACATAATAATGTAATTGTAGTAATCCCAAAAAGTTACAAAACCACTAAAAAATAAGGTTTTTAGGTTGGCATCTATTAAGATAGATTTAATATTCAACAAATATTGCATTCATAATCATCTATATTAATTATTAATATGTAAGTTTGCAACTATGCAATTACGAATTAATTTCAATCTAAATATTAGTCTACACATGAGGCCAAGAATGGTGAACTAGAATGGAAATCAATTGGAATGGAAAATCTAAAGGGAAATAAAGAGATGATGTTTTTCCCAATATAGATGTGTCTTTTATTTATTTTTTCTTTTTAAAATTATTAGGTAGTTGATTTTTTATGTTGCTTGTTTATATAATTTTCCAACAATATTGGATTCTTTCAATTGTTAATGCTCATGCGAAATAGTTGTGTGGCTATTAAATTAAAATTTATATGCAAGTGTATTATAAGATGACTAAAATGATATAATGATGGTAATGATTAAGACATTTTTGGTCCATTTTACGATTTAAGGTTTGTTGACAAATACATTAATTTATTATCAATATACTTCTTTTGATTTGATGTGTTTGTGTCTTCATTGTTTGTGTTTTAAAAGTTTGTATTTTTCGTAAAGTGAAAGAATTTAAAATAACTAAGATTACAATCATATTTTTCGTATGGAATTTGAAGATTTTTTTCCATTGTTGAGAGTACATATGTCTAAAGAGACTCACAACTCCTACATATATGTTTACACATTATTGTATTCTCTTAAGTATCATGTGTTTACTTGGTCTTCGAGAGATGGTCGCGAAGGGATTTGTTTTGCTAGGGATTTCAATTATGTTGACATCTCCCCTTGGCTTTCCTATTGGTTCCCATTTGAATCCATTTGTGTTGTGCATGCTTCGTGCCACTTGTGAGGCTTCATTAGAAAGATAATCCAAGACACACATTTTCAAGGCTTTCGTTGGCGAATTTGTTTCCACCAAATGACGAATACCTTGATAAGTTTCCTCTTCTTTCTTCATTGGGTTCAAAGAAATTATGCGTGGCCAAAGATGAGTCCTAAAGCTTATTATGTTCTCGCATAGCCAAAGAAGCTAATAAAACATTTCTCTTATTGAAATTGTTTTGCAATTGGTATTAGTGTGAAAAAATTATGTCATACAAGTTAAGGTCCCACATTGGAGTGCTAACTCTATACAATTTCAATTCCTATATCAAAAACAACTCCATACTAGTACAAATATGTGTGTGTGGGAACTTTGTCAATATATATCAATCTTAAAGCTCGGATCTTAGATTTTATGCATATGCCATTGATAAAAGTTTCATTACATTTTCTTAATATCTTTTATTGTTTCGACAAAATAAACTTTCTAGAAAAAGTGGCCCCAAGCTTTACCGCAAGATAAAGA
The DNA here is from genome assembly GCA_018340775.1 of Taxus wallichiana var. yunnanensis. NCBI lineage: Eukaryota > Viridiplantae > Streptophyta > Pinopsida > Cupressales > Taxaceae > Taxus > Taxus wallichiana. The sequence continues at coordinate 782,827,263 of CM031238.1, forward strand.
TATTATTATATTTTGATTGTCTTCTTAAAATTATTAAAAAAAAGCTGAAGTGATACTCAAATAAATGTTAAATTTAATGTATAAAAAACTATATATGGTACACAATTAAATCTATAAACATAAACATACATAAATATATTTAGTTAATCACACAAAATATAAATAATGTATATACAATATATTTTCTATAAAAATTAAAAGAATAATGTATGCATATATCACATTAAGTAATAATTTTATTACATTATCTTCATATTTTTATTAGTGGGTGGCAAACAAATATTTCATGAATAAGTGACCCTAAACTCTACCATACGGTCAAGATATTATTATTTTTTTGGCTTGATTTACCAATGTTTAAAGCACAAAAATGATGGTCAAATGAATGTCAAATTTAATGTCTTTAAAATAAAACTTTCATGTCACACCATTAGATCCTACTCCTTGCTACCATTGTAGAATGTCTATCAACATAACAATTTTAGGCCTCATAATTGGTGATTATTGTTAACATGAATAACCATAATAATAATGAATCCATTATTGTCATTTATTGTTGGAAGGAAGAATAATGATCAACAATTTTTGCCATGTGTCCTTCATTGTAGATGGAATTTGTGCCATCTTTGCCATTTTAGAGTGTATGTAATCCCTTGTTAAAACGTACCACGAGTATGTCATATGGTTGTCTAGTGAACAACTTGGCCTAATGTAAAGAATGAAGAATGGAGAATGCATTTCCGCGCCCATATCTATAGAGCTAGTCTCTAGTAGTTTGGTGTAGTTTCGTTGGTCGAGCCCTATCCCCATCCATATATTCTATGTAGTAGGCCGTTGCCTAGCTATTATCTATTACGTACCACATAAATGTGAGAAAGACAAGTAATGTGAAATTGAAGAATCATGTAAATCTTTCTTCTAAATCCTCTTATTCTTCCTTTTCACACAACAAACCATCTATCGGTGGTGGTTAAAGCACCTAGGAAAGTACTCGATCGAGAGAAAGGTAAACAAATTTGTTTCACTAAGCAACGAGAAAATAATAAGAACAATGTCCGTTGTATGTTCAAACCTTGGGCATAATAGCACTACCGTAAAAAAAGTTGGCTTAAGTATTGGGAGTACTAAATGAGAAGGGCTTACTTTCAAGTTATCTCTAGCGTCGTTACCTCAAAAATTTGTACGTTACCACAATTTCTTGCTATGTTGTTAATCCTTACCCATCACTATCAACATATCTATTACACCACTCGTGTATGTAGTCATATTCATTACCAAACTTTAAAATTATAGTAAAAAAAAAAACACTCCATGACACACAATTGTGACTAAGAGCCGTCTTGTGGGCTTCATGTGCCCAAGTTATGAGCGTAAAACCATGGGGAGTTATATAATTCCACTAAACACCCCACCGGTGCCGCCCTTCCACGTATTGTTTTCTTATTTTCTTCTCTTTTGTTGGGGACCTCTCATTGACGGCGGAACACGTGGCAATCCCACTCTAAATAGAAGGATTTCGTACCTACTTTGTTTTCATCCTATTAAGTCCAAAATCATCCACTTGGCTTAACTTAATTTAAGTTGCTAAGACAGTAAATATTATATATTAAATATTAAAGACGTCAGAACAGAATGGATTTGTACAGGCCAAATTTAATGGAACACAGACAGATAATTTATATACATTCATTCGTCTGAAAGAGCAAGTTTTACCCGTCAGACGCGAATGAAAATCTAAGTAATCAAGGAGGCATGGTTATTATGAACCCAATTCTGTGTCTTCAAGTGGCGGCGGAAGATTGAGATCCAGAAGCCGCAAAATCCTGGTCGAAGGAGCCTCTGTTTCCGTTTTTTCGTCCACAACAGCCGACGAGGAATCGCAATCAATCTCCTCTTCTTCCGGATTTTTCTTACAGGAAGGAAAAATAAGATCCCCCTTGCCGCCGCCAAACCCTAAAAACATCATCTTGGCGGAAGGATCTTGGCATGAAAAGACAACGCGAGGCATCAGTGCAGAGGAAGTGTTTAACTTGCTAGCGCTCTGTTTGGCCGAGGAAGAGGAATAATAGGCGAAATTAGTTTTGGCCTTGTGACCTCTTAAGGAAATAGCAGCGGCGTCGTAAGCCATGGCGGCATCCTCCGCGGTGTCGAATGTGCCGAGCCAAACCCTAAGTTTTTTGACAGGGTCTCTGATCTCTGCTGCGAATCGACCCCACGGCCTCTTCCTCACTCCCCTGTAATGAGCTTCCACCCCGTCCTTCCTCGGAGCCATTAACAGTGGAAAACAACGCGCTTTTAAAAAAACTGAATCGCATCAATGGAAAAAAAAAAGGGTCATGGAGGTTGGCGATATGTGCGGTTTTTATTTATACAGTGGGAAGAGATTCTTCCTGGCGCAAAGTCGCCGAAGTGTCGCGTTCGAGTTCGCGTTGCGTCGACACCCATTTATCTTAACGAAAGAAGCGGCTCATATGTAGGGAAATGGAGTTTGACTTCACTTTCCGTTGCCGTCATATTACTCCGGCAATTTCTTCCCATGATAGGATCATATGGAGAACAATTGAAAGAGAAGAATGAAACATGAGCTTAAAGCCTAAAAAAGCGTAAGGTTGGATACAAGCGTAAGGTCTACATATTTTGGAAACGTGGAGGAAGACATCTGGAGGAAGACATCTCGAACACACTCTCATCTCTTTCTCCTTTCTTGTAGATGCATGTATAACGATTTTGAACATGTGGGTGTAATGTTCGAATGTAAATGTGAGTGAAATGTGCAAGTCTACTAATGAGTGCACTACTAAGATTGCGGTGAATGTTAACACTTATTGTTGATAATATCTATTGTTTCCTTATCTAGTGTCATACCTTTTGATTTATATATTGAAATTATTTGTGCCATTTTGGGTGCAATTTGTTGAGGATTTGTGCATGTAACTAGAGCTATTGGTAAACATGTGTAGTTGTTGGGGTCCCATGCCGCCCCAATTTTTTTTTCAAGGCAACAACTACAAAAATTGACAAGTCTAGGGTTTTGATTCTAGGTGGCGAGATGATGTGAAAGCACTAGTTAAGGGTGTCATTAACTAACCCTTCGTACACCCATAGATTGGATCTCACCATAATTTCTTGTTCTTTGCACGAAATTCCAATTGTCTCTAGGTTAGTGTCATTCCTATTTAGTGAGACTTCATTTGAGATTTATTCTACTTTGCTTATTGTAATAGGAACATGTGTTGATTTTAGCATGTTTATATTATGTAATGTTGCATAATTATTTGTTGCACATAGATGTTTGAATCCTTTAAAGCTTTCCTAATCTTCCTGCTAACATGTTTGACTCTATTATTTGACATGAGAAGATTACGATCTTTTATTATTAGTTATGCATTTCAAAGGTTAAAATGGAAAAGGGAAAGACGTTAAAACTTCTTGTTGATTGGAAAGTTAATGCATTCATTATAGATGATGTGATAGCCAAAATACATGCCAAGCCAAAATGCCTTGATTGTTTACATAATTTTTATATATATAAAACTATTCAACTTGTTTGTCTCATATAATGCTTTATTTAACCTAGAGTTGTTTTTGAATGTTGCATTCTCCTTTGCCTTTGGCAGGGCATTGTTAAAAAATGTATATAGGTAATTTAGTGCCCACCCATGTGGGACCCAAACACAAGACCAAATAAACCCGAATAGTTTTTGACTTTCATTTATTGATACAACTATGTGACACCACATAGGCTCACAAGAAATTGCTCTACATCACATAAGACGACTACACCAACATGAAGAACATGGAAGCGATAGAAACGACACCGTATGCACATCACAACCACACTATCATAACAAACAAGTACAAAACCACTACCCAACCATAACATGAACATCACAAGTATGCACCTTCCACATTACCACATTTTCATAGTTACAACTTTATTATATTCATATTTCATTATTTAGCCTTTATGATTTGAAGAGCACTTAACATGAAAACATACATTTTCCTTTTTCTCTAGGCTACATTTCTTTTACTTCGTTTAACACTTAACTTGTATTGGTTCCATATAATTTAGTTTTTAATCTTATTGCAAATAGATTATATAATGCAATGGTTAATTTGAAGTAACTTAACATTTACACAACATAAGTTTTGATTCCCAAAATGGAAACTATGTTTTCTCGATTACTGCTTTCTCGTGGATCAATTCACATCCACTTTCACATCATAAGAAGATTATTAAGCTACAAGTGATCTCCATGGTACTTAAATTCTTGGATTGACATTACAAGGGTAAATTCTCCATAACTAAGGACAAGTTACAAATTTCCTTTACAATTAGAATTTTAATGGTGCATGAAAGCATATCCTAATTGTCTCAGTGATCCCAAGCACTTTACATTATTTTCCCTTCTAATGGTGTTTAGTTTCTAGGACAACCTCTTAAATGCATTATTACGACATCGCGTTATTCAAAATGCAAGGTGAAACAATACCTTATAACCATTGGAATTAATACACCTCCACACAGCTAAACAACCTCCACTTGGTTTATGGGGAAGAATCATGATTACATTAACAATACCACTAAAATATTAAAGACTACAAGAGAATGCTTGCTTGATCATCTTTCAATGTTGCAAACTTATATTCCCCAATTTCCCTAAGAATCAAGTAAGTTCATTGCTTAGCCCTCTATGCTTAACCTCAAGACAACTATACGATTACATTTCTTAGACCTTACATCACGTGTGTCACAAAAGTGATGCTAAGCTCTGAAACGAAAACATCCCACACAACTTCAACATGCATAAATATAATTCCTAGTGGGAACCCCTCATACTCTAAACAATGTTTAACCATTACCATTCCTATAGGGTGGTTTTATGACAATGTCGACAAGCAGACAAGATTCTACAAAATCCTAAAATTTGTGCTCTTATTTCCTCTAAGCTAGGAGGTGCTAAAGAATGATAAGAAAACTAGGCTCATCCTTTAATTTTCAGTTTTCTAAGCTAATGTGTTCACACAAAAGAGTGTGTCAAACAAGAATCTTACTCTAAGGTTGTCCTTTTTGCTTTGGTTCTTCTACGAATTCCCAAGTAATTAGTAAACACAAAGGAGTTCATTCATTAATAACACACAAAATCACACTATGAAAGATCATTTCATTTCCAGTTAAAATGTACATCTACACCATTAGTAAGATATATACCTACAATCAAAATCACTCCTAAAATAGAATGTCCATTTTCCCAAGATACCAATATGCTACAATTTCTTACTCATCACAAAATAATCAATAAATAACATTCATGTTCATAACAATAGTGATGATTTATTCATTTCATATTACATGTATTTCAAATATAATCTCGTTATTACAAAAGAATTTATAAGGCTATAATTTTCTTCATGTCTCGCGTACCTGCAACCACCACATGGTCAACAAAACTGCTGGCATGACATCTACTACAATCTAACACAATTTACGATTTCACAGTTTTCCAATAATAATGAAATAATACTTAACATACTTTTAGGGAGAGTAAGAAATATAAATGCCATTTCATTTCATTTTCAAGCTAAAGATAGAGCTAGATAGAGGAGAGAGAAAACATCATTTATTTTCACATTCAATATCTTTTCAAACAAGCGTCAAGATGGTTTCCTACAATCATGTTTTTTGTTTACAAGGTTTCTCGATCACTATTCTACTTGGATAAGGTCATATGCCGATTTCTCCAGATTAGTTACAAGTTTCCATAAATATCAAAATTTAGGCAAGTTGCTCAAAAATCAACATTCAAAAACAATCTCTCGAGACTAAAAACACTCGAAACCAATTCCTACCTACTCCCCTATATGTAGGTAAACATTCGAGTGACGGAACCCAAAACTGGTGAATGCGTTTAGATGGTGCCCATCTTTTGAGCTACCGAACATAAATGCACCCGAACAACCTCGTTGCCCAATAATCTGAGACCTCACGAACCCTCCAGAAAGATAACTTGCAAGATGATTTTATTTGAACTCGAGAATTTGTAGTGATTGTCACAAAGAAATATTAGAGGTATGTAGAAGCCAAAACCATTTCTACACCCAGGGCCAAAACTATGGGTCAAAACCAAACTGCGCCTCGAGAATGGTTAGCTTCCCGAGAATCCAACCCTAAACTTGGTCACATTCTCTCCACTTGGTCATTTTGTTTGTTTTGGTTTGAGCTGTTCTTTGGGGGTTTCGAAGGAAGTGGAATTTTTCTCCTCTATGCATGTTTTTGGTCATGAATGCTAATATGGAAAAGGATATGGAGGAATTTTGTTTCAAAAAGGAATGTTTTGATGAATGCATTGTTGTTTTCAATTTCTGGAGAAGATTACAGGAGAAAGGAAGCTAAGTTGAGAAAAAACTTGGAAGTTGTAGGCATGAGCTTCTCCCTGATACTCTAAATCATAATGTTTATATTATGATAATAACGATTTGGGGTGTTTTGTGTGTTTGGTTTTTATGGAAGAATGTTTGTATTTGATTTTTACCCATCTACTGGGTTGCATGTTGAATTTGTGAATAGATTTATGAGTTTTAAGAGTGCGTTTATGATTTCTGGGTTCACATATTCTTATGAATACATGGAGCGAGTTTTGAGTTCTCATGTTGAGACTGCATTTTTAATAACTGAAACCATGCATTTTCTAGAAGTAGTTTTGAAATACCGATAATGGGTCTACATACTAGAGTTTTATTATGGCAGTGTGTGCGCATTTTCTCTCACTAGAGAAAATCAATGTGTTGAGCATTGTAGATTGTGTAACATTCATGTAAGTTCCTGCAAATGCAAAGATGCACATGCATTTTCTTCTTTACTCATTCCCTCGGGGATGAAGTCATATTAAGTCACTTCACTTGGATCCTTTCTGGTTAACTGTTGCTTTTGGTGATTGAGTTGAACAATTATCACCGCCTTGATTGACATAATATTGCAATTAACGTCCATTGATTTAAGGTAGGGAACATGAAGTTGTTGTTTTCGAATGCCTTATTATGAGCATTTGTCTTCCAATATTTGCGTATGCATAAATGATAATGTACATAGGCATTGTGTTATATTTCCTCTTTTTGTACCTGAACATTTTGTAGGACAATATGAAGGTTTCAATCATACACTCTTATAGTTAGATAAGTGTTGTATCTGTTATTGTGCTTGAATATAACAATTGAACTTTGTTAAATATTGAAGTTTTCAAAAATTGTCGGAATATTGTCGTAACAAAAAAATAATATTGGTTTGTTAAAAATTGATGTTTTTATGAAATGAATTCTTAACTAATGGAATTGTAGAACAAGTATGATTAGTCTTCATAAGTTTATTACTTGATGAATTTTTATGGTTTGTTGTGAATTACAAACTGAAGTTAATTATTTGTTGATTTATTACAATCTGATGCAAGTTGATGATGTTATACTTGTTGATTTATTTTTTTAGTTTGAATTAACAAGTTAACTTGATCTAGTATGGGGTAAAACCTTGATTGTTATTCTCATTATATAATGGTTATGATATAGAATATGAGCGATTTGAATCATGTCGAGTTCTCTCAAACCGACCCATGTATATTTCCTTCTCTCTAGGAGATGAGTAGGTAAATAAGAGAAACAATGAAGTGAATTGTTTGGACTGATTTAATAATGTTTTATTTGATTACAACCTCGCAGTCATATGTAAAAAGGAAAACCACAAGAGGTTCCTTATTCTGTGTTAAATGATTTCGTGAAGTAAACTTAGTTGTTTAAGATGGGCATATGACCCTAATGTATAATCCTAATATGGATTTTGTTTCTTGTATAATGAAGAAAGTTGGTTTCACAACCTTGAGTGATTCTGTGTTGATTAAGAACCTCTTTGTTTTGATTAAATATAATTGGTTTATTTAATCGGGCATGGTATATAAGGGTAGATATTATTTACGTCCCTATTTTTTATGGTTGTATCTTTGTATAATCTATTGTTGATCTAATTAATTAAGTGCACTGAAGGCATTTAGATGTGTTATTATAACATTACTTAATTTAATCCTTCACTTAAACTAGTCTTATGATTAATTAAGTAAGAACATCGGAAAGTATGTTGTTGGATACGATGTTTATCATGGGAATAATGGTATTGATCATTAATTAAATATTGAGTAAAATGTATGTGGCCATGAATGATAATATAATCTATACTTCAAAATATGAAGGTATGATGATAGTAAATGTGATTAATGAACATCTAGCTGAAAAATAAAAAGGGGCATGATTAACTTAAATTGATTAGTCTTAATCATTATTCTTCATGAGATAATAAATCAACCATCACAAGAAAATGGTATTATCTCCTTTATTAAATATACTTCGGTGGATAATGAACAAAACTAGCCTTTGACAAGGAAACCTATAAAAAAAGATGAATTCACTAAAGGAAAACTAGTAGTTAATCCACAACTTGAATAAGTTATTAAGGCCCACTTGGAATATAATGAATGAATTAGAGGAGTCTTATGAAAATATAACTTAGATAAATAATGAAATAAATTAAGTTTCGTAGGAATTTCTACACAATGAAATTTGATTGCGGGTAGAAAAAGTTGGTTATGATGTGGATTGGATATAATCTCATGTCATCATGCAAAAATCTAGGCACAGTGCTAACTACGGGTAGTTAGGGAAAAGGGAAAGAGCACATAATGGCGATAACCCATTATGTGGTCTCACATCATTCCATAAAGACCTTGAGTGGGCTATGGTTATTTTCATTTATGGAGATGGTCCTGTAAATAACACACCCCCTCCTTAACATGTTCATCTTCTTAAACAAAAAGATCCAAATAACTATGTCAAGATATTTGTTTGGTGGCGAAGACTATGTCCCTAAGGATTATGTGTAGTCTTGGGATAAGTTTTTATGCACAATTGGAAACTTTGGCAAAATTAATGCAAGTAGTTGTTTGCATTGTCTATTCACCATATCCTTACTTTATATATGTCAGATACCGAGTATGAAGTTAAGTAATTAACTTTCGTGGTAGACATTTAAGGATGAAAACATAGTTTTCTCAACCTAGAAAAGGTAAACCAAAACATACTAAAGATTGTATGATTTCTCGCATAGAGTGGATTGAAGGGAGATATGGATGCACCCTTCTTAGCTGCACAAGGTTTATACATGGAAGAGTTATCAAATGGATCAAACTTAACTTAATAAATAGCTATTTAAAATAGTTAATTGGTTTGTACTGGGTTAACTCTATTGTGTACTCTATTGATTGGATTTTGGAAATCAAATAAAAAAATTACTTTAGTTTTGGGAAATTAAAATGAGGTGTTACATTTTGGTATCAGAGTGGAAATGTTCCATCTATTAGAATTAATGGGTTCATTAATAATAATACTAATTTTATTCATATTTTAACAACATGATATAATGGTTAGAAGAAGAGTGAGAAGTGATGTTGAAACCAGCTCAACAAATCATGATGGTTTAGATGATGATTAAGTGGATGAGATCCTCTTAGTTCTCCAAGAAAACCGTAAGTGGATTATTGCCTTGGAGTAGTAGGTTGGGGGTGAAAACGAAGAACATGAGGAAGAACATTCTGAGTATCATGACAATAAGAATGAGAGAGAAAATAAGAGAGCTTGCATGGCTATTGAACTAGGGGATATATAAAAAATCCTAAAATTTGATGGAACGTCCTTAGGGGATGGTGTTGAAAAATTGGTTGAGTGAAATGGAAAAGTATTTTGAAATTAGATATTTCTATAAGGAAACTAAGGTTGTTTGGGGTTCTTTCCATCTCTCTCATGAAGCTTCCTCTTGGTGGGACAACCATAAGATGGAACTAGGTATTGAGACATCAACTATAAATTGGGAACAATTTAAAGGGTACTTTTATCAATGTTGATGCCCTAAATGTATTTTGACTAGAAAATGACTGAATTTTAGAGTTTAGTTCAAGGGAAATTGTTAGTAATTGAGTGTCGAGAAAGTATCACTAGACTTATAAAATATGTTCCCCAAAACAAAAATATAAGAAGTTCCATATTCGTAAGTTCATTTTGGGTTTGAATCCTAACATAGGGGGTGAGGTGGATGTTCATGGACCATCCACTATGGAGGCGATTTTGAAAAACCCATAAAGTAGGAACAAAAACTGCATGGGATCCTCACGAGAGAGAAAAAAACAACAACCAATATCTCCTCACTCCCTTTTCTAAAAAGACATGGCAAAGAGATTTGGTCAAAAGGGAAGGCCTGAAAAGAAATATAATGTAGATAAGCCTATTGCAAACAACAAAAAACAAGGGTAAAATAATTCTACTTTTCATAACATATTTGAATGGAAAGGGCTTGTTGGGGGCTATTTCAAATGTCAAGGTGATATTTATGCTAGCTAATACCCCCATAATAATAAGGGGAATAATCAACAAGGGAAAAAATGTTGGGTCTAAAGAACCATTCTAGTAAAGGATGCATGCTGATGTAGGAGATTACCAAGTCGTGAGAAATAGGCCACTCCCATATAAGTGTAGGGTAAGTTGTTTATCTTACATGTCGCCATTTTATTTAATATTGGAGTAACTTTGTTTTGTTTCTTCTAAGTTAGCTATTAAACTATCTAGAAATATTGTATACATGGGAAATACATGGACAAGTCAATATGTGAATATGTTTTGCATAAAGTAACCCAACGTTTTTTGAAGCAAACTTAGAGTTCCCGAGTTTACCACATAATTGAACCTTTTTGTAACTCCCTTAGGATATTATGACATCTTCATATGCATAAATTAGTTGTCCCAACATAAGACATCTGTATATTTCCTAAGAAAATAAATATTATACTGTAATGATCAACAAAAAACAACAATGATCTAAGGTATAAAAAGAGATTTTGTTGTGAGAAAAATTTTTCCACATAGCTGAAAAATGATAAGAGTAAAGGTTGTATGTTGTATGCAGTAAAAATATCTAATTATAATGAATAAAGTGAGCCAAAAATAGAGTATTTTCCTCTTCTGAGTGAATTCAAAGATGTCTTTCATGAAGAACTACCCGGTTTACCACCTAGATGTGAGTTTGACTTTGTCATAGATATCAAACCAGAAATGAGCCTATGTCAAAAGTACCATATAGAATGACCACAACTGAGTTGGTAGAGATGAAAGATCAACTTCACAAGTTGTCCAAAGGACTGATCCGCCCAAGTGTATCACCTTGGGGGGCACCAATAATCTTCGTAAAGAAGAAGGATGGTTCTTTAAGACTGTGCATTGACTACCACATGCTAAACAAGGTAATAATAAAAAATAGATACCCCTTTCCTATAATTGATGATATTTTTGATCAAATGAGGGGTGATTCAGTTTATTCAAAGATCAATTTATGATTTGGTTACCATTAGTCGAGAATTAGTGATGAATACATCCTTAAAACAACATTTAGAACACACTGTGGGCATTATGATTTCAATGTTTTTCCTTTCAGACTCACTAATGCACCTGTAAACTTCATGAATTTGATAAACAATGTGTTTCAGGAATAATTATACCAGTTTGTGCTAGTGTTACGTGACGATATAAAAATCTATTCTAAAGATGCAAAGGAACATGATAAATATTTAAGATTTTTTTTGCAGATTCTAAGAAAGCATAAAATGTATGGTAAGTTGTCCAAATGTACTTATAACACATAATCAATCAAGAAGGAATATTGGTTGACCCATCTAAGATAAAGGTTATCATGGAATGGCTAGCCCCTAAAGACGTACATGAAGTTAGAAGCTTCATGGGACTAGATGGTTATTATAGGAAGTTTGTTAAGGACTTCTCTAGAGTGGTTGGTCTAATCACCGCCTTACAAAGGAATTTTTTTTTCTTGGAATGATAAGTGTGAAGAATCATTCAACTTATTGAAGGAGAAGATAACTTCAACTCCAATTTTAAAGGTTCCGGATCCAAATGGAAATTTCACGATAGTAATTGATGCTTCCGGTGAAGGATTGGGTGGAGTCCTTCTTTAAAATGAACATGTAGTGGATTTTGAGAGAAAAAAACTAAAAGTGCATGAACAGAACTATGCTCCCCATGACTTAGAGCTTGCTGCTATTATGCACACATTGCAAGTTTGGAGCACTATCTATTGGGAAAACCTTTTAAACTTAAAACAGACCACTTAAGGCTGAAATACATCTTTTCACAGCCAAATATGAATGCAAGATAATACAGGTGGCTGGAATTTCTATCACAAGTATGATTTTTATATAAATTACATTAAGGGAAGGAAAATCATGTAGCAGATGCCTTAATCCATAAGAATCATATTTTTGCTATTGTTACTTTAAGAACCCAGTTTAAAGATGAAGTTAGAGAACAAATTCAGTTTGATCCTTACTATCAACAAGTTAAAACAACACTAGTAAACAATCCTAGTGATAAGAGGTATGATGGTTTTAAACTTGAACACGATGGAATTTTGCGTTATTTCAACAGAGTATATGTGCCTTTGGGAAATGAATTAAGAACTAAAGTACTTAACGTATTTCACGATGTGCCTTATTTAGGTCATATGGGGTAATAAAACTATTGGTTGACACAAGAAAGACGATATTTTTAGAAGGGAATGAAAAATGATGTAATAAATTATGTAGCTCATTGCTTAGAATGCCAAAGGGTTAAGGAAAAACATTTATATCCTATGGGACTAATCGACCCGCATAATGTACCTCAATATAAATGACAATAATTAGCATGGATTTTGTCCAAGGACTGCCCTTGTAAAAAAATAAACATAATGTATTTTTGTTGTGGTGGATAAGCTCATGAAAGTAGCACATTTTATACCTAGGAATCTGAAAGATGATTCACTAGTACTTACAAAAATATTTGTTCAAGAAACATTTAGATTGCATGGAATACCAAAGCTTACCATATCGATATAGAGACCCAATGATGACTTCCAGATTTTGGCGATGCTTAATGCGTCCTTAGGAACAAAACTAAATTTCAAACAGCTTATCAACTTAAAACCGATGGACATAAAAATTGGGTAAATAAAGTCTTGGAGGATATGCTGAGGATGTATTGCATGGATCATAAATACAAATGGGAATAATACCTTCCACTGGTTGAGTTTACATACAATAATATGTATCACTCATCACTATGAAATGGCTCCTTTCGAAGCCTTTTATGGCAGAAGGTGCATAACACCTATCAACTGGGATAACATTGAAGATATGGAAGTTGTAGGGCCTGAAATGTTAACAAAAATGGAAGGAAAAATGAAACTCATCCGTGAGCAGTTAAAGGAAGTAGCTGAATGAAAAAGAGTTATGTTGATTTTAAAAGAGTGGACAAGAAATTTAATGTTGGTGATAAGGTATTTTTGTGGGTAAAACCCAAAAATATTTCCATTACCTTTGGCAAGGCTGCCAAGTTTTCACCTATATTTGTGGGACCCTTTGAAATCTTAGAGGTTATAGGTCATATAACATATAAGTTGGCTTTACCTCATGCATTTTCCAAAATGCACGATGTCTTCCATGTATCCCTACTAAAAAAGTATGTTGCTGAATTAACTCATATAATAAATTGGGATTTGTTGTAGGTGCAAGATCCCGAGATCATCACAGTTGAGCCCATAAGGATTTTGGAAACACACAAGTTGTAGCTTAGAAATCATGATATTTCACAATGTAAGGTCCAATGGGACTAGTATTCTGAAGAAATTACAACTTGGGAAAATACAGATGACATGTTGGCTACTTTTCCTTTTCTGTTTGATCAAGTTTAAAAAGAAAATAATACTCTTTACTACTGCTACTTGATTTTGGTTAACTGTATTAATGACCATCTAATCTTGATTACTTATTATACTATGAAATTACTATCTTTACCAAATATTTTACAACTTGAAGAAATTATGGAAGTAATTTTTTTATGGAAAAGTTGGGTTACAATCATGGTTTTATGAATATATTATTTGTTGTGCCTTATCGGTTAAGTGTTTTACATTCTTTAATGAATGAAATGTGTCATCGGACAATGAATATTTTTAGGGGGAGTATGTAACATCCTCGCCTTTCGAGTCTTGAAATTGACAAACGTATAGATGGACAATAGACCGTCAAATCGGTTGGTCAAAATGAAATGTTAAGGGATAATTCTGCATTGCTGAAAAATAACTCAATCTTTGTTTAAATGAAGTTAAGTTAACAATCGAGAGTCTTAGTTCACAATAGCATTTTCTATCACATATATGTTTTATCACGTATCGATAATGATTTTTTGGGTTGTTGACCACTTATAAGATCACTACGTGATCATCATTATGTTGAGTATCAAATTTAGTAACTTTTAACCTCCGAAGTAAAAATCGATTTCAGAAAGTATATGGAAGGCAATAATTATATTGTGTGTTTATTATCTTGTTTGGACTCCTCACATTGGGTCATTTGTTAGGCCACTCAACATTAGCTGTGGCATGTTATGAGTTTGTAACTTGTCTATACAAAGTATTGATTTATTAGAATACTTGGAATATGGGCATGGGTAAATACATTAAGTTTTAATTAAATGCATGGAGGTTAAATGGATTTCATTAACTTAGAATATTAATCCACTTGACGATGAGTGCATGGCATGTATTAATGCCTTGTTGGGATTATGCGGCATGTTAGTTGTGTGGCATTGGTGATTTGGGAAAATAACTTAGCAAATGTAATTCGAAGCATGCTTGATTAATGTAATGTGAAGTTGGCATGGTTACATGGCATGAGGAAATAACATTGAGGGGGTTTTGGGTTTTAATGCAACATTAATGGATGGCCGAATCCTCATGAATGGTTATCTTCCCTAAGAATCCAACCCTAAACTTAGTTGCATTCTCTTCACTTGGTCATTTTGTTTTTTTGTTTTGAGTTGTTCTTTTCTTTCAAAGGAAGTTAAATTTTTCTCCTCTTTGCATGTTTTTCAGTCATGAATGATAATTTGGAAAAGGATATGGAGGAACTCTACTTTAAAAAGGATTTTTTTGATGAATGTGTATGGTGGGAAAAAATGTGTCTAGACAACATGTACTCTTATCATTCATTTAAACAGGTATTGAGGCAATAAGTAAGAGACACACCAAGAATGACACTCAATGGATAGAATTCAAAGGTGGTACAGGGACCACTAAGATCACGTACCCAAAGTGAAGTAACCCTTACACTAGGAAAACCTAAGGTTTCCAAGGCCCCGTGTCAAGAAAGAGGAAGTAACCCTATTGGGGTATTGACACTATGGGAGGGATTAAAGATAAAGTAAACATTCAAGATTTGTGCTATCCAAATTAAACCATGTAATAGAAAATAAACATTTGAATACAATATGTTAACCTAGCATGTGCATAAAATACTAGGCTAATATAAAGTAACAAACAAAGATAGGATACTACTATATACAAAATGAAAAGTTGAGTTAGAGAACTTACATGTTAGGGGGAAGTCAGCTGATGCATCTATTTCCCAAAGGACTATACAACAAGAGAGAATAAATTTTAGGTGGAGAAGGGAAACAATCTAGTCCTAACTCACTATAGGTGACCTAAGAGTGTAAGAAAACCAATCCAACAAGAAGAAGATCCAATCCAAGAGTCAAGATGCAAGAAATCCAAGAGATGAGTGAGAAGATGCAAGTTGATGCAAAAGAGAAGAGCTAATGGAAAGTTCTTGTATGTATTTGTGTGATGAAAATTTATTTTTGGTATTTATACCGATGCCATTACTCGCTCGAGAAGACATCGGTCGGGAGTTTGAAAATGCACCGACCCAATCGCCCATGGGTGATAACATCAGCTAGGGAGGGAAAATGATAAGTGGTGTGTGTAATGTGTCATGAATAATGAAGGAAATAAAAAATTATATGGTCATGGTCATGTAAGGTGTCGGAAGGGTGTGAAGAAAAGAAAGGGGCAAAAGAAAAAGAACTACATAGATAGGAATAAAATCCATTCTCTCTCCATGTATGATCCTTAACCCAATGGTTCCATGAATAACCATACCCCTATCCCATTTGAGCCACTTAAGGAACCCCCTCCTAGAAATAGATGTATTAGAGACCTCGACCTTGGAAAAGAAATTGTTAGTAACAAGTATGAAAATAGAAAGCATGAAAAATTAGGTGTATACATAAGTCCTAGTTGTTGATTACCACACGTTGCAATATTGAAACATGGGGTAGTCAACGTAAAGAATGATACATAACACTAAAACTAAATGTAGATGCTTTGAAAGTAAATGAAGGACTAGCTGAAATGAAATATGTCCACCTATAAGTACCTAATAGTGTCGGTCATCCTGCCATGTATGGGCACAATCCATGTTGCTAGAACTTTGGAGAAGCAAAAATTAAAGGAAACACTAGAGGATCAATAGTAAAATAAGACATGAATCACCTAGTTTGGGG
Organism: Taxus wallichiana var. yunnanensis; assembly: GCA_018340775.1. Classification (NCBI taxonomy): domain Eukaryota; kingdom Viridiplantae; phylum Streptophyta; class Pinopsida; order Cupressales; family Taxaceae; genus Taxus; species Taxus wallichiana. The sequence continues at coordinate 782,843,745 of CM031238.1, forward strand.
CCCATGGGATGGATATCGTGTCATAGGATCATAGAGGCAAGATGTCATAGTGTTAAAGCCATGTCATGGAAAAGAGGCCAAAACAACAGATAATAGGGTGTCGTGGCACCGTTGGAGAAAAAAATACAAGAAAGGTCAAGAACCTAAGTGAGGATATACACAACTACGAGTTATCTACTAGGAAATGCCTCGGAAAATCAAATCCAATATAGGAGGAATCAAGACTGCTATATTCCAATGGTAGGAAATGTTAGGGAATAAGAGAGGTAATGATAAACCCAAGCGGGGCAGAGAGCCCGATAAAATATAAGATATTTGGAGATGTGTTTAAACCCAAGGAGAGCCAAGAGCCTAAACAGAGGTGAGAGCCTAAGCCAAAGAAAAAATATGTCGAGGTATTTATATAGGATATATCTAGGCATAAGGGGTGAATGATTGTAGAGGATCAATAATAATATTGTCAACTTGATTCAGGATATCGCTTCAGGCATGAGTCATGATGTCATGTATGGTGTGTTGTGTAATAGTAACATGTTAGTGAACCTCGACCATGTGGAAAAAGTGTATTATCAATACGAATCTCTAGCCAAGAAAGGATGTCATGACATATGTCCTATATAGTGTGATGAGATTCAAAACGGGGTGGTGGTTCATATGTAGGTTAAGGTCAAGGAGGTCAAGGGGAATGCCGGTGGGTCCAAGAGGGTTCAACACAATACTTCCAAGTGTGTGAAAGGGTTTCGGGGATGAAATGCTTGTTACACGTAACTCAATAGTCGACATCGGTATGCACATAATAACCATGATGAGACTAGATGAAAAAAGTTGAAGAAGAAGGTTGTGTAGCCTATTTATTTTGGTCACGTTTGACATCATCTTCAAGATCCTTTAAGTCTAATCGATAGGCTCTAAAATCAGAAACATCGTGCCCTGAGAGCCTCATGCCACGTGCATTATAGCTTGGTCATAGAAGAATGAGGAGCCATAAGGGTAAGAGGTAGAGGACTAGGTCTCATAGGTTATAAAGAGATAATGTGATTGTTTGATAGAGGTACTAGTGAGGAAGGCGTTGATAGATTTGTGTGTCACTTAGTCATCATGACATGATAAATATGATCATCACACATGAGGTTATCGAAAGTGTCGTAGTCAAATTCGACAACCCGATCTTTTGTTAAGAAGAAAGAGTTGACTAAGTCGATGTTAGTATGTGAGAGTGTGAACAGAGAGAAATTTGAGGCTTAGGCACCAAAGTGGGGAGGAAGTGCTAATAACATTCGAGGATTTCTCTACTCTATTGATTATGTAATTTGTGTTTTGACAGGGGCTGATATAGAATGTAGAGGCATATTCATCTCTAGACACCATCTACCCTACAAAAGATATTCCACAGGGGCCGATGGTGTCTGGAAAAGGAGGATTTTTTTCTTGGGAAGCATGTTCTTGAGGTACATAAGGGTACTGAGGTGTTCTTAGGAATACGTTATAAGATACGTCAATGGTATTATTTTTGAGTTTAGAAGACCTCATTTTATCCAAGTCATGTTGATAGTGTGAAGGTTCTATAATTCCCACAATATTTTTCATGGGGCTTGTGTGACGCTAACTTTGCAGTCGAAATGAGATTTTTCTAAGGAATGATAACATTCATTTTGGACCTTTTGTGATATCTCACTTCGGATTGGTGGAAGAATTTAATTCCCATGCACACCCACCAGTGGGGGAGGTGTATGAGAAGGCATGTTAGGCACCACATTTTGATCACGGGGATTCACTTAGGAAAAGTATGGTATAGCACGTGCGTTCGAAGGGTATTAAAGAATACCCTTAATTCTAGTTTCTACCTCTAATTATTCAATTGATAATACCCCCTCCTGTTATATTATTAGAATGAAAATACCCCCTATTTTTTCTATGTACCTTACTTACCCATTTTTCAATTACAATTTTATTTACCCCTTTTTATTTCTACCCCAATATATTAGACAAAAATACATTATATTTCTCACTCAAATTTTTTTAATATGCATTTCCTTTCGAAAGATAGTTTGAAGCCATTGAATACATATTACAAGTCACCTTATATATGTTAAGCTTTATTCATTTATCAATAGTTCTTCAAATAATTAAGATGGTGAAATAATATCACTTGTGTTGAAAAGCATACTCAATCCTAGTTTTCTACCATCTTATTATTTCTTGGTTAAGAATCTAGATTTATTTATTAAAAAGAGATTATAATTTAATTTATGACCACACTCCTTTTCCAATTTTAAGGTATTTACTTTTAAAAACTAGGGTTCAAATGTTTTAGTTTTATATTAAAAGTAAACCTCTATTTCCTTTGGCCCATCTCTCTAACCTACCCCCAATACCTGATTCAAAACATTAATAAATTAAACCCTTTCACCCCCTCATGTCTACCGGTATATTGAATTTAATTTTATTAATTTTAATTACCTCAATATGAACCCACGTGCTAGGATATTGCCTAGCTAATGAACCCCCGTGATTTTGATACAAGAATCGTAACATCCGATTATGTATCCGAATCATGCTAGCTATGGTGGTATCTTGGGATAAGGCCATCTATTCTAGGAGTTTGATTATCACTATGTTAAAGTCCATAGAAGAGGAGTGACCTTTAGAGGTGGGTGCTTGTTTGTGATTATTATGCCCATTAGTGGCGCTTTTAGTGGACTCACTCGACCCGCCAGTAGGGACAAGCCTAATCATGACTAAGTGTTTCTTGATTAAAATAAGGACTAGTTATTTCCATGGTGTTGGCAGGTATCCTTCGGAAACCTCCATATTTGTCAAGAGTAAAACATTCATTGATGTTAAGGTTCTTAATGATGGATTTGAGATATATATACCCAACCTAAACCATGTTACATTATACCGAGTGACCTTAATATGACCGATCGTAGGGAAATGGTTGGGAAAAAAGTTTCATAAGTTTGATCGGGCGTGTGGGAAGATTGGTGCTTATAGGATGGGAATTAGAGTATTTGGGAACATGAAGAGGAGATGAAGGCATAAAGGAATACCCCCTAGAGAATTTCAAAGGCGTTTAACTATCCTAGAAAGATCCTCAAAGATGACATTTTTACTTTCTAGAAGCTGAAAATAGGATTATGAAAAACTATAATTTAGATGTAATCAACCCTATAGAGAATTTACACAAGTGTCGATAGCGTCGAGAAGGGAAATGATCTAAGACAGACGCAATTGGTCTTGCACATATTTTACACAAAGTTTGATAGTGTTAGGAAGGAAAATGAATTAAGATAGATGCAATCGACCTACATAGATCTTTCACAGGGTCGATAATGTTAAGAAAAATGATTTTTAGTGTTTTTCTAGATTTTTCAGTATTAAAATGAGATAAAACTGAAAATAGACACTTTTAATGAGTTGTGCTCAATCGAAGGTAGAAAATAAGATTTAGATTGGGTTCACCAAGGATGTATGGAGGGGAAAATGTGTCTAAACAACATGCACTCTTATCATCCATTCAACCAGGGTATTGAGGCAATGAGTAAGAGACACACCAAGACCGAAACATAACAGATAGTATTCAAAGGGAGTACAAGGATTGATAAGATCACATACCCAAAGGGAAGTAACCCTTACACTAGGACAACCCAAGGTTTTAAAGGCCCTAGGTCGAGAAAGTGGAAGGAACCTTATTAGGGTATCAACACTATGGAGGTGCTTAAAGACAAATTAAATATTCAAGATCTATGATAATCAAGTAAAGCATACAACATAAAATAAAGATTTGAATACAATATGATAACCTAGCATGTGCATAAAATACTAAGCTAACATAAAGTAACAAGCAAATATAGGATACTACTTTATACAAAATGACAAGTTGAGTTAGAGCACTTACCTATTGGGGGTGGTCGTTGATGCATCTATTTCCCAAAGGACCATACACCAAGAGAGAATAGATTTTGGGTGGAGAAGGGGAAACAATCCAGTCCTAACTCACTATAGGTGACCCAAGAGTGTAAGAAAACCAATCCAACAAGAAGAAGATCCAATCCAAGAGTCAAGATGCAAGAAATCCAAGAGCTAAGCAAGCAGATGCAAGTTGACACAAAAGAGTAGAGCTAATGGTGAGTTCTTGTATGTATTTGTGATATGTCCTTATGTGATGAAACTATATTTTTGCTATTTATACAGATGCCATCACCCATGGGTGAAGGTGTCGGCCATGAATTTGAAAATGCACCGACACAATCACCCGCGGTGACGATGTCACTAGGGAGGGAATTGATAAGTGGTGCGTGAAATGTGTCATAAAGAACAAAGAAAATGTAAAAATAATATGGTCATGGTCATGTAAGGTTTCAGAAGGGTGCAAAGGAAAATAAAGGACAAGAGAAAAAGAAGTGTATAGATATGACCAAAAGCCATTCTCTCTCCATGTATCATCCCTAACCCAATGGTTACATGAATAACCATACCCCTATCCTAGAATGATCCCCTTAAGGCACCCATTCCCAGAAATAGATGCATTAGTGACCTCTAACCTGGAAGATAAATTGTTAATAACATGTATGAAAATAGAAAGCATGAAAAATTAGGTGTATATAAAATTAATTGTTGTTTCAATTTCGGAGAAGATTGGAGGAGCAAGAAATCCGAGTTGAGAAAAACATGGAAGTTGTAGGCATGAGATTATCCTTGATACTCTAAATCATAATGTTAATATTTTGATAATAGCGATTTGGGGTGTTTTGTGTGTTTGGTATTTATGACAAAAATTTTGTATTTGATTTTTACTTGTCTACTGGGTTGCATGTCAAATTTGTGAATAGATTATGCATTTTAAGCATTTAAGATTTATGGGTTTGTGTATTCTTATGAGTGGAATGAGTTCTATGAGTTTAAATGTTTATGATTTTTGGGTTTGCATATTCTTTTGAATAGAACAAGTTTTGACTTCCCATGTTGGGACTACGTTTTTAATGACTGAAACCATGCATTTTCTAGTAGTAGTTTTTAAGTACCCATAATGGGTATGCATACCATAGTTTTATTATGGTAGTTTGTGTGCATTTTATCTCACCGAAACAAATCAATGTGTTAATCATTATAGATTTTGTAACATTCATATAAGTTCTTGCAAATGCAAAGAACACATGCATTTCTTGCTTTACTCATTCCTTGCGAATGAAGTCATGTTTAGTAACTTCATTTGGATCCTTTCTAGTTAACCTTTTTCTTTTGGTGAGTGAGTTGAGAGACTATCAATGCCTTCATTTGACATAATCTTTCAATTAACACCCATTGATTTAAGGTAGGAGCATGAAGTTGTTGTTTTTGAATGCCTTCCTATGATTTTTTGTCTCACACTATTTTGGTATGCATAAATGATAATATACATAGGTGTTGTGTTATCTTTCCTCTTTATACTTGAAAATTTTGTAGGATAATATGAAGGTTTTAGTTATACACTCTTATAGTTAGATAAGTGTTGTATCTGGTATTATGCTTGGATATAATATTTGAACTTTGTTAAATGTTAAAGTTTTCAAAAATTGTTGGAATATTGTCGTAACATGAAAATAATATTGGCTTATTATACATTTACGTGTTTATGAAATGATATCTTAACCGATGGAATTGTAGAATAAGTATGATTAGTCTTCATAAGTCTATTACTTAATAAAAGTTTATTGTTTTTTGTGAATTACAAAATGAAGTTAATTATCTATTGATTTAGTACAATTCAATATGAATTACAAATAAAGTTAAATATTTGTTGATTTATTACAGTTTGATGCAAGTTGATGATGTTATACTTGTTGATTTAATTTGGTTAGTTCAAATTAGCAAGTTGATTTGATCTAGTATGGGGTCAAACCTTGATTGTTATTCTCATTATATAATGGTTATGATATAGAATATGAGTGAGTTGACTCATGTCAGTTCTCTCGAATTGACCCATGTATATTTCTCTCTCTCTAGTAGATGTACAGGTAAATAGGAGAAACAATGAAGTGAATACTTTGGACTGATTTAATATTATTTTATTTGATTACAACCACACAAATCATATGTAAAAAAAGAAAACCACAATGGGTTCCTTATTTCGTGTTAAATGATTTCGTGAAGTAAACTTAGCTATTTAAGATGGGCATATGACCCTAATGTATAATCCTAATACATATTTTGTTGATTTTATAATGAATAAAGTTGGTTTCACAACCTTGAGTGATTCTGTGTTGATTAAGAACCTCTCTATTTTGATTAAATATAATTGGTTTATTTAATCAAGCATGGTATATAAGGGAACATATTATCTACATACCTATTTTTGATGGTTGTATCTTTGTATAAAGCTACGCTGATCTAAGTAATTAAGCACATTTAACATCTTTAGATGTGTTATTATAACATTAATTAATGTAATCCTTCACTTAAACTAGTCTTATGATCAATTAAGTAAGAATATCGAAAGTATGTTATTGGATACAATTTTTATTATGGGAATAATGATATTAATCATTAATTAAATATTGAGTAAAATGTATTAGGCCGTGAATGCCAATATAATCTATACTTCAAAATATGAAGGTAGATAATACATGTGATTAATGAACATCTACTTGAAAATAAAAAAGGGGCATGGTTAACTTAAATTGATTAGTCTTAATCATTATTCTTCATGAAATAATAAGTCAACCATTGCAAGAAAATGGTATTATCTCCTTTATTAAATAGACCAACAGATAATGAACAAAACCAACCTTTGACACGGGAAACCTATAAAAAAATAAGATGAATTCACTAAAGGGAAACTAATAGTTAGTCCATAACTCAAATAAGTTATTAAGACCCGCTTGAAACATAACGAATGACTTAGAGGAGTCTTACAAAAATACCTCTCAACTATAACTTAGATAAATAATGGAATAACTTAAGTTTCGTAGGAATTTCTGCATGATGAAATTTGATTGTGGATAGACAAATTTGATTACAACATAGATTGGATATAATCTCACGTCATCATGCAAACATCTAGGCATAGTGCTAACTAAGGGTAGTTACTGGAAAAATGTAATGGAGGTAACCCATTATGTGGTATCTCCTCATTCCATAAATACCTTGAGTGGGTTGTGGTTATTTTTGTTTATGGAGATGGTCATGTAAAGAACACCCCCTCCTTCTTAACATGTTCACCTTCTTAAAAAACATGTAGATAACCGTGCAAAGATATTTGTTTGGTGGCATAAGACTATGTCCCTAAGGCTTATGTGCGGTCTTGGGATAAGTTGTTTATTCATGGATAGAAATTTTGGCCAAATTAATGCAATTAGTTATTTTCATTTTCTATTCACCGTATCCTTATTTTATATATGTCAAATACCAAAGTAAAAGTTAATTAATTAAATTTCGTGGTAGACATTTAAGGATGGAAACATAGTTCTCTCAACCTATAAAAAGGTAAACCAAAACATACTAAATATTTTATGATTTCTCACATAGAGTGGATTGAAGGGAGATATGGATGACACCTTCTCGGGTTAACAATGTTTACATGCTAGGTTGTGGAGCTGAATTTCTTCACGATAGCTTGTTTTAAACCTTGCTGAAAACACACTAACCTTCATCGGTTAGGAGGGACCGACATTAGTCACCTATGCCCGCATCGGTTTGGAAAGGAGGAATCGAAAACAATTAGGGCTAACCGATATCGGTTACCTGTGCGTGAGTGTTTTATTTAACTCTCGGGAATTAGATCTATTTTTAGCATTAAAGCATATCTATTGATTGTAATTGCATGACTAAGTGCCCTAAGTTTATATATGCCTATATAAGCATGAAAGATAGGGTTTAAAAGGTGAATTAAGAGAAGGATTGAATTAGATCCTTGATTCTCCTAGATTGAGAGGATGAAGAAGAAGAAGAGAAAGAAAGAATAAGTTACATGAAGATAGAGCTTCCATGGAGAGGAGCTGGATAGAAGGAAATAACATGTACATTTGAATGGTGAGAAGAGGGTAACATCTTCTACTGTATTTCCTTTGTATAGTTATTGTCTCATTATAATGGCTTACATAATATGCAAAGCACATAGAGTTTCTTCTTGTAGATCCACATGTTGGTGAGATCTTGTATTATAGATCTATGTAGATCTAGTCTTGTATTGTAGATCCATGAGATCATTTTGTATTGTTGATCCATGTAGATCTAGATATTGTAGAGGAGGTTGTCTTCATGTTTGCACACATAGTTATGCAGTGATGGAGAGACAAACTTACTTCTTGGTGCATAGTCATGGTTGCACATTGGTAGACCCATGCAAGAGGTCTTGTCGCAGATCCACAGAGAACTTGGTAGCAGTTCAAAGAAGTAGTAGTTTTGGGTTATGTGAGATATGCTAGTGGTGTTTGGAGGCACAGTTGTAGTGCACTCATGGAGATCTGTTTAGAGATCTGGAGGAGAGGAGATACTCTTAGAGAGATGCATTGTACTCTTATATTGAATAGTTGGTTTGTACTCTTGTTGTATTATATATATGAGATCTCTATTTTTAGTAGGCGTAGCCCATATTGGGTGAACCACGGTATATGCCGTGTTATGTGTTTGTACTTTGTTTTGATTTGGATTATTCTAGTTTATACTTCCATTGCTGTAGATTGTGGGGAATTGTTTAGATCATGTGTGCATGATTTTGTTTGTTATTAATTCATAGCACTATTCCGCAGTCCTAAATTCCTAATAACTGGTATCAAAGCTTGGTTAGCTTGGTTATTTCAGAGCAAGGTTTTGCTTCAGTATATTGTTAGTGGTTTACTGACAGGTGTATGAGAGCAGGTTTGTTTTTTCCTGATGTGAAGATCACAGGAAGATATTTAATCTTAAGTAGGAGTTGGAAGAGTAAGGTTGCTAGTTAATACAATGACCGGTATCTGGTTAAGTGGCAACCAACATCGGTAGGGTAATCGTGGCCGGTTACAGGGTAGCCATGGTTGGTTACTGGGAAACCTAGTTTTAAATAGAAAATCATAGATCTGAAGAATTAAGAAGATGCATGGAATGTATCTTGGTTTCTAAGGTGTCCCTGGTTCTTGGAGGCACAAGCATGTTGGTCAGATTGTAGATTCGGTTATTGAGGTATGGTTTTATCTTGGTATTGTAGTGCTTATATTATTTTAGTTGCACATGCATGTTTGGGATTACATATCTAGATCTGAGAATGAGATAGAGGAGTAGTTATGCATCCTTGGTGCAGTTAGATGCATGGGATTCGTTAGAGAAGATGAATATAGTAGCACATAATGAAGACAGGGTTTCCATTAGAGAAACATGTTCTTCAATTGAAGATGCGGTTGAGTATCTTGGTACTAGTAAGGTGATCTATTTCATCTGGGTGCGCTTTTTATTACATGCATTATTACTGTTAATTTTTGTGTAAGATTTGGGTGCTTCTTGAAATGACTGGCTTTGAACACAACTATCAGATTTGGTCAAAGTAGGCACTTATTTTGGTGACCTATGCCAATTTTTGGCATTTTGTTAGTTCCAACAACATTGCCGTCGGTTAGGGAACCAACATCGATCACAGAGGGTAATCGGTACCGGTTAGCCAATTGTGGTCGATCTCTATGAAAATGAGTTTGCACAGGGTTTCTTATAGTAGAAAAGGGCATGGTTGGTTCAGTGTCCTATTTTGGAGGATCGGGTTTCTTGCACAATGTGTATAGGCAAGGCGAAATAGTGTTGATCACTTCAATGTTTGGATCAGAAAGAGGATGAATTTGGCTTGGTTAGCATTGAGAATTTGGGTTAGGTATCTCTATATGGTTTATGTTTTGTTTCTTTCATTTGGAGAAATTGATATTATGTTTGGATAGTGTGCATAGATTTACACCATGTTTTTGGTGTTGTTTGACTTTATTCCCCAATTGAGTGGAATCTTGAGGACAAGGATATCTAGTCTAAGGATGATATTCTCAATGAAAATTCATGGTTAGACACACGCTTACATGTAATGAAATATGTTGAGTACACAGGGATGAAAAGAATTTGTTTCAAATACTTCACAAGAAGTCCAAACTTTTGTGATGTAGGAGTATTCTTTGATAAGAAGAGAATAATTTTATAATTTCTTTCATCTAGTTTTAATTCTCACCGACATATTAGATTTTGAGCTTGGTGTTAGAGGCAGTGTAGGGAATTTTGTGTTCAGTGGGAGCAAGCCATGGTTTTTGGCATTACAGGATTGGATACATGATGCACATGTAGAGTGAGAGGAGATTGCTACTATTCAGAGTGGCAAAGGCACTAGTTGGTTTTGGAGGGAAGCCATGGATTTGCAAGTATATTGATTTTTTTGCTTTATGATGTCCCTTCTTGTTTTATTTTGTGGTGCATGGATATCCCTATGGGATTACAGTTGATGGTTAGATTCAGATGGGTTTAGATGATAGAGTAATTTTAAAATTTTGAAGGGTGAAAAGGAGAAAATATGCTAGTTACGTAGATCGTTTTCGGTTAGGATTAACTGGTCAATCATCTAGTAATCGTGGTTGGTCGAAGTGACCAAATTCGGTTAGGAAACCATGGTTGGTTTGGTCACAGGTTTGACAACAGTGTTTATTTACCATTTTTAGATGGTGCCCTTGTTTTGCTTTCATCTTGGTTGATTGTGTAGAGTATGTTGATGAATGTTTTCTGGTATTTGCACTATTTATTAGTAGCATGGTTTAACATGGTTGTTTGTTATTGACATTGATGAGCACATGATTCATATATGGCTTTGGAGTTAGTCGGTGAGAGACTTGGCACTTCTAGAGAGCCTAATGATATGGATGGATGTATAGGTGAGTTTATACATGTGGATATATTCATTTTATGAGTCTATGATGATGCATATGTTTGATTTGCACATGGATGCCTATGAGCATGGTTTAGATGCCTTGAACATGAGTAGGGGATATTTATATTTCCTCTTGTTATTATGTTACTCCTTGATAGGTATGTTATCTATAGATGAATGTCTTGGACATGCTAGTTGTTTATGCAGGGTTGGATTTGTAGATTGCAATGTTTGGATTTCTTTTAGTTATGCAGTGTTTGTGGATTGATCACCCACTATTGCATATATAACTCATTCAGGGCTGTTTTTACCCAGGATCTTGTTTTTCTTTCGCATATTCTAGTTTGGCTTGTCTTTGGAAAGTTGCATTGGTGGTTGCATGAAGACATAGATAGATGGATGGAGAGCATGGTTGATTTTACAGGTATGGATATGGTTGTAGTTAAAGCTCAATACTTCAGTTTGAGTAGGAGCTCTTGCAGCTTGTGTTAGTCATGATGGATGGGTTACATGAGAGGCATGGTGTTATTATTCAATGGGAGTTTGATGTATGGATAGCTTGGTTATCACAAATCGTTTATAGCTTCGTGGTGGTTTGGTAAGTCATGTATTTATCTTCTTCGTTTGAGAAGATGGTTTGATCTTTATAGTTTTATTTTTGAGAGAATTTTTGAAGGAAATAATAGATGGTCTTCATGATGTGTAGAGGACGGTGATGTACATGTATAGAGATTCAACAATTTATCTCCAAGTGGGAGATTGCTAGGTTGTGGAGCTAAATTGCTTCACAGATAGCTTGTTTTACACCTTGTTTGGAAAACACAATAACCATCATCGATTAGGAGGGACCGCATCGGTCATGCAAGGAGGAACTGACATCGCTTAGGGATAACCGACATTGGTTACTCCGCGTGAGTGTTTTATTTAACTCTTGGGAATTAGATCTATTTTTAGCATTAAAGCGATATATTGATTGTAATTGCATGGCTAAGTTCCTTAAGTTTATATATGCCTCTATAAGCATGAAATCTAGGGTTTAGAAGGTGAATTAAGAGAAGGATTTAATTAGATCCTTGATTCTCCTAGATTGAGAGGATGAAGAAGAAGAAGAGAAGGAAAGAACAAGTTACATGAAGACAGAGATTCCATGGAGAGGAGTTGGACAAAAGGAAATAATAGGAACATCTAAATGGTGAGAAGAGGGTAAAATCTTATACTTGTATTTCCATTGTATAGTTATTATCTCATTGTAATGGCTTGTATAGTATGTAAAGAGCATAGAGTTTCTTCTTGTAGATCTACATGTTGGTGAGATCTTGTATTATAGATATATGTAGATTTAGTCTTGTATTGTAGATCCATGAGATCATATTGTATTATTGATCCATGTAACCATATAGATATTGTAGAGGAGGTTGTCTTCATGTTTACATAGAGTATGCAGTGATGCAGAGACAAATTTACTTCTTGGTGCATAATCATGGTTGCACATTGGTAGACCCATGCAAGATGTCTTGTCATAGATCCATAGAGAACTTGGTAGCAATTTAGAGATGTAGTAGTTCGGGTTATTTGATATCTGCTAGTGGTGTTTAGAGGCACGAATAGTAGTGTACTCATGGAGATCCATTTAGATATTTGGAGGAGAGGAGATACTCTTGGAGAGATGCATTGTACTCTTGTATTGAAGAGTTGGTTTGTACTCTTATTGTATTATATATATGAGATCTCTATCTTTGGTGGATGTAGCCCACATTGGGTGAACCACGGTACATGTTGTGTTATGCGTGTGTACTTTGTTTTGATTTGGATTATTATAGTTTATAATTCCACTACTGTAGATTTTGGGGAATTATTTAGATCATGTGTGCATGATTTTGTTTGTTATTAAATCATAGCACTATTTCACAGTCCTAAATTTCCAACTTTACATACATTAAATTTATCGATGGATCAAACTTAACTTAATAACTAGTTGTTTAAAATAGTTAACTAGTTCATACTTGGGTTAACTCTATTGTGTACTTTGTTGATTGGCTTGTGGAAATCAAATAAAAAAACTACTTTAGTTTTAGGAAATTAAAAGGAGGTGTTACAAAAAGGTTTAGTAAATATATGCTTTTCAAATGGTTATGTTGTTATTTTTAGTCATGCTTGTAGTTGTTAACAAGTCACGTGTATTCGATGTTGTACAAATGGGTACACACACCACAACTAAACCTAGTAGGAAGATAGTTCAAGTTCACATCACCACATGTACATGATTGATGATAAGAGTACATTGTCTCTAAGTATGGAAAATGATTGCATATTGCATTTTTTTTTCTAATTTTTTTTATTGTTACTCATTCTCAAGGGCACTTTTGTTGACCATGCATGTATGATCCATGTTATACATCTATGGAAAGACACACATTAATTTTCCTAATCATAGGATATGGTTAGATTTCACATCACTTTACATCCATGCTCAACCGTAAGAATATTGTGTCTCTAAGCATGAAATATTCTTGAAAAGCATTGTCGGTTTTGCATTTTGCATCATGGTAACTCTTTCTCATGTCCATTTATGTTGACATTGCATATGAAGTTGATGAATTTAGTTTATCATGGTTTAGGAAAAACACCATGAGTGGGCCGAATAGGGAGAGATGATTTGGGTTCACCTCAACTACCATCAATGTTTGACCATAAGATTACAATGTCTCTTCCCATGAAAATTAGTCGAAAAACACAATGTCTTTTTCAAGCTATAACGTTATTAATTATTTTAGCATGTACATTTAATGTTCCAAATTGTAAGATGATTGTGTTGAGTAGGAGAGATTATTACAAATAATCTCAACAACATTTGATGGTAGAATGTAAGACATTTTTTTTGTTACTCGATGGAAATTTTCTTTTCTTAACTACATTTTGACATGTGAACTAATTGAAAAACACAATATGTTTTTCAAATTGTAACATTGTTAATCCTTTTAAAATATGTAATTAAATGTTCCAAATTGTGAGACGTCTCGTGTTGAGTAGGAGATATGCTTACAAATCATTGCAATAATCATTGATGGTATAATGTAAGACATTTTCTTGGTGTAACTCAAAGGATAAAAACTTTTCTTGACTATATTTTGACATGGGAACTAGTTGAAAAATACATTGTACTTATTAAATTGTAATGTTGTTAATATTTTTAGCATGTGTAGTTAATGTTCCAATTTGTCATATGACATATTTGAGAAAGAGAGTTTCTTATGATTCATTTCATCATCTATTGACGGTAGAAGGTAAGACAATTATTTTGGTTACTTGAAGGATAAAACTATTCTTAACTACATTGCATCAATGTGTTTTTTAACCTACATAGTTATTATAATAGTTTTTATATAATGTCATACATAAACATCCATGTATCAATTCATGATGCATTTGGAGACAGGGGTTCTCAAAACTGGTTGGGAGAGGTCATAAATTGGTTGGAAGAGGTTAGACCTCAAATCCATCATCCATGCGATTGTGAAATAAGTAGACATTATGGACGCATATAAAATGTTGGAAAGATCAAAATGCATTTTTGAGGTCCTTGTTAGACATGCCCCAAAAACATATAAGTAGATTTACGTGTATACGACATGTGTTGAGAAATTTATAACACATCTTCAATAATTAAATGCAATACCATTTAATTGCATTACAAATTCGAATGAGGCCACCACAACTCATATCCGACCTTGGTTCAATATGAGTAGGAGACCACATCATCATTCTTCTCATAGGGAAGTGATTGTAATTTTTAAAAAAATTACGTAACAATTTTCATCACGTATGATTTCCCAAAAACAATTGTTTAAAGAGGAAAGAAAGGAAACATTCACATGCTTTTGGGAAATATATAGTGGCAATGTGTGAAATAATTATTGAAGATATGGGTAAGTGTGAATGCCAAAATAAATAATGTATTATTACAAACAATAATTTAAATATGGTATAAATATACTAATGATGTGTGTTACATTTGTGTGTTATGCATGTATTTTTAGTCCCGAGACACTAATTCTTGACAAATATTGACTTTCACCAATTTCATGTGCCCACAAAGTGAGTTTTGTTGTCCATATGCAATGTTGTGAAAAGTTTTAACTACATTAATATGTATTGTTCACGTGTCTTATTGTTTAAATGTAGTTTAATCACACTAACATGTATTATTCATTTTTGTTTCCACCATGGAGAGGAACTTGAAACAAAAACATATGTGAAGGAAATCTATAACATTGGTTATGAAATTGTAGGCTACAAGATTCAAAAGGACATAATACATACTAACATATTTTGTATGTAAATATTGGAGATGTAGATTTGTATTCTTGTAAATGAAAATTATAAAATTGAAATGGTATATCAAGAGTCACACAATATTGTATTGATAAGAAATATGAAATTTTGAGGAGCAATTTTTGTTGTTATTAATAGTACTTTTCGCGAATCAGATTGGTAAATGTTTGTGTATGTGTTTACCTATGGTTAAATTCATAACATAATAATTATATAGGTATTAAAACCACAATAACTATATTAACACCCTCTTTCTAGAGTAGGTGCAAATATAATTACACAATATTTGATACTAATATGACAATATTTCTATAATTCTAGTTATTCCTTCATAAATGTCACAATCCAATAACTACATATAAAACCATTGATGCTAACACAAACATACCTTTATCATTCACACTGTAGACACCAAAATTGGGTCACACTCCCCTTGGTCCCTCGACAAATAACCAACGTGAACACACTCACCTAACCATGGCCCCTTTCATCCCACTCTAATATTAATTTAATTAATTTAATTAAATTAATTCATGATCTCATAATATCTATTATTTAAATATCCTAATTGAGATAATGCCCACACCACCACCTCACCTATACACCTCATCTAGCCACCTCACCCTAAGACCTATTCTTAGTATGTTGCCATAACTAACTAAGACCTACCTAAACCCTAAAAATCAAAGCCTATATTCCCTCTAACCACATTCCCACCCATTAGAAGGGAAGATTCTATTCTAATCCATGGAGAAAGACGAATGAGATCAAAGAAAATCAAGGAGATCTACCTATTTTATTGAACCTAGGAGATCTCACCTAACCGACGATAGTTACCCTAAACCGTCACGGCCAAACCGAACTATCGTCGGTTACCATTTATACCCCAAAACAATATTATTTCAAGGTTGGCACATTTTTGGAGAGCAAGGGATGAAACCAAGGATCTATGTAAGCAGAACCAACATTCGTACATGCATTAGAGCATCCACACCAACATCAGAAGTAATCATAGAGTCATTTGCATTCATGGGAGCATCCAGGGAAGCACCATCACCACATCAAACTCCATCCATCTGATCAAATTCCATTGCCATCCAACCATCAAGCTCGTACAATAGTAAGTGTTTTATTAACCAACATTCATCCATTTTCATTTTAATAGACTCTTTTACTTCTGTTATCAGTTCTACTTGTATTCCCATGCACCCATCATTTGCCTTCATACAAACTTGATCATTCCTTCACCCACACCATTAAATTGCCCATATCCTATTGATAACTACCCCTGAGCACACCTAATACCTACACAAACCTCATCATTGCCCTCTCTATTTCCATTTAGCCCCAAATTTGTCATCACACCAAGATTTTATTAAGTTTCCTCTACCTCGACCATACCGACGCGGTTACCCACAACCGGTGCCGGTTCACTCAAACCGACGTCGGTCTCTATGTTTTACTCTCAGACCAAGAACAGAGCCTAAAATCTCCACCAAATACCCAAAACATCCCAAAACCAGACCTTGGCCAGATCAGCACCTTGACAGATGCCTTGACCTTGATTTTAATCATATCCTAGCCTGTTGTGAACAAATCTACTTACTGTAGTAGAATGAGATACCTAAATAATTTTAATCTGCAATATGGTTTTATTTATTGTTAACATTAAATTGTTTTAAATAGTGGATTGATAGCCTTCTAGGAGTATCATACTTCTCGGATCTAGCATACGCTAGGCAGTCCACTACATATACTATTTAACTTCTATTTGGTGGTCTTGTTTTCTATTTCAGGTAGTTCCTCCTAGCCAAAAGGAAGCTCTCACGATCATCTGTGGATCAATAAGTCATATGCGCATAACAACCTTCAACCAAATTTAACATGTATTCCTCCTAGCCCATTTACCCTTATCTATTTCATCAATATTCAAAGAAACGCTCTAAGAATCAGGTGAAACATTTTGGCACACCCAGTGGGACCCATTCGGGGTTCCTTGCATTTCTTCATTCCTAGGTGAAAAGTTGCATGTTTGTTTCCTTTCTAAAAGGTTCTCACACTAAAATTTATCCCCTGAATCTTCTCTTCTTTCTATTTGTCTCAAAGCAATCGTGTTTTGGTGCTATAAAAAGAATATTTCTTTCCTTTCATTAGTATCACATTAGTGAAAGAACATCCCTTCTCTTGTTCACCTCTTTTACATGTTAAATTCAACATTTCGATTTGGGCTTAAAATTACCTGCATTTCATTCTGTTGTTCTCAATTATCTCACATTAAATGAGGGCAACCTATATGCTTTGAATTCATGCCCGGTGATGGTTGATAAATGAATTGTAAAAATGCACTTTATTTCTCTTTCTCTCTCTTCGAGTCTTACCAAACATCACAAAATTGAAAAATATAAACATTCTTAAACGACATCTCACCCGAAAGAAGCTATAGGTGATCACATGATCACAATACAATAGGCACCCAACTTGTTACTTTATTGAGACATTATCTCGGAAAGACAACCCACCCTCACCATAACATACCTAAAACCTCTCCTTGTAGATCTCCTTCTTCGTAGGAAACCTTCCTCACCAAAAACTCTATTCTACAGTTCATGAGTTGAGTCCTTAATAGCATAAGCTAAACAAAAATAATAGAAAAATCACTCTTAGGATCGTATTTTTCTTAGTGTTTCTGCTTGGCTTGCATTTTGAGGTGAGAGGACACGTTCTTCACTTTTTTCATTTCTCCTTGCACGCTCCTCATCATAGTTGGTGTATTCTAGCTTCATCTGAGTGTGCCTGGACCCCATTTTCATCATTCTCAAAATTCTAGGTTTGATTCCACATTTGATTTTAACTCACAACCACCTATTCTTCATCTCTGTTTCAATTTCACAATAACCGGTGTTGGTCTAGTGACCATTGTCGATTACCCCTGATCATCATCGGTTTTACCTGACCGTGTCGCTTTAATGTTCTTTTGGTTAACTTTGCCCAAAAGGACACTGATTCACTTTCTTTGATTTTCGAGCCTCTGAAGCTCTCATCATCTTCTCTGTCCTGATAAATCCATTAGCATCTTATCTACTTGGCAGATTATTAGCCTTCTACCTTGTTTTGACAAACTGTCCATTTTTCATAAAGTGACCAACCATAGTTACTGTGACCAAAGCATCGATTTATTCTAACCGGCATCGATTAGCCTGTTCAATTTCCAGGTGACATTTCATACCTAAACCACCTACCACCACCATTTTTCCTATATTTTTGTATTTTTGTGTCATTTATGGAAAGCATTCTTACCACGTCGGTACTTGTTCACATGGTGTTAATGGGTATCCAAGAAAATGCCCTCATATTCCATGCTAGTTGTCAACCACTCCCACCTAGTCCTTCACCACCTTCTATTTTGTCACCCATGGATCCTACCCAACCTATTACTATTGCCACAAGGGACGAGGAGTTTGCAGGACTACTTGACTGAACCTTACCACCTTACGGTTCTATATTTCCCACTCATCTACTTGAGATGCCTCGGGTCATTGATATATGGTATGTCCGTATCTATCCCCCCGACACTCGCTCCTACTTCTGCGCCACCTCTGCTAGCTAGCTCGTGCTACCCGCATCTACCTTGCCTCTAGTCATTTTTCAGATAGGCCCTATACCTGTTATGATCACCGCATCTACTACATCCATTACACCCGTAACATCCACTATACCTTCGTCCACCACCCAGAACATAACCTCATCCACACCTATTGTCTCACATATACCCATAGCTACACAACCACCCCCAGTGTTGATGACCACTACCCCTTTTCAAAACATTGTCCTTTCTATTCCACAATCCTTAGCCCCCATTACTACTAGAGTCACTTGACCCTTCCACCTCCATATACGTACTATCAATAGCCTCCTGTTTCATCTATCAATCATGTTGGGTATGTACCCCCTATCTCACTCCCTCCTTCTCAATCTACCTATACGACATCACCATATACTGGAATGCCACCTCCATCATATGTCTAACACCAACCTCCTTACACTACAAGAGATACCCATCCATCCCAACCTATCGATGACCTAATCCAGTTAATGATGGACAAGATATAGACACTGGAGGCATCGGTTTCTGGCACACATAACTCCCTCACCTATGATGAGATTTTTAATGAGCCCATCCACCCATCCATTCCTATTCATCCATATCATGTACATTGGGAAATGCCTAAATTTAACCACTTCAATAGCAAAGAGGATCTGCGCAAAGGACTTGTCGTCTTTCAAACATGGTTGTTATCTGATCACCCATGATGATGCTTTTCTTTTGAGGACCTTTCCCATGTCTCTGACCGGACCCGCATTAGATTGGTACAGTGGGTTACCTAGACATTCTATCTTCTCATTTAATCAGGTAGCCCAAGCCTTCTTGGATCACTTCTCCATCAACATTGTTAAGAAGGTTACCATGACTGACCTCTACTCTACGCGTCAATATGATGACGAGTCTATCACGGATTTTGTCACTCGTTGGCGTAGCCTAATCAATCAACTCACGTTCCAATTACCACAAACTGAACTCATAGAATTCTTCACTCGGGCTTGTGGTAGACATATCTCACTAACCATGTAAGTGCATAATTTCCAAACCTTCGATGAGGCATTCACCATGGCACGAAAGCTAGAGATTTGGGCCATCAAGAAAATAAAATTCAACTATGCAATAAGAATTCGACATTTAATTCAAATGATATCTCTTCTTCTTTGAAACCACAAAACAATTATTCAAAAGCCAAGGGAACCGCTAACGTAGTGGTACTCAAGGCCATCCTAGCCCATACATCAAATCAAGATAACCCCTCATCTAATCTTTCTCCTATTCGGACCTTTCAATTCGAGATTTGAGAACAATGGAAATACATCCTAATTGGGAGCCTTATTCTTCTCGTCTTGGAAAATCTCATTAAAGCCGATGTCGTCACCCTTCCTCCCATAAAACCACACACTGGTTTTGACCCTACTCACCCCATAGCCACATGGTACAAAGAGAACGACTTCTACAACTATCATCTGGTAAAAGGTCATAGTGACGGAAATTACATCACTTTCAAGAACATTGTCCAGGAAATGCTTGAAAATGGTGAGTTAGTCTTGGATAACCCTAATGCACCTACCAACAAAAACTTGCACATCTTCAAGAAACCATTTCCTAATCACGCCCCTTCTTCTGATAAAACTGGAGAGACATCAAATAATGATAGCCATACCCATGAGGTCCATGCTATTTTCAGTGATGCACCAGTTGCTTCCCAATTACCTCATATTCCTTCCATAGAGGAAATCCTAGCCCGAAGTCCTCCACCTATTACGTGAACCCACTTCACCTATTCCTCCACCCATAGAAGAACACCCTTTGTCTCCCCCCTCATCTGTGAAGGAGCCTCCTATTAACATCGAGACTACTTCACCTTTGGCTTCTCCACCTAGAGAGATGTCACCAACAATACTTCTTCAACCAATGGGAGACACTTTTTTACCTCCTTCACCCACAGAGGCGCACCCGTCATCTCCTTTGCTTATCAAAGATCCAATAGAAATGTCGTTACCTCTAGGTGACCATTCTCCATCAACGACCCAAGATCATGCGAGACATACTTTCATCTCTCTTACCCACAAAGGCTAAGGCTAGCGAATTCCTTGTTTCTAAGACACATTTTACCAGATTCACCATTGTATCCACATCAATCCCACCCACCGTAGTGCCATTCTCATGCTTAGTAGACTCCTGGATTACGTGGATAGAGCCTTACTTTGGGGGCATCTTCTACTTCCTATCTCAACAAAAATGCAGATGTCACTCACTGACACTTCCACTATCTATCCAAAAATATTTCACCAATCAAACCTAACACAACCACAACTATCAAAAGTTCCCCCATGATACCACTCATGGATCAACTCACACCTTTACTCATAACTCGACATGATTCTACATCCAAACCTATGCCTACATCATCTTCCTTTCCTAAACCTATTACTACCTTAGGGGTCATCCTAATGGCCAGCCTTACTCATCCACCCATCAAATTAGATTTAGCTACATCCTCCAAAACTAACACCAAACTTAATCGCCCCCAAATAGAAGAACCCAACCCCTAGATATCGTACCCCAACCTCGCCGATCACACCTTCATCACCTTCACCCCTTATGTCCATCTTAGGACCTAGCCATTTTAACCTAGTTAAGAAACCTCCACTCATCGGTAAACTAAAAATGCAGCAGCCCATTCCTCCTCACTTGCGAACCTCTAACATACCCAAACACCCGACACAACTTTCACCTACACCTACAACATTTTTACCGCCCATACCTCATATGCCATCAATGAATTCTTCACTACCCACAACACTTCGCCTCTTTCCTTCACACCTCTTTTTTCACCACCTACCCCATCTACCTTTACACCTCGATTTATCTCACAAGAGTAACTCGTCCTCTTCCACCATCTACTTTTCCCTCTAGATCTCATGTGCCCGTATCACCTTTACCCAAGAGGGTGCAACCTAAAGGAAAAAATCTGCTACCCTCCAATAAGGTAGTTAAACCAACCACACATTCTATTTCCAGTTCATCTACCATACCCCTACCAAAGTAGACATGACCAACACCTAAGACCACACCAACACCTAAAATTGTAGCTCAACCCACTCCCCTCTTGCAGAGATCTTTCTATACAAATGGCTTTAGCACTGTACTCCAAACCCACATTCACTTCCCATTATGATCCATCATGGCGGGATCCTATGCCAAAATTTTAACCAACCTCCTTGAAACTTTTGTCATCCCATTACCACCTCTTAGACCTTACGACCCACTCAAGCCCAAACCAAAAGGGTTTAACGAAACCAAAATTTGTGCTTACCATCGTGTGTCTTCTCACAATGTAGAGAATTGTAAGCCTTTGAAAATCTGTTCTTATCCATTGATTATGCCCTCCTAAAAAAACTTTGATGATGATGACCTTCTCGATGAGGACCCCATTTCACCAACACCAGTTTCCACAGTTCTTCCTTCATTGCCGACCCTAGCGACAAAACCTCCACCCTCATAACTCTTTGATCCATCCCCGAGATTTGAAATTAACATTGTTCATATAAGAGAGTTGGCCAAATCACCACCCAAATGCCATTACGCCCAACTCACTTCACAAGAATTTTCTCCTCGGTAGGTTTTTACCCATCATGCTTATTATACCACTCATCCTACACCTTCTCCATTTACCCCTCCCCTCGATTAAGATGATCAACATTGCCAAATGTGCTTAGAAGGAAAAAGATAAGGAAAAAACAACCAACCCACCTACCAACCCGATACCCAACATACCTTCTACACCCACACCTAAAGTCACTATCTATGGCCCCACATATCCTATTTCTAGTGGGGTTACACATCACACGATGCTCAAAAAATTACACCAATCCTCTCTCAAGATGTCCCTCTATCACCTCATCTAAACCTTTGAATCCCATTGCCAAGCTCTCATGGAGGTTCTTCAAACTATTAAGGTTTTACCCAATGATCCTACACCATTCAAATGCCTCCTGCCATTTTCTGAGCCTCCATCATCACACCTCATCATGTAGCCTCTCTTACCAAATTACCGTCTTCTCCTACACCTCCACCTACTCACCAAGTAGCCATTTTCCCTTAGCTTCTCGCACAAAGATATCACACCGCACCAAACCGATGACCTTGATCAAGCTCTCTTCATCTCTGTCCACATCGATGATATCCGTGTACAATGTGTTATGATCGATGGGGGAGCTAGCATTAATATCATCTACTCCCATGCATTTGAACAAATGCGCATACTTTGCCAATCAATTACTTTCATAAACATCATGTCATGTTGCATTCATTTAATGAAGCTATCACCTCTGATTGGCACCGTCATCCTCCATGTTTGCATGGGCCCCGCACTATTCCGAGTTATTTTATGTCTTGGAGGGGGAGTTTCAATA
Organism: Taxus wallichiana var. yunnanensis; assembly: GCA_018340775.1. Lineage (NCBI taxonomy): Eukaryota > Viridiplantae > Streptophyta > Pinopsida > Cupressales > Taxaceae > Taxus > Taxus wallichiana. The sequence goes on from CM031238.1 coordinate 782,866,939, forward strand.
TAACCTATGGGTAAGTGCACCAAGTTGGGGGACAATTAAGTGGACATCAAATCCTGAATTTTACATTAAAAACAACAAAACATCAAATTTAGTCTTCCGGACTTGAACCATGCTGAAAAGTAAAAACTATGTCATAAAAATGGTACCATTGCATAGGGGAGACTATTAGCTTTATAGAAATACTGATTTTAAAGTGAATAGAAGAGGATAAATATCATTTTATAATTTTTTACTAATAGTAGGTCTTTAAGACACTTTTTCCCGTGAATGTTTATGTCTACGTTTAAGACTTAAAATTTGTTTCACTTATCAGAATGTGATAAAACTTATACCATGCCAACCATGGTGAAATTATATACATGTTCAAAAAAAATTATTTGATTTCAATATTTTTTGATGAAGTTATGGCGGCAAACGGAAAGTGCTCTGTTTTCTTTATGTTTTCATACCACTTTCACGGAAAAAATCATAAAAAATAAAATATTACTCAAAAAAATACAAAATAAAATCCATCCCAAGATAGATAGTGGCATATAACTTCTCACCAAAGGAAAAAAATATATATCAATTTTGGTCATCCAAATTGTGGGCAAACGGACTATAATCTTATCGGCGTTTTAAAAAAAAAAACCAAGTCATTGAATTTTGAGTGTTTAATATAGCTAATCTTGTCCATTTTTTACAAAAATTAGTATTTTAGAAACTAGATTCTGGATGCTACGATTCATATTGATATAATTTTGTCTAATTTTGAGTGTATGTATTGCTAATAATCCCTACAAGTTGATATTATGTTGTTATTTGCAATATGATGTCCACGGATGACCCTATATTTGTCCATCAACTTCCTGCACTTACCCCTATTTCTTGGTAGACCCTAGATTCATGTCATGGGTTGTGCTCCTTCCACTTTGCACCGTTGTGTAAAGTTTGAGCATGAAGGAAAGACTTATACAATTTTGGCTGACCCATCACCTTTCAAAACTTGTAGACATGCTTTATCGACCCAATGACATGCTCTTCATCCAGACTACTTCCTCTTCACCTACACCTCCGCCCACCAGTGCCGCCACTACCTCAACCGTGCCTATATCCTCCATTCCTACTATTGCTATGACCTCCACAGCTGACCCATCCACCTCCCAATCAGTGGCTCCACCTCTGATCCAACCTCCAACACATCATCTATCCTAGCTACCCACATATCGACCACCGATCCCTTGGAAGGAATTTTTCAATGCCTCACTCTGGGGAGTACCACCTATATAGTGTCAACACATTCCTTACACCACAAGAGTATGGAAGTCTTCACTAGCACCCTCACTATGATCACCGCATAGGAGAGCATATCCTTTATGGTCCTCCTCACCTTCGCACAAACCTCACTTATGGGGGACTTGATACTGCCACTTATACACCTGAATCACCATCACAAACCCACCCATTTTCTACCGACCTCAAGTCACTCACCAATCACCATTTCACCCACACCTACCCGTTACAGATGTGTGTGGAAGGGCTTTATTCCACCTTCTTCACCACCTTCACTAACAGAGTCGATGGATCCGAGAATCCATTCCTCGTATTTTTTTTTTATGATCACGAACACCATTTCCTTAGGGCCTCGACTTATCAATGTGAGGGTGAGGCTCCTCTTCTCTTCCTTTCCTTTATCCTGAAATGATCGAGGACGATACACCTTCCATTAATGTCATTCAATGTCGGGATGATGAATCTATACTCACCTACCTTAGTGCAGAAGACTCATATATTCATCGGTCGTTACCATCTAAGAGACATAAACCATGTTGAATGAATCAACTATCAAAATCAACATCCATACTTAGGATGATTCGCACATTCTAAAGATTGGCCAATCTTTAGATACTTTTGAAACAGAACCCATCACTTCTTTTCTAAAAGATCATAACCATGATTTTTCTTGGTCTTACGCAGACATGCTTGTATTGACCCCACCATAGTGGTCCATAATATCATAACCAATCCCAATGCTAAATCCATAAAACAAAAGCTAAGGAAAATGCACCTTAGCATTGTTCTTCTAGTCAAAGAAGAACTTCAGCGCCTTTACTTTCTGTTTCCTTCATCTTACCCATTGATTATCCTTAATGGATTTCTAACATTTTGCTTGTCACTAAGGCGACAGGGGACTTCGCATTTGCAAGCATTTTCGTCACCTCAATCTAGCCTACCCAAAAGATGATTTTCCTCTACCTAGTATTGACCAATTGGTTGACCTTACTTTGCTAGTCACGAGATGCTATCACTCATGGATGGTTTCTCGAGGTTATAACAAAATCTTGTTTTCCCAAAGGATCAACACAAAACTACATTAATCACCTTTGGGGGACCTTCTTATCGATTCATGCTTTTGGATTTAAAAATGTTTGGTGCCACATATTAGCGGGCTATGACTTACATCTTCCATGACATCATGCACCGCATTTGGAGGAATACGTAGATGATCTCTAGCCAAATCTAAATGCCACTCCGAGAACCTTGCCATCCTAAAAACCATATTTGACCGCCTCATTAAGTATTGTGTTTTCCTTCAACCCAAGAAATGCATCTTTGTGGTTCTCTTGGGCAAGCTCCTAGGATTTATTGTCTCCTTACGTGGCATAGAGGTTGACCCTGCTAAAGTCAAGGCCATTCTCAAAATGCCTCCACCCACTAACCTATGGCAGCTCATAGTCTGTAAGGTAAGTTGCAATCTATCCTCCGTTTCATTTCACAACTTTCCGATCGATGTCAGCCATTTCATCATCTTCTCAAAAAGGATGTCTCCTTTAAATGGGATGATGACTGCCATAAAGCTTTTGAGGCCTTGAAACAATACCTTCTCTAACCACCCATACTCATTCCACCTAAAGACAATCAACCCTTCTACCTATACATATCAACTACTGATCACTCCTTGGGGGCCATGCTTGCTCATCACAATGAACAACACAAGGAGCAGGCGGTTTATTACATAAGTTGTACTCTTTTAGAATATGAAACCCAATATACCCATGCTGAATTTTTTTGTTTACCCTTAGTTTTTGTTGCCACCAAACTCCGCCATTACCTACTTAATCACAAAACCTATGTGGTGACAAACACTGACACCTTACACTTCATGTATGCCAAACCTTACCAAAATCAGTGAGTTGCATGTTGGCTTATGCTCCTGTCCAACCTCAACCTCGAATTCACCCATCAAAATTCCATCAAGGTCTAGGCTATTGTTGGCCAATTAGCTGACGTGCCTATTTCGGGGATCAACCCTCTAACTTTGAATTTCCAGATGAGTCTATTGCTACCCTTTCCTTAGATGAACCCACGTACCAAATGACACTCTTTTTGAAGGTTCCAAGTGTCAGCGTGGGGGTGGGGCTGGTATTATTCTCATTCCACTTGATGGTGAACCCATGCCTTTGTCTTTCAAACTCAATTTTGATTGTACAAATAATATTTTTGAATACGAAGCACTCATATTGGGTCTCCAGGCTACATATGCCTTAGATGTTAAGTCAATCAACATCTTTGGTGATTCTCAATTAGTCATAAACCAAATCAATGGTATATACCAGTGTCGTAATGAGATCCTTCAAAAGTATAAGCATCATGTTGACATACTTTTGACCACCTTCACCGTTACACCCTTTAAACCGTCCCACGTTCTACCAACAAATTTGCAGATACCATGGCCTTCTTGGCTTCTTAAATACCTGCTTTCACCCGCCGATTCTAAAATCTTTGTCACCGTACAAAGACTCCAATCACCCTCTTATTTACCTAATGAAGTTTACTCTATCGGAACCACTGCTTCCGACCCGAGTGACCTTTGGTATAAACAATACTCAGACTATCTTCCCTCTCCATCTTGCCTCCCGACGTTACTCATAATGATAACGTGCCTTTCTTAAAAGGCTCTTGTTACATCATCATGGGTGGCCTTCTCTATAAGTGTGACTTTGATGGTATTCTCTTACGGTGCCTTACAAGTTTTGAAATTCCTTATACCATTAAGGAAGTTCATGATGGCATATGTGGAGGTCACTTCAGTGGCCTTGCTATTGCTAAGCATATTCTTTGCCTAGGATATTATTGGTTGACCCTTAACCATGATTGTTGTGATTACGTTAAGTGTTGTGTAAAATGTCAACAACATGCAAACCTTCATCATACACCATTCATGCCTTATAGGTCGCCCATGACCTTTGGCCCTTCTCTCAATGGGGTTTGGATCTTGTCAGAGAGATCAATCCCCATTCTTCTTAGTGATATCAATGGATAATCACCTCTATCGAATATTACACTAAATGGGTTGAATCCATACCTCTCATCTCCACAAAATCCAAGAAAATATGTGAGTTCATCAATCATCACATCATTTTTCACTTTGGTGTTCCACATCGCCTCATCACTGATAATGGAAAACAATTCAAAATAAAACCTTGTGGAAACTTTGTGACACCTTTGGTATTTAACTAAGTTTCGTCACCTTATTACCCACAAACCAACAACTAGGTCGAATCCACTAATAAAACCTGAACAAAATTCTCATGAAAGTGGTTAACGATACTGGGAAGGACTGGCATACACACATTCCTTTCACCATATGGGCATATTGCACTAGTATTCACACTTCCACTACTACCACCTTTTTCTTTGGTCTATCGTACAGAGGCTATTCTACCTCTCTCGAAGTCCAGATTCCCTCACTTCACATTTCTCTCCATGACATGCTCAATGATGATGACTTTCGCCAGGACCATTTAACACAACTTGAGTTATTAGATGAACGTTGTCTTAATGCTCTTGACCATCTTCAAGTTTACCAAAAACGTATCAAACGTGCCTATGACAAACATGTCCATGAACGAACCTTCCAAGTCGGTGACCTTTTCCTAAAATAAAATCAACATGTAACCAAAGTAGAAAAAAGTAAACAAGGAAAATTTGCTCCTAATTGGCTTGGACCATACATCATGACTCATACTTATGGATCAGGTGCTTATCATTTATCTTCACTAGATGGTAAACCCAAACCTGAGCCCCTTAATGCCTTGCATCTTTGACCATTCTACTATTGACTTTCAGTCCTACCTCACCTCCTATCTCTTTTCATGCTCGTCCCTTGAGTGCCTTTCATTTTCCTCCTTTCACTATGCCACCCCAATGATTAAACAAGAATCATGTGTGTACCCATCATTCTTTTATCTTCTCTTAAATATGTGTACCACATACACACATAGCATGATTCTCATGGATAATTTTCTTCTGCTTTTAGATGAGATCCCATGGTTGTTTCACCTTGCTTTCTGAACAAGAATCTGATTCTTCACCTTAGTCTTGTCCATGACTTAAAATCCCTCACGTGGGATCCAACTCTTTGAGTCAAACTTCCACTAAAAAGATGAATCCCTCAAAAAGGATGTCTTTCTTTCTACATCTCTGCTATAAATAGACTTCTCCCTCGAAGGAAAGATATGAAAAACCCGCTTCAAAAAAAAAAAAAAAGAAGAGAATCTAAAGCTTCCTACATCGATCAGCTTCACGAAGACCTCAAGGAGTTAATTTCCTCATCCCATATAGACTTCCCACATCGATCAGTTTATCTCAAATACACGTCAAAAACAATTTTGTTTTTCATGAACTTGCTCATTGTGATCTTGGATCTCTTACCAAAAAGGCATGCTACCTCATACCATATAAACTAACCACTTTTCACCCTCTCACCATTTGCACCTTCATTTCCTACCACCTCAAGGGACCTGCTGAACCGTGACATTTGGTGATCATGTGACTATTCTTCACCTTTAGAATAATCAATCATGTAATGTCTTTAGGGTCTTACGTTCATCAGCCTATCTAAGGTATGACCCACCCATTATGATCCTTACCAATCAAGTGGCTTTCTTACTTCCTCTTATCTTTTCACCTTCTTCATTATGTCTTGATCATCTTATCCAGGACTAGATCCTCGACGCTTATCTTTGGGTAATTTTCTTCTTTATCCTAATCAATCAACTCAACATCACCCATACCAATGTGCCCACAATTCACCCATACCTAAAATACCTAGACTCAATCATGCCTATAACCTACTAACTCATTCTCATCCTTCCTTGCATTTTCCCTAGCTTATGGGATAACTACATCGACTGATGTTCCTTTTCACCAAGACTATATAAGTAGCACTCCGAGGGCATGGGGCCCTTGGGGTTAACTCGGCCACTCTCTACCCTAACCAATGCTCCTTTTTCCTTTTCTTGATCACAATCTACCCTTGTTAATTTCCTTTTTACATCAATAATTGGAAATTAAACAAACAAACAACAAATTTCACATCTTTATCATCATCATTCATACATTCATTATGTCTACCATTTCTTTACCATTATCATGCATGTTACTATAAAATATCTCAACATGAATTATATCATCATTAATTACATAAATTAAGGAATTAATCACTCAACCAAAACCCGACTCCATCCATGCTTATGACCCTCACTCCATGCCTATGACCCGACTCCATCCATATCTAAACTTGACTCAATCCATGCCTATAACCTGACTCCATCCATGCCTAAACCTGACTCAATCCATGCCTATAACCTAACTCCATCCATGCCTAAACATGACTCAATCCATGCCTATAACTTGACTCCATCCATGCCTAAACCAAAAACCTGACTCGATCCATGCCTATGACTTGGCTCTACCATGCCCACGCTACTTAGTTTCTGTCACATATATAAATCCAAATAGAAAGATAACCTCAACCATGTTTACATCATATCAAATCATCCATCTCATCATATAAATATGTATATCCATACAATATACATTGATACCAAATAATATGCATCTCTAAAAAATCTCATATACAACCTCACCATCTTCGGCACACAGGCCGGTATATGATAAAAATACACAAACTCTCATATACATCCTCACTCTCTTTGGTATGCAGGACGGTATATATAAAAATGAATAAATACATAAAAATGGAGGGACATACATCAGGCATCATCTTGCTGGACATCCTCCATATTGGTCTCTCCCGTCTCCTCCTCCCCCTCGGCTCCCCTCGTCCGGTGGCTTGATAACATCTCACCACCCATCATGAGTCATGGCTGGGTCCCTGCTGGTACATCACCTAGGGCTAGCCTCTGTGAATTGGTGGCCTCACCCTGATCCTATCTCGGGGCTCGATGGCCCCCTATGCTCTCCACACTTGTGGGTATGGGATCTGGTCCTCTCACTCAAGGCCTGCTGTGCCCTGTACTCTCCAGTAGGATAGAAAATCTATCCCTACCACCATCAGTTGGTCCTGATAATACCTGGCCTCACCTAGGGCATCCTGTAATCTGGATATGGGTACTGTCTGTGGTGGCCCCATTAGCCTCTTCCCCTATGCCTGTCCTGTGGGACCCTATCCCGCCCCTACCTGTGAACTAGGACCCTATCCCGGTGCTTGTGGTGGTGCCATCGGCCTCGCACCCTGTGCCTGCTAATCGGGCCTATAATGCCGCAACCTATGCTCGTGTAAAGGCCAATTGCCTTGAAAAAGACTTGTAACTTGCACCTGTAAGGCAGCCACCTGATCATCCTCACCATCTCCATCTTCACACTAGGCCATCTAGGCCTGTGACTGCCACCTGTGCATGCAAAATGGACACCTCCACCTCTGAACCTATAAACTTCCCCTGTACCATCCCGTAACTATGTAATCGTGGTCGATACCTTCCCCCGTAGGGGCATCTCTCTACATAGTGATGGTGGCTAAATGTCATGCTGTCGGCCTAGGTGGCACTACTCAGTAAATGAGCCGCACCCACCACTTCTATATATAGGTCATCACCCCGGCATCATCAATCCTCCGGTCTATCACCTACTCCTCCTACCTTGTAGGTATTGTCACCTGTGGTAATGACAGTGGTCTCTCCACATCATCTCTTTGGTAATGTGGGAAGGGTGGCGATATATCCAAAGTGATAGCCCAAACTGTCATTTGACCCTATCAACTAGGATCATCTTGTGATCCCCGCATGTGCCCTCTCATCCATTTGAGTAGTTGTAAGCCATCTAGCTCATCAACCATCTTATCTGTATGAGGGATAACCCACATACGGTCTCCAAATAATGTCCACACCGACAATCCCTCCAATAACCACCTATAGTATGCTACATCATGAGTAGCCCTGTCTGATCGACGCTCTCCAATCACAGGCACCCATCACCTGTAGCCTACTCAAACCAAACCCGACTTGAATGCATCCACCGGGGCATAATAATCAGACAAACACACACAATGTGCTCGTAGGCCCAACAATGAAGAATAAATGTGCAACATAAGTTGAACCTACGAAGCCACCCATACGCCCATAGCTCTCTATATAACTACACCAGAATGTTGGTGCCCATGCAAAGTAGGTCTTTTCCATCACCATATCATGTAACACCCCCATTAGTGATCATGGGAATCTCCCACCCTTTGCATTTGGCAATACAAAACAACATACTGCTCCATCAATAATACTACTAGCCTCGTCTCCTCTAGATGAGCTAGGTACATCTCTCCATAACTTAGGAAGGTGTTGTGAAAGGTCATCTCCGCCAGTCCCTCACCGAATACTTGTCAAAGATCAACTCCTCGGATGCCTCTCGAGGAGATCGATTATACCTTCATCCTCAATATAGGTAACCGCAGGGATCCTGTACACGCGTCCTCCGGGGTGACTCGGCATCTCACCAATCGGTAAGTGGAACATGTTGGTCGTTGAATCCCATCTATCGATGAGGGCAACCATCAAGCTCAGCTATTGGAATACATGATGGTAGTGTCGATGCCACTCAGGACCACATCTATGACATGCCTCCACTCCTCGACTATCGTCACAGCCCCATGAATTGTCATGAGCAGGGGTGGCACCCTATCTCACATCCTCAGTTGATCTCTCACCTACATCCAATAAAACATCACATTACTACACCTTAATCATACCCACAATCACTCTCAACACCTCACCTATACTTACCACCCTACCTCTCTTTCCCTAGACCTCCTTACCTTCATATCCCACCTTCTATCTACCCACCCCAACCCTAACCCACTATCATTCACCCTTACCTCTTTCTACCCCTTACCTATGTTATGATTTTTTCCTCTCAACATCTCCTACTTACCACTACCTATCTCACCCACCCAACCTAGGGCACTTTTGGCCCCTTTTTCCCCAAATCATGACCGGTACCAGTTATCTCTAACCGACCCCGGTCCCCCATAAACCGACATCATCGGTCACCTTTTTCGTGACCGATACCGGTTCACTACCACCACTTCAGCTAACCCTCAATCGACACGATCACACTTGCCGTAAAAATCATGACACCCAAACCCCCCTCTTCCTAAAAACTTCCCTTTCTTTCCCTTCTACCCACCCAATCCTACCTAACTCCCACCTCCACCTCTCCCCCCCCCCTCCTTCACCCAAAACCTTCCTCCCCATTCCTATTTTTACCCGATTTTCCCTCCCACAAATTCAAAATTCATTCCACCCCTCCAAACCCATTTTTCGCCACCCGACCTCTAATCCAATCTAACTCACAAAAAAAAGAAAGGGATCGACTCTTACCTCATCACGCTGTCATCACCATGGTGGCATGTCAAGCTACTACACCGGTGGTCCACCTAATCCCTCTCCTGCTTTTGCCATCACTCAATCAACCTACTCACCTCCAATCAACCGAATCAATCAATTTGATCTCATGGACCCACCTATTGATTGCCAATCACCCGCTACACCACTCGCCAACTCAGCTCTCCATTCCACACAGACGCTTTCCACCTTTCTCTCTCTCACCTGTCGTTTTCTCCTATTTGGAAAGTGACAAATGATTCCGTAAAAATTAGAAATTTTCTTTTTATAACCTACCCGACTTGACTGGCGACATTTTTACCTTGACCGACATTGGTCCCGTGCCCTAGCTTACCATGGTGGTCATCTCGTGATCGGCATCGGTTCCTTCAAACCATCATCAGTTATCCTGCTTAGTCCTTTTCCTCCCCCTACCCCTAATTTGGTGACCTACATCCTTTTTACCTCACCCATACATGACTTGGACCCTCCACTTTATCCTCATGACCTCATCCTTTATTACCTCACCTCATCCTCATTTGGGGACTCGTTATTTTACCCATACCTCGACCCTACCCATGTTGACGACCTAGTTACTTAGACTGGAACATTGCTAGTGACCTATGACCTCATGTGCTCACTATACCTTGTGGCAATGTTACCTATGTTGATTGGCATACTGACCTTACCTTTCCTCCCGCCATGACCAATTATCCTAAGCCAACCTTTGGTGTACTGGAACATACCTAAACGTTCCTACACCTAACCTACGATGTGTTTCTTGACCATATCCTATACCTTGGATACCGGAATCACCTCAACCTTGTTTGGATAAACCTATCAACCTTAGACAATGTAGAGTTTTCCTACTCTTTAACCGCTATCGTGCTTATAGTTTATACGTGTGCCTGCATTTGATTGTTCTTACCTTTGATCCTAACCCATTACCCAAATTACCCGATTATACCTTTACCCCTTTTTACCCCTATTTCCCACCTTCCTCTTCATCACATTCACCTTTTATCAAACCAAATACCGATTCTTCCTTCTGCCTCATCAGTTCCTATGGTTTGAGGGGGATCACCTTCACCCACACATGGGGAAACCACATCTTATTTTTGTCGGCGTCACTTACTAATACAAGCTATACGATAAAAAGGGGTAAAATGTAGACACCAAAATTGGGTCACATTTCCCTTGGTCACTCGACAAATAACCAACGCAAACACACTCACCTAACCATGGCCCCTTTCATCCCACTCTAATATTAATTTAATTAATTTAATTAAATTAATTCATGATCTCATAATATCTATTATTTAAATATCCTAATTGAGATAATGCCCACACCACCACCTCACCCTAAGACTTATTCTTAGTATGTTGCCATAACTAACTAAGACCTACCTAAACCCTAAAAATCAAAGCCTACATTCCCTCTAACCACATTCCCACCCATTAGAAGGAAGCTTCTATTCTAATCCACGGAGAAAGATGAACAAGATCCAATAAAATCAAGGAGATCTCGCCATTTTAGTAAACCTAGGAAATCCCGCCTAATCGACGCCGCTACCTAAACCACCACCGGTTAGATCGGAACATTCATCGGTTACCATTTATACCCCAAAATAATCTTATTTCGAGGTTGGCACATTTCTAAGAGTAAGGGATGAAACCAGGGGTCTGCATGCAAGCGTAAACCAACATTCGTACATGCATAAAAACATCCACAACCAACATTAGAAGCAATCGCAAAGTCATTTACATTCAGGGGGAATCCATGGAAGCACCATCACCATAAAAACTACATCCATCTAATCAACTACCATTTCCATCTAGCCATCAAGATCATACAACAGTAAGTGTTTTATTAACCAACATTCATCCATTTTCATTTTAATAGACTCTTTTACTTCTGTTATTAGTTTTACTTGTATTCCCATACACCCATCATTTGCCTTCATACAAACTTGATCATCCTTCATCCAAACCATTAAATTTCCCATATCCTACTGATAACTACCCCTGAGCACACCTAAGACCTACACAGACCTCACCATTTCCCTCTCCATTTCCATTTAGCCCCAAATCTGTCATCACACCAAGATTTTATTAAGTTTCCTCTACCTCGACCATACCGACGCTGCTACCCCCACAATTGGTGCCGTTCACTCAAACCAACGTCGATCTCTATATTTTACTCTCAGACCAAGAACAGAGCCTAAAATCTCCACCAAATACCCAAAACATCCCAGAACCAGACCTTGGTTAGTACTAGTACCTTGACAAAGACCTTGACATTTAGATTTAAATCATAACCTAGCTTGTTGTGAAAAAATATACTTACTGTAGTCGAACGAGATACCTAAATAATTTTAATTGCAGTATGGTTTTATTTATTGTCAACATTGAATTGTTTTAAATAGTGGATTGAAATCCTTCTAGGAGTATCATACTTCTCGGATCTAGCATACGCTAGTGAGTCCACCACATACACTATTTAACTTCTATTTAGTGGTCTTGTTTTCTATTTCAAGTAGTTCCTCCTAGCCAAAAGGAAGCTCGACGATCAGGTGCGGATCAAGAAGTCATATGCACGCACCAACCTTCAACCAACTTTAACAATGTATTCCTCCTAGCCCATTTACGCTTATTTGTTTCATCAATATTCAAAGAAATGCTCTAAGAATCAGTGAAACACACACATCATGCCATATTTCTACTCATCCTCCACTTGAATTGATTTTCCCCTTAAGAAATTGTAGTGTTTGATGTTTAAGTATCTTAGAGCGTAACCATGTAACATCCTTTGGGAAGATCCTTTTATCGAAGTATTTTGATAAGCACTTTAATCCATGAGATCTTCTCCTAATTATCAGCTTTTCTCTTATAATATTGGTGAGAAGGTGTTTAATAGTTTAAATTTTTCCCCACCACACTTTGGTAAATATGCTTAAGATACAACAAATGGATCAAGTGTATAAAACCCTCCACTTACCTTTCTAAATAAAGAGTATAAACAACCTATTTCCCTTTAAGGGACTTTTATTGATAACAATAGAGTCATAAAGATGATATTTTTATCTTTCTAGTCACATAATAGAAAATTCAATCCATAGATGAATATATGAATTGACAATCTTTCCATGCACCTCTTTGAATTTGTTAACATTTTTTTGTAAAAGAGAGACCACTCAAGTCAACAATGGTATTGGTAGAATATTCAATATCGAGAACCAAATCAATCTAGTTGAACATGTTGGGGTTGTAACATTAAGTGGGAAATTGTCTTAATGAAAAACTTCCAAGGATCAAGTTGGTCATGGCATTTAAAATTAAAATGTAATGCATGGTGGATCCCCATAGGGGTCGACATTTGAAATTAGAATATAGAGTGACCCAAATGGTCACCCACCATGTATAAAACACGAAGATCTCGTTAGAGATCATATATACAGTGAATGCAAGTAAAAATCAACAAGCCAAGACAATAACAAATAAGTGTGAATGGATGCATGAAATAGTGGGAATGCTTTGGATGAAACATATATTTTTATCAACAAAGATACATGATTTTCAAAGTGGTTTTTTTACCTTATGGTTTTCCCACTTATAGCTTGTGTCTTGTGCTCATTATTTCATGTTTATGCACTTAATCTAATCTTTAATGTATTATGTAATTTGTTCTATCATATCTTCTTGTTAAAACATAAACTATAATCCTCAATCAGTATATTTTTGTGGATCTATAAATCATTTGGATTTTATATCCCCACATTTTCCTAACATGGTATCAAAGCTTGGATTTATGCTTGTGTAGGATAGATATTTTATTTTTGATTTGCGGTTGTAAGGCATCTTTTAGATCTTAATTTTTGGAAAGTTTCAATGTATGTGACACCTAACTTGAAGGATCTACACATTTGTTTCAACCCTAAAAGGTGAAAAATCCCTAATTCTTGTATTTTGAGATAAATGTAGAGTGTATAAATGATTTAGATCAAAGTGAATGATCAAAATCTAGGTTTTTAAGACTTTGCATGGTTAGATTTTTATTTTTTTATCATCCGCGACCATTTTCTCGCATTCCTAAGACCTTTGCACATTTCTACTTTTCTTTGAGGGATTTTCCTTAGCTTCATGGGTTTTTTCAAAGTGTATTGCGCTTTTAAAGTCCTTTGCAACTTTTTTGTTTGATATGCGTCCTTCTTTAGTCATTTACAACTCTTTGACAGCTATCACGGTTTTTGTGACTTATGGGTTTTTTCTTGAGATCTACAACTTACTTTAGTGTATTGTGGATTTTTGCATGTTCCACGACCTTCCTTACATTTTTGTTGCTTTCATGGATTTTTGAATGTTTAGGGACATATTTACTTGATATATGGATTTTTGGAATTGTGCATCTTTGTTTTAGTCTTATGTGGGATTCCTTTTTCCACGACTTTCCTTTGTTTGTTATGCAAACTCTTTACTTCGCAGATTCTAAATTATTTGTTACATGGACTCCTTTGTTTCATGGCCTCATTTTTCTTGTTGCATGGGATTATTTGTTCCACGGATTCAGTTTTTTTCTCTTGGAATCCTTAGTCCATGCAATTTCAATCTATCACAACCTTTTTTTTTTACTTCATAGGTTCCCTATGTTCCACAAACTCTAGTATTTTGTGGCTTGAGCTTTCCTTTGTTCTATGGGCCTCATGTTTTTTCCCATGGAATTTCTATGTCCCATGAAATTTTATTATTCCATGTCAATCCTTTTTTCGTGGAACTCTAAAATTCAAAAACCCCGTGGAACATTGTTTATTTGTTCCAAGTGGATTTTACAAAATTTGGAAATTTTATGACTTGTTTTTATTGCCTTATGAACCTCTCATAGCTAATGCATAGTGTTTTATGGACTCCTCCTTTTAATACATTTTTTGAGTGTTTTTAATAAGTTGCAGTAAGTGTTTACTAAGTGTGTTTATTGTTTTGAAAATATGTAGAAGTTAATTTCTTCTAATCGCAAATATTTGCAACTAGTTAAAACCTGCATAACAATAGTTTTTTCAAATTTTTCTAAGTTTGATAAATATGGCTAGGTAATATAACTTTTCTTTGGATATATATCACATTTTAAATGATTATAATTATAGTATTTGGAGATTAGGTTTAAAGTTATCTTCATGGCTAGAAAGTTGTGGGATTTAGTTAGTCATGTTTGAAAATGACCTACTCGGAGACAAGCTTCACTTGAAAACTTGAGTATCTTCTCCCAAAATACGAAGAGGATATGTCCATCTTATTGCAAAGTATAAAAATTATTATTTTTATTGCATATTGGACACATGGAGTCTCCCCGCTTGTTAGAGTAGGTATTTACCTTAGATCATGTTCACCTAGGTACATTATTTACTTTTATTGTATTTATCCTCACCCACTTATGTGTGTAGATATTTCTTTTTATTTATTTAGATATTAGGAGATATTATCTAGTTGTTAGGTATAGTTCTTTCCTTGATCTATAGTATTGACTAGTTCTTTCCTAGATCTATGGTATTGACTAGATCCTTGATGTCTAGTTCTCTCATAAATCTATGGACTTGACTAGTTCTTTGATGACTAGTTCTTTTCATGATTTATGGCTTGAGCTACGAACTTGACTAGTTCTTAGATTGTTATTCCTTGCCTATATAAGCAAGGCCCATTCTCATTGTATTTCATTGAGTTCCATAATAATATATGATATTGCTACTCATTTGTTTGTAAAGGTTTATGTAAAGTTATTCTGGCGAATTACTTTCATCTTATTGATCATGGTGTTTGATTAGCATCTATGTTCTTGGCTTTGTATGATCTCGGTTATCTTTCCTTTTATGGTATCGAGCAGGAGATTTCTATTGACATCCATCTGTAAGTTTTATTTTGTAAATAATTTTTTTATATAGTCATATATTTCGGGATTTGCTCGTATTTTGTTGCTGTATGCATTTTTATGAAAAAGAGGCTTTAAGTGGATTCGTAAGGTGAAAAAACCCTAAGATCAACCATTTCGGGAGGCGCTTTTTTTTGTGTTTGAAACCATGGTGGTTTGGCTCAGGATTTGTGTCACTGTGTGAAGAAAAACCAGCAAATCATTTTCTAGGTTTTTTAAGTTTTTCGAGGTTGGATCTGGGTTTTTATTACTGCGGGTGTAGCATTCTCGGTCGGCATGCATAGACGGTTTCAAAAGATGTTTCTTTCCTCTCGCATAGGGGTATGGTCATATGAGGGCTTAAAGCTTGTGATTCCTACTAGTAGGTGCTTAACTCCATCCCCTTTCATTTTATTTGTGTGGTGAAGGCAAGAGCATTTTATTTTGTTTTAGTGGCAACTAAAATAAATAGCATAGCATAATATTGAAAAACTTGTAACTTTTGATCGGTAACTCGGTTTTGAGTACCGTTTTTTGCAAAAGTTATTATTTTCCATGCTCTTTCCATTGGAAATATTTATTTTAAGAATCACACTATAATTATAAAGTACCATATTATAACGCGCACTCATTATAAAGTTCCAAAATTTTGGGGCTCTTCTTGCATTGCTTGGGGTTGTTGCATTGCTTGGTTCTTGCATTTCTTTTGGTGATTTTTTTAGGATGGCATATACTTCTGCATTAGATCATGTTGAGCCATTAACAACACATAATTACCACACATGGAAACTAAGAATGGAAACAATAATTAAGTGGAAAGGATTATGGGCTTTAACTTCTTCAGAACAACCAATTTTCACTAGAGAATATGAGAAATTTTAGTACCAGTACAAATTTGATGAGTGTATGGGTTTGATAGGAAATTATGTGACAGATATTTTGTTTCATTTGGAAAAGTGTGACTCTCCTTTCAAAATATGGGAGAAATTGGAGAATTTATTTGGTAAGGTGGATCATATGAGAGCCATGCAACTTGACATTGAGATCACCTCTCTTAATCCTAAAGATTTTCCAACAATTATAGACTATCTTACCAAGTTCAAGCATTTGTTGACATAGTTGAAGGGGAGTGGAAGAGATAAGAAAGATGAAGAGTGTGTTTACTTGATTCCATCCAAGTTGAGATGACCATTCAAAATTTTTTCTTCTACCTTTTTCTCTAGCATGGATGCCTTAGGTGACACATTCAAAATGCCTAACTTAGAAACATTTTGTGAAAGACTTACTAGGGAAGAATCCAAATTGTCTCACCTTGATTCTTCCACCTCTCAAAAGGCATTAGTTGCATCTAATCCTAAGGGCAAGGAAAACCAAACAATAAAACCAAATCCACACATTATCCATCTCAAAATGCTCCTAAACCCAAAGAAAACAACTCAAAACCCAAGGATTCATCTAAATCCAAGAATAAGTCTATCCGTTCATGATCTTTTTGTGGGGTAGTAATCATGAAGAAAATAGGTGTTATAAGCGAATACAAGGCTTAGAGGATGCAATCAAGAAACAAAAATTTCTATATCCACTCCACCTCCTTCTAATCAGCATGGAAAAGGACTTAATGTTGTTGGAAGATATCACCACCACTTGCAGACATTTGGGTTATAGATTCTGGTGCTTCTCATCACATGAATTCTTCCAAGGAGTCTTTTGTTTCTCTAGGTTTGAGTTCTACTTCCAAAATTGAGGTTGGAGATTCTTCCTTTCTTTATGTTGAGGGAAAAGGTGATATACAACTTGATGGTGGCAATATCCAAGATGCACTATATGTTCCTAACATCACTACAAATTTGCTTTATGTATATCAAATTTGTCATTATGGTCAAGGGAAAACAATGAATTTTACACCACATGGGGCAGAAGTAAGAACTTTGTTAGAGCCTTATTCACTTGTTACTCAGGGTATTGTTGATCATAGTTCTAGACTATATCACTTTGAGGGTTTGATGACACTTCTTCTATAGGGATAGGATTTGTTTCTCATTCAAATTCGGAGAGTAGGCTTTGGCATGAATGATTTGGACATCTCAATTATATATATTTGAAGGAGATGAGCACTCATGGTATGGTAGATGGTATTCCTAGAGTTTATTGTCTTGAGGGAGTTTGTCGTGGTTGTGCATTAGGGAAACAACACCAAGATCCTTTTCCTAAGAATTTGTCTAAGAGAGCTTCTTCACCACTTGAGCTTGTGTATAGTGACTTGATGGTTTTTCCTACCCCATATTTCAATGGAGATAAGTATGCACTTACATTTATTGATAATTTCTTGAGGTGTACTTGGGTTTATTTTCTCAAGTAAAAAAGTGATGTTTTTTCACACTTCAAAGTCTTCAAATATTTGGTCGAGAAACAATCTTCTAGTAGCATAAAGAACCTTTGTACTGATAATGGGGGGGATTACTTCAGCAATGAGTTTTTGAATTTTTGGTAACTCAAGGCATTATTCAACAACATTCTATTCCTCATACTCCACAACATAATGGCTTAGCGAAAAGGAAGATAGAACTTTGAAGGAAATGGATAATCATGATGCATTCTAGAGATATACCTCCTATCTATTAGGCAACAACAGTTAATTGTGCTAACTATATTCAGAATCACACACAATACAGAGCACTTGAGCATTTGACTCCAAAGGAATCTTGGTCCAACACTAAGCCAGATGTCTCATTTTTTCGAGTCTTTAGGAGCCATGCTTAGGCCTTTTTGCTAAAGAAGAAAAGGAAAGCTTTGGATAAGAGGAGTAAACCCTTGATCTTTGTAGGGTATTTTGAGGTCATGAGAGCTTATTGTCTTTTAGATCCCGATACACATGATGTTATTTTCGAACACATGTTCGGTTTGATGAGTGTTTCACTCCTCATGATTCTTCTTCATCTTCTTCCATTCCTTCTTCTTCATCTCATCTTCAGGATCCTTTCTTTGAGGAGATTGATGAGGAGGTTATAGATTCCATTGAGGATCCTATTCCCACTGATGTTGTCATTATGCCTAAGTGGGCTCATACTATAGTTTTTGAGGTAAAACCTTTCATAGAGGATCTTCCACCCACTAGGCATCATCACACACATTCTATAGGTTCTGGACTTTTGTGTCAGGTAGTTTCTAAGGATCCACAATATTTTTCAAAGGCTCATGGGATATAGGAGTGGGATGATGCGATGGTAGCTGAGTATTCTTCTTTGATGAAGAATCATACTTGGGATTTGGTATCTCTTCCTAAAGGAAGAAATATGGTTAGGTGTAAGTGGGTATACCAAACCAAATACACAAATGATGGGTCCATTGACAAGTATAAGGCTCGTCTTGTTGCAAATGGTTTTTCACAAGTTGAAGGTATTGATTACTCGAGACTTTTGCACCCATTTCCAAGATGGATTCTCAGTACGCCTTTTACTTGTTATTTCGCATCACGGGGGTGGCCCGTATACCGATGGACATGAAGAGTGCCTTCTTACATGGAGATCTACAAGAGGAAATATATATGGATCACCCGGCTGGATTTGTTCATGATTCTTCTCTTGTTTGTTGGATCTGAAGGTCTCTCTATAGTCTCAAAAAAGCCCCTCGGGATTGGTATGAGAAGATGGATTTTTCTTCTATCTACTAGTTTTGTTCATTTCCACTATGATCATACGGTTTATTTCCAAAGATGTTGGTGAGGATATTGTGATACTTGTCTTATATGTTGATGATCTGTTACTTATTAGAATCTCTTCTTCCCACATTTAGACTATTCAGAGGGCTCTTTCTACACAGTTTGACATGACAGATCTTGGGCTATTGCATTATTTCCTTGGTTTGTAGATTTCTCAAACAGATTTAGGGATTCATTTGAGTCAACAAAAGTACACCCATGATCTTCTTAGGCGCTTTGATATGGCTGATTGCAAGCCAAGTCCATATCCTTTTCAGTCTGGAGTTACTCTTACATCCACATGTACCACACCACTTTGTGATCCTAAGTTGTATAGGCGAGCTGATTGGGAGTCCCATGTACTTGACCCATACTCACCCCCGATATTTCATTTGGAGTAGGGATTATATCTCGCTTGCATATTCTCCTCATAGTAGTCACTGATAGGATACTAAAAGGATTTTACGCTATTTGCGTGGCACTTCCCACTTTGTCCTACACTACATTAGGGGCTCTACTCAGTTGATTGGGTATATATATTCAGATTTGGTAGGTTCTATCATCGATGATAGGCGTTCCACTTCTAGCTATCTTTTTTGTCTTGGTTCTTCTCTAGTTGTTTAGGTGTGTAAATATCAACATGCTATTACACTTTCATCTTCAGAGGTAGAGTACAGGGCAACAGTTACAATAAGTCAACAGATTCTTTGGCTTCGCCAGTTATTGATAGAGTTTAGATTCCCACAAGATTCATCGACTGTACTTTAGTGTGACAACCAAAGTGTAATTCACATTTCTCGTAACCTAGTTGAGCACTAGTGAACCAAGCATATTGAGATACACATCCACTTCATTCTTCAGCACATTCAGGATGGAGTTCTTTGCTTGGAGTACATTCCGACTCAACAGCAGGTTGTAGACATCTTTACGAAGCCTTTTGCATCACCTCACTACCTTGAGTTGTGTGGAATGCTTGGGGTTTCGTGGTTGTTCTTGAGGGAGTTCGTGAGAACATCTTCCTTCTTATTATTCTTTCTCTTTCCTTCTAGCAGATTCTTTCCTTCTTTTGGTTCAAGATTTCTTCATGGATATATTGTACATGAGTACTTCATCAAGCCTAGTTGTCGGGACTCATACTGTGGATATGCCACTTCTATTTTGGCGCCTAGATTTACTTGAGGGGGTGTTAGAGTAGGTATTTACCTTAGATCGTGTTCACATAGGCACATTATTTACCTTTATTGTATTTATCCTCACCCACTTATGTGTGTGGATATTTCTTTTTATTTATTTAGATAATAGGAGATGTTATCTAGTTGTTAGGTATAGTTCTTTCCTTGATCTATGGTATTGACTAGTTCTTTCCTAGATCTATGGTATTGACTAGATCATTGATGTCTAGTTCTCTCATAAATATATGGACTTGACTAGTTCTTTGATGACTAGTTCTTTCCATGATTTATGGCTTGATCTACGACCTTGACTGGTTCTTAGATTGTTATTCCTTGCCTATATAAGTAAGGACCATTCTCATTGTATTTCATTGAGTTCTATAATAATATATGATATTGCTGCTCATTTGTTTGCAAAGGTTTATGTAAAGTTATTCTGGTGAATTAATTTCATCTTATTGATCATGGTGTTTGATTAGCATATGTGTTCTTAGCTTGGTACGATCTGGTTATCGTTCCTTTTACTGCGATGTTTGGAATCAATTGTAAAAAAACATGAAGGTAATCGCCTCTCCAAGATAATTAAACTAATTATGAAATTGTTTACAACTCCAATAAAAGGAGATGAAAACATAGTTAATTACTTAGATAAGATTAAGAACATCAAGGCTGAATTACAAAGATGTAATTTTGAATTATCTAAAGATAAATTGTTATAATTTATTAGTCGGATTAACATTCATGAAAAGTTTAGGAACTACATTTCTATTTTGAATTCTAAATATCAAAATGAATCGATTTACCTTATTTAGATACTTTGTATTCTTTACTCATTAAAAAAGAAAGAGTTATGGATAACTTTGAATCAAAATATAATTCCTCTCGGACATTTTTCTTTTAAAAATAAGAACAACAAACATTCTAACCAAAGAATCAAACTTTGAATATAAGTTTACAACTAGGAATAATAAAAACATTAATGTCAAGTTTGATGGAACATGTATCAAATGTGGTAAATTTGGTCATAAAGTAGATGATTGCTTCTCTAAAGTTAATAATATTCAAAATAATAAGAACTTGAACGATAAAAAGAAGAAGAATACAAAATTAGAATCAATCTAAAAACCAAGATAATAATGTTGAGCAAACTATTTCTCTTTATACTTCCCTTTCAGCCTCTAATGACAATGAATGGATTCTAGATAGTGGTGCCTCTATGAATATGAAATATATTCATGAACTTATTTATGATATTGTAGAATGTCATGAGAATATATATCTAGGTGATAATTTTGTCATTAGGTTTGAATGTTGTGGTAATGTTAAGTTACCAAATGGAACTATTAGAAATGTTTTATTTGTTCCTAGCTTAAAGAAGAACCTTTTATCTTTTTCTCAACTAGCTAAAGAAAAACTAAAAAGTTGTGTTATTAAAATATAAATGGTATGTGAAAAATGAGCTTGGTAAAGTTATTGTTGTTGGTTGAAAGAAGAATGTATTTAATATCTTTGAAGGATTTGTCGATGAATCTTATCTCTCTTCTTATTCTTGTAATGATGTTCAATTATGACATGAAAGGCTTGGGCATGTGAAATTTAAGATTCTCGTATGAAATGTGTCTCCTTAACATTGTTATAGGTCTCGCTAAATTGAAATCAAACCATGAATCTTATAGAATTTGTTTCGTGGTAAGCAATATGTTGAACCATTTCACAAACATCATGAGTTTAATTCTTTATCTAGATTGAGTTAATCCATAGTGATGTAAGAGGTCCTTTGGAAGTTCCCTCTCTTGGTGGAGCCTTTTATGTTGTTGATTTCATTGATGAATTTTCTAGAATGACTTGGTCTTATTATATTAAGAAAATTCTGAAGTTCTATCTAAGTTTTAAGAGTTTAAAGCCTTGGTTAAAAATATGGATAATCTAAAAATAAAGAGAATCAAAACTAATAATGGAGGTGAATATGTCAATAATAATTTTGATGAGTTTTTACATCTTGTGTAATTCAAAGGGAATTGCCAACTCCTACTCTTCTCTACAAAATGGAATATTTGAAAGGAAGAAAGAACAATCATATAAATGAGTAGGACCATGCTTAATGTGTTCAAAGTGCCTAAGTGTTTATGGGATAAAGCTATGAAAATTTGATGTTCATATTCTAAATAGAATTCCAACCAAAGCTTTGCATCAAACTACACTACTACGCCCTTAGTCCTATAACTTATATCGGATATGCAAGGCCGACTCACTTGTGGCTTGCATAATCTCTTTTCTTGTCATTTTTTATTCATTTATGATTTCATATGTTTAATAGGTAGGCTTTAGTTTTGGACATAACATAGGATTGGTATATATAGGTGGTATTAAGGAGTAGTTAATCATCATATGGAGTTTTTGATTCTTATTCTATGGTTTAGAGGTTTGCCCCTCAAAGTGGCTAAACTATTCTACTTGTATATTATGATCATTTATCTAAAATCTTGGGTTATTTTGTGTTTTATTATTGTTTATATTAAGATTTATCCAATTAATTTCATTACAAGTGGTATCGAGATTGATATGAGCTAGAGTTGCGTCAAAACCCTAATTGTGATGGTTCGATATATCTCAAATTTGGTATCAAATTTTTCTATAATTTTTTTTATGGTGTGGCAAAATCAGTCAAGTAACCTCCTCTCCAATTTAAAACATTTTGGAATTGTTTTGCAAATGTTATAGCAATTTTATGTTTTTTCATAAACCAACTACCTAGGTTGAAAATTTTGGAATTTTTGTAAGTTTCTTATATTTTTGGAAAGTTATCCAAAAATTAGCTATGGTTTCTTCTCTGTGAATTCCTCTATTCATCCAATTATTTTATGAAACCTTAAACCCTCCATCATAATGGTAGATCAACTCGAGGCCAAGGGAAAGGTCAACCAATTCTTGGAATGACCCCAAATAAGGAAGATATGGATTTAGAATCTTTTGGTTTGAGAATATATGAGGTGGTAAACTAACTTTAGGAAAGGGTAAACAATATGGCTAGTAAGGATGACCTGAATAATGATATTCTTCATCTAATAGATATCCTTAGGGGTGAAGTGTAGATGTATTTTGAATCAATGAAGCAGAATTGTTTCTCACTCTTTTAAAAAATAATCCCCATTCTAGTCGATAGGTTCCTCTAACAATACACACACAGTCCAAATCACTAAAATCAAGGAGCATCCTTTACACATTTAGGTGAATCTCTCACCAATGGCATGCCAATATTTCAAAAGTGGAAATGCATAACTTTTATGGAAAGGATCCGCTCAATTAGATTACCCAAATGGATAATTTCTTTGATCTTTATCGAGACCCCATTGGGACAAAAGGTGACCATAACATCCTTATATTTAGAACCCGACCAATTCGTTTGGGGTCGGTCCTTGGTTATGTTCTCAAAGGTAGAAGAATGGTCTCGGTGTTAGATGGAAAATTTTCACCGAAGAGCTTCAATTGGTATTATTTTGAAAGTGGAAATGCGTAAATTTTATGGAAAGGATCCGCTCAATTGGATTACCAAAATGGAGAATTTATTTGATCTTCATCGATTACATTAGGGTAGAAGGTGACCATGACATCCTTATATTTAGAACTCCGACCAATTTATCTCATTATCATTGGTTATGTTCTCAAAGGAAGAAGAATTGCCTCAATGTCACATGGATATTTTTTTCAAGAACTTCAATTGCACTATGGTTCTAGTGTGTCGATAATTTCTTCACCAATTAGCAAAGTTATGACAAACAGTTAAGTAAAGGAGTATGTTCATCAATTTCAAAATATTTCCTTGCGTGTGGAGGATATTATAGAAGAGTATCTGAATGACCTATTTCTTGGGGGTATTAAGGACCATACTGAGTATGAGGTGTGCATTTTTAATCCGCTCGTTTTCGACTCTATTATCATGGTGCGTGGGGAAGAGGAAAATTTATTTCTAGTAGAAGGCATACCTTCACTAACATAAAAACCATAACACCTTGCCACCATTGTACCCTTGGCTAGTTTGAATGAAACCTCAAAAATAATAGCAAAAGGGTTATGTTTTAACTGTGACAATAAATATGGACTAGGTCATAAATGTGCTAAGAAGAAATTGTTTTACATTGAAGTGACCGGTGATGAGGAAGAATATGAGGAAACATCAAATAAGGAAGTGGAAAAATTAGAGAAAGACTCAAAAAGCCCCAAACCACTATCGCATGTCATGCTCTATCAATTATTAGTACTCTAAAACCCCTTCTAGTCATGGGTTACCTTAAGAAACAGAAGGTGACAGTATTGGTTTATTCAGGGAACACACATAATTTCATCAATAATAAGTTGGACGCAAGGCTAAATTGTATCATCTACCCAACACCTAAATTTTAAGTAATGATTGCAGATGGTGGCACAATCCAATGTTAAGGGAAATTCCATAAAATCAAACTTATGATGGGTGACTAAACAATGTAATATACTATGTTTGTTATTCCCATGGTGAAGCTAATATTTTCTTAGGTATTCAGTGGCTCAAAAATTTGGGCACAATAGAGATAAATTTTGAGGATTTGTTCATGTGCTTTCATTTTGAAGGTAGACAATTTGAACTTCGACGTGTACAAGAAAAAAAATCCTCAATTGGTTATCTCTCACCAAATGCAGAAGACTCTTAAAAAGGGGGTTGAAGGATTTGTAGCATGATTGATATCCATGGAAGTTCAACCACTAACTATGGTAGTGAATCCTGATCTTCAAAAGGTTATTGATCAAAATGTAGTTGTCTTTGAATATCCTAGAGGATTTCCTCCTGAAAGAGATGATGATCATGTCATTCAATTAATTCCAATAATCCAATCCCCTAACATCGTGGGCTTATAGATACCCATATGTGAAGCAGAGGGAGATCGAGAAGATGGTGGAGGAAATATTGGAAATGGGTATTATTTGCCATAGTCATAGTGCTTATTTTTCTCTAGTGGTGATGGTGCACCGCAAGGATCGAAGGTGGTGCATGTGTCTAGACTACATAGAATCCCCTAACATCGGGCTTATAGATACCCATATGTGAAAAAGAGGGAGATCGAGAAGATGGTGGAGGAAATATTGGAAATGGGTATTATTTTCCATAGTCATAGTGCTTATTTTTCTCTAGTGGTGATGGTGCACCGCAAGGATCGAAGGTGGTGCATGTGTCTAGACTACATAGAACTTTACAAGTACATTATCAAAGACAAGTTTCCTATTCTTGTCATTGATGATGTTTTAGATGAGTTAAATGGTACAATTTATTTTATAAAACAAGATCTCGTGTCCTGGGTATCAACAAATTAGAGTAAAGAAAGAGGATATTCATAAGACATCCTTTAGAACTCATCAAGGGCATTATGAATTCATAGTTATGCCTTTTGGTCTTACTAATGCATCGTCCACATTTATTATTTTGATGAATTCAATATTTTTACGATTCCTACGTAAGTTTTTCTTGGTATTTTATGATGATATCCTCATCTATATCAAATCCTGAGAGAAACATTTGCATCATGTAAATACAATCTTGGAATACCTAGAGAAACATCAACTATATGCAAAGCCTTCAAAGTGATATTTTGGGGTACATGAAGTGGAATACTTGGGCCATATTTTCTCTCATGAAGGTGTTAAGGTGGACCCTCGCAAGATCCAAGCCATGGTAGAATGGGAAGTCCCAAGAAACACACAATATTTATGAGGTTTCTTAGGTATCATAGGGTACTATCGCATATTTGTAAAAACCTATGGCAATATAACAACACTACTTACAAAATTATTGAATAAAAACTCCTTTCATTGGAATGAGGAAGCTTCTAGGGAATTTGAAAAGTTGAAGGTGGTAATGTGCACCACTCAAGTTTTTGCAACCCAATATTTCTCCAAGACCTTCATACTTGAATGTGATGCTTCATGAAATAGGATCGGGGAAACTCATGCAAAATGGACATCCCATAGCATTTGAGAGCGGGAAAATAAAAGGAAATAATTTGTTGAATCCCACCTATGAGAAGGAAATGATGGAAATATTACATGCGGTCAAACAATGGAGACCATACTTGATGGGTAGATACTTCAAGGTAAAAATTGGTCATGATAATTTAAAATACTTGTTAGTGTAAAATTTCAACACCCTCTGAATGCTTGCAAGTGAATTATATGGGTAATCCGTGTAATTCCATAATATGGAGTTATCTCTAGGTGTGGGACCATGAACTTGAGACAACTCTCCAGAGTAGGCCGTTCCCCTACCTATTCCTAATGTTAAAACTACTCTTATAAAGGAAAACACAACTATTATAACACCAACCTAGAATTCCAAGGGACCAGGGAAGAGAGAGATGCGTGAAATTAAATCCTACACTAACGGAGGTGATTACACCAAGAATAAGGGTTTGACATATTTTAAGTGAGTGAAAATAGAGATAATGAGGTAGGAGAGGGCAGTAAAAGTGCAAAAATCTAAAAACACATTGAAACATCCATTTTTGTGGAGCACAAAAATTTGAGTCCTGCAAGAAGAATAAAGTATGCACAATACACATGCAAATGCAATAGAAGGGAAAAATGCAATTTAACTCGAGCTAGGGTAGGTAAAGCCACAAAACAAAAATTTGATTGCTAAGAAATATGCACAACCCATTACAATATAGGAACAAGGAAAGAATCCTTTACAAAATGCTCAAATTCGAGGCCTATAACTCACAAAAGCTCTAGAATTTTTTTGACAGAGTTCCTTTACATTACGTAATGTCTCCCTTTCAAATGAGGGGTATTTTACATTATATAGAGATAAATCCTTGAATTTTCTTCACCAATCGACATCCCGCATTAAATTTTCTAAAAATAAGTATGGGTAGCCATAAAAATCCACTTCCCGAGGGTACTTTTATAGTAGATGAAGACATGGGTTCCATACTTCATTAAAACAAGTTATTGAGCTATATTTTCACCCACCTACATCACCTAATCCAAGGCCTATCATTGATATTCCTGTGTTGTCACTTTAGTAACAATTGTAACTAGTGTCATTTAGTAGCAACCATACATACAGGTGTTGGTGGTAACAATTGTAATTGGTGTCGACCAATAACATTTGATTTGTCTACCCTCCTAGCCTTAACAAAACTATTTTCTCTAGCATCAAGGATTCATCATACAACCCAAATATGAACTTGCAAGTTAGCCAATTTGCATGGGTGTAAAATTGGATAACAGCTTTTGCGATTCACGGGGTAATCTACCTACTAGATTGAAGAGATCAAGGTTGCCTTGAAGCATCCATCTCGGCATGGAGTCATCCTGAGAACTAAAACAAATATGAAAATTGAAACATTTCACCCCTAAACTCATATGAAGCACCGCATGGACTTGACTATGATCTCAAACTACTTGAGCTCGTTACTAATTTATCCTATCACAAGAATTTTCCTGAAATTGGAAAGTACAACTACAAAAGAAGGTTCAACTATGTACAAACATGAAAATCATACATGACCAAGTGAAACATGCAGAGTGTGACAAACACTTATTACAAAAGCAGAACTACACTATTGGTAGAACAATTTTTTGCAAACAATTAGAGAAATTATAAATATAATCTAATATGTACAAGAGAGACTCCACCTCAATAACAATGCTTTAGATAGATTCCATTGACTAGAATATGTAGCTCTTCTCTATCCAACTTTGATAGCTAGAAAGCATTGTTTGCTTTGCATCCTAAGATCATGTAGAGATCACTCCATATTGTATCAAATTTTGAGTGTTTACTCGGCTTAGCCCTATCTACATCCCACTTTAGTACCAAGTCCCCTTTGAAAACTCTTGGATTTATCTTTCTTATTAAAGTATCTCTTAATCAAGGCTCAATCCTTCTCTATGTTTCAGCAATGCTTAGTCCCTCGATCCTCCATCTCCGGAGCTCTGCATTTCTAGCTTCCATTGGCTCAAACTCGAGATAGTTCCAGTGCCAAAGAAGCTCCAAAGTGATGGTAACTAAAAGATATGGGCATCCTTACTTCTCTTCCATAGACTAGTCTGTAAGGAGAACTCTCAAGAGACCTTTTGGGTGTGATTCTACCAACCCATTAGGATGATTTGAGCTTGGTATGCCATGTCCTATGATTCTCATCCATAGTTGTTATGCTAATCATCAAGAGATTTTTGTTGGTGGACTTGGATTTCCCATTACCCTTGGGGTAATAATTAGAGGAAGTGCTTAGATAGATCCCATTTTTAACAACCCATTCGGATATTTTAGTTCCTAGGAAGGATAGATCATTGTCTCGATATAATAGTGGCTAGGACACCAAACCCGATGACAATTACTTCATAGGAATCCAATATACTAGAATAATTTAACTCCTTGAGTGACACTTTGCTTCAGTCCACTTGGTGAAATAATTCATTGCTGTGAGGATCCACTTATGGCCTTGGCTTGAGTTTGGATTGATGAACCCAATGAAATACAATCCCCACTACATGAATGGTTGATCAAATGAGATTGGGTGGAGTGGTAGTGCTGCTAGCTTCTCCTTACCTGTGAAGAATGCACATTTCTTGCACTTCTTGATCCATGCATAACAATCACTAAATATTGTGGGCCAATAGTAACCATTCTTCATAATACCGAGGGTTGTTACTTGCGGATAAAAATGACCTCCAACTTCTCCATCATGGAACTCATGTAGCAATTTCTCGATCTGATTTGTTGGAACACATCTTAGGATAACTCCATTCACACATTTCTTGAACAATCTGTTATCAAAGAGAACATACAAAATGGAGTGGAGTATAAAATACCTTTTTTTTTTCTTTACTAAAATCTGGAGGGCATAAACTTGTTTGAAGAAAATGTATCATGTTCCGTGTCCGACAAGGAGTGGGAATAGAATCTACAGCTTGTTCTTGGTCATCTTGGAGCACTATAACAACTTCTTCCTCTTTATATTTCCTTACATACCGATCTCAAGACAACTTCTCACAAATACAATTACCCCTAACCAACTTAGTTACCTTAATATCAATGTCATATTCCATGACCTTGGTTATCCAACTAGCTCTTTTTTCATTAAGGTCCTTGTTTAAAATAAATTCTTTTACACCAACATGTGTAACTAGTAGATGAATTATGTTATTCAACACTAGATGCCTAAATTTCGTAAACTTCTTATCACAAAGAAAGACATGTTTCTCAATGAATGAATGCATTACCTCATAATACTCAAGGCTTCAACTAAAGAATGTAATAGGTTGTTCCATTCCTTCTTGATTTAGTTGTACTAGTATTGCGTAGATATTGCATCTGTGCCACCAAAAGCATATAGAGTGAAGTCCTTCAAAAAATCTGGATTTATGAGGGTTGGAGCCTATGCAATGGCCTACTTTATAGCTTCAAATCTTTCTTTTCCTTCAGTAGTCCATTTGAAATCCATGTTCTTCTTCAACATCAATGTTAGTGGCTTGACAAGATTAGCAAAGTTAGGAACAAACCTCCTAACAAAATTGATTTTCCCCAAGAAAATTTGGAGAGCCTTCTTATGACTAGGCAATGACAATGCCATAATGACACTAACCCTTTCGGATAAATAGTCATCCCTTCCTTTGAAAAAATGTGACCTAGGATATTTCCCTCATGTGCCAAGAATATACATTTCTTAGGATTCAAAGATACTCCAAATTGCCTACATCTCTTGAACACTTTCTTGAGGTGAGAAAGGTGATCTGCTGCATTCTTGGAAAACACTGTGATATCATCAAGATAAACAAGAACCATCTTTTTAATCAGCCCCTTGAACGCCATGTCCATAGCCTTCTACAATGTTTCTCTAGTATTTGATAACCCAAATGACATATTTATATAAGCATATGTGTCCCATTCGGTGGTGAAGACTATTTTGAACCAGCTCTTCTTATTTCACCATGATTTGATTATAGCTTGAATAACCATCTAGCAATGAAAACCTCTCTGAAATAGATACTACTTGCAATATTTTCTCCATGGAAGGAAGTGGATAATGATATTTGAGTGAGGCTCTGTTCAAGTCCCAGAAATCTACACACAACCTTATTTCCCCATTTCTTTTCCTAACCGACACTAGATTTGCTACCCATGAAGAGTGCTTGATTGGAAATATGATACTTGCCTCTATGAGCTTGTTCAATTCCTTCTTCATGAGAGGATCAATATGAGGGTTCACCGGCCTTTGATTTTTCCTGATGGGATTAGATTTCAGATCTAGCTTGATAGTATGCTATGCCAATCTTGGATCAAAGCCTCTCAAATCTTCATAACTCCAAGAAAATATATCTAGAAATTCTTGAAAAGTTTAATGAAATCAGATTTTTCTTTATGAGTACTTACTTTTCCAATTTGGAGCACCTTTCCTTTATCCACTGAAATGGACTATGAATCTTCTTCTTTGACTGTGATGTTCACTTTCTATTTCTAGAACTAGTCATTGGGATTGAAAATTGATTCAAGAGTTACAATACCTTTTTTGAGCTTATTTGTTCCCAATTGGACTACTTGATCACCATATTGTTGTTCCAATTCGTCTTGATTCCTTGTAGAGAACTTAGATTCTTCTTGAAGGAAATTAATGACCTGTTGGTCGTTCTCAAACACCTGCTAACTAGTGTTGATATTTGGAATAGTTGGTGTCACAACCACTTTGATATGAGGTTGAGTTTGATCTTTGTTGATACTATCAATGACATCAAATGCTGCTCCAATTATTTCCAGCATGTCTATAGCCTATATTTTATTCCTTGGGGTGGAATCAATGTTAAAATCTTCAAAGTATTGCATGAGATCCCATACTCGATGTTTTTATCTCTCGTAGGAGATAATTCTTGTAGTATTCAGCCCTCTAATATGATTTACAACCAACTCATTGTCTCCAAAAATTTGTAAGTTATTGATATTTATTTTTCTTGCCCAATGTAGACCATGGATTAGAGCTTCATATTCAGCTGTGTTATTATAAAAAAATGAACTGAACCTAAAATCTAAGTAGTACTTGTTACCTCTAGGAAATATAAACATTTCTCCTCCTCCTACACCTTGTTTATTCCTTGAACCATCAAAGAATAGATGCCAAATTTCATTTTCATCTTCTTCATTGGGCTTGGTAACACCGAGAAGAGGTTCATTTTCCTCATTTAGACAATAAAATCCTAATTCAGCTTCATCCATCTCCTTGTATGAATCATAAGCATGCCTCTTGTGAGCCCATTCATTAAGTGTCGATCCGAAATACCTCCAACTTGAGTATTTTTATCTAGAGTTCTTGGATGAGTCTTCTTGGTCAAAAGCTTAGCAATTAACATTGATTGGAATTGGAACATAAGGATAAATGTGATAATTTGTGATTAGCTCTGATCCGATTGTAGTTTTAGTTCCATACATAGTTCTAAAAAACATGTGGGACCAATCAAATGACAAGTACCATTAATTTTAGTTGCAAATCCTTGATAAGCACAAAGCAAATAGTGGTGGTAAATCAATGAATGATATGTTTTTCTAGATTGTGACATTTAGGCATGCATGCAATGTAAGATTCAACCCTTTAATCACTCCAAAATCTTCACTATTGTCCCAAACAACTATACCACTCTTTTAGAGACAATTTTACATTTCAAATCCAATTGATCTACAATCTGCTTTGGCATCATTGAGTTTCTTACCCCTGAGTCAATAATGTTGTTGTGTACCAGGTTGTTCCCAATAATCAAGGAAATATAAAATATTGGAGGATTCATATTTCTACTTAGTTGACCCTCCTTTTTCTGCACAACATTGGTGAGGACCTTCTCTTGATCGTTGGGTGAATCATTTGAGATGGGTAAGTTACCTATGGATGGTTGCAAAAGATATTTTTTTCCCGAATTGTCAAAGATTCCCACATAAAGATGCTTACATTTTTTCTTCATGTGGTCAATGATGTTAAATGGAGATGGATTTTCCTTTTGCTTTCCTTTTCTTATTACAAATTTGTCTTGAACATGAGCTGCTACAATAGGTATTTTGGGCTGATTTTGTGAGCTTGGGATTGGATTTGAGATACTAACTCCTTGAAGTGTGATAGAAGGTTGAGTAGCACCTATATTTGATGATTATTATCCCTCTATATCTCTTTCCTTATACCTTGTGTTGGCTCACTTACCCCCTCGAGAAGGATATTGGTTTATACCATAGAAATCCTTTGTTTTCCAGTTCACTAGTGAAGTATCATTCTGGGTTGCCTCTCCCGCATGTTTGATTTCTTGCTGCTGTTTTTCTTCTTCATTTGTCTCTTGAGACACACCAACAATTTGTACCATCAAGGCTTGGTTTAACATACCATTGAAACATGCTGCTTGATTATGGGGTTGACCACAAGGAAAACACCATTCATATTCATGTGCAAGATTATTCTGGACTGGAACCAAGGCTTTGGATGTTGAAGGTGTATTAGGATTGTATGGTTGAAATGGTCTAGTAGTGGGGTTGTCCTTGATTTTTATTTGCAACTTGAACAAGAGGTCTATTAGACTGATATGGAGGCCTATTTGGTTGGGCTTGATGCTTATAACGTCCTAAACATTTTAGCTTGCTACCTCTTGATGGTCACCAACTCATTCCCTAGGTTCTCAATTATTTCATGACCTTTTGGAGTTCATCCGAGGTGCTAGAAGAAGAGGTAGAAGATTCGTTGGAACTCGACTTCTAGTAGCAGGAATAGGGGCTAATGCAGAGGTTTGACGAGAACTAGGATTCCCCATTTTTGGATAAATAGGCATAGGTGGCCTAGGTGCAAGTTTACTAGCTTGAATTAGGTAATTCTCAGCTCTAATGGCTATGACATAAGCTCCTGGTAAGGTTATCCCTCCCATAAATTGTATCATAACAAATATATCGAATTTAAAGCTTTAAGGAAATAGAGAAATGCACCTTCAACAACTGGGTCTTATGGAAATTAGAATCTTGTCCCATGTTCTTTGGAATCAAAAATTTAAGTCAAACATTTGTTCATTTTATGATCTTTAGATTGTAGTCAAATTCTCCAAAGGAAATCAATTATCTTCCCTTTCTCCAAAATGGTTACAAAGCCTTGAGCACAATTCATTCTAGTTGTTAATTGATCCGGCTACTAGGCTTCGAACCACTTTGCAAATATTTTCCTATGAGAGAAGAAGTAAGGAGTTTGACTACCACATTCATATCAAAAATCTCATGAATGGAAAAGACATTTACATTGTCTTGAATATGATCAATTGGTGTTGTATGATTTTCTCTAGTGAAATAACGAATGTTCTTTAATGTTGCCACTGGAATTGGATTTTGTGCATTGAGATTGGGTAGACCACTTCCCGTGAAGATGAAAAATGGATTTGGTTATGGTGTGGCCATTCTAATTGGTCTAAGCACTCTAGTTGATTGCAAAAAGGGCCTACCAGTGGAGGTGTTGAGAGAACCCTGTTCGGTGGAGATGGAGATCTATGAACATTTCTTCCTCTTCTTCTTGTACTGGAGATAGCTGCAATGTATTTGAGTATTCCCTCTTCTCTTGTTCTAGACCTAGTTTGGATCCTTCTCGTGAATTTGAGAAACTATGTTACTAAAAGCATTGAATTATGATCCTAGGAGTAGCCAAATGTGCTATTGTAAATCCTCCAAAGGCTATAAATTAACCTAGACACACATCCAATCTTGATAAACATCAAATAATTGACTTCTTGTCTCACCAGGGAATGAAAAAGTTAGTGAAAAATTATAGATCCCTCTCAATGCTTGCAGTGAAGTGTCTAGGAAATTAGTGTAATTTGCTAACATATAGTTATCTCTAGGTGTGGGACCATGAAATTGAGACAACTCTCCGAGTAGGATGGTTCCTCTACCTATTCCTAATGCTAAAACTATTCATATAAATGGAAATGAAATTATTTTAGCACTAACCTAGAATGTCAAGGACCAGGGAAGTGAGAGATGCATGAAATTAAATCCTACACTAAGGGAGGTGATAACACCAAGAATAAGGGTTGGAGATATTCTAAGTGAGTGAAAATAGAGAGAATGAGGTAGGAAAGGGAAGATAGAAGTGCCACAATCCAAAAACACATTCAAACCTCCATTTTCATGGAGCACAACAAATTTGAGTCCTGCAAGAAGAATAAAGTATGCACAATATACCTGCAAATGTAATAGAAGGCAAAGAATGCAATATAACTCGAGCTACTATAGGAAAACCAAAAACATAAATTTTATTAATAAAAAGATGCACAACCCATTACAATATAGGCACAAGGAAAGAATTCTTTACAAAATGATCAAATTTGAGGCTTGTAACTCACAAAATATCTGGAAGAAATTTGAAAGAGTTCTTTTACGTTAAAAAATGTCCCCCTTACAAATAAGGGGTATTTTACATTATATAGGAGAAATCCTCAAATTTGCTTCACCAACCGACAACCTACATTAAATTTTCTGAAAAGAGGTATGGGAAGCCATAAAAATATGCCTCCCGAGGGTAATTTTCAAGCGTAAGAAGATATGGATGCCATACTTCCTTAAAACCAGCTGTTGAACTATCTTTTCACCCACCTACTTGACCTAATCCAAGGCTCATCGTTGATATTCCTGTGTTTTCAATTGGTAAAATTTGTAACTGGTGTCGACTGGTAACAACCATACATGATGTTTTCTAGTAATTATAACTGGTGTCATCTGAAATGACTGTAATTGGTGTTAGCTGGTAACAAGTGTAATCGTGTCACCGGTAATAAGTTGTAACTAGTATCGATCGTAATAAATGTAGCGGTGTCGGTGATAACAATTGTAGCTAGTGTCACTGCAAAAAATGCAACTAGTGTCGAGGGTAATAAGCAGAATCGGTGTCACCGGTAACATTTACTTTGTCTACCCACCTAGCCTCCACAACACTATTTTCTCTCTCTATTTCACTTTGAGTCTTCATCAAAAAACCCAAATCTAATCTTGCAAGCTAGCCAATTTATAGGGGTGCAAAATCGATAACAATACTTCTTGGAGAATAAACTACCTTTAGAAGAGAAACACAAATGGGTCACAAAGATGTTGGGTTCGAATTTAATATTATTTATAAGAAAGGGAAGTAAAATGTGGTCAATGATGCTCTATCTAGGTGGGATGAGTCCAAATAAGGATTTTTATGTGTCATGTATATACTAAATGAAGATTGGGTAGATCAAGAAAGAGAAGAATGGTAGAAATATGTATCAACCTAGACTCTCATTCAAAATCTCCAAAATCATCCACCATATATGAACAATTTATATGGAAGGGGCATACATTGTGGTACAAAGACATGTTGTATTTGTGTAAGAACTCTATACTTAAACACCATGTTCTTTTAGAACTCCATTCTTCTCTAATAGGTGGGCATTATGGGTTCTTGAAAAATTATGATAGAGTTAAGAAAGATTTATTTTAGGAGGGGTTAAAAGGATATTTTAAAAATTTTGTGGAAGAATTTTTGGTGTATCAATATAATACAAGCGAGACCATTAAGACACCAGGTCTCCTCTAACCCTTGTCTATTCCTAGCGAGAGATGGGAAGAGGTGTTGATAGATTTCATCACTGGATTTCCTAAATCATAAGGGAAAAGCCTCATCTTTATTGTGGTGTATAGACTGACCAAGTATGCTCATTTTTGTGCCCTGGCTCATCCTTTCTTATGTAGTACAATTCTTATCTCATATATGGACACAATTTTGTTGGGGAGAAAATTTATCGATAATAAAAATGGGTAGATTTGTGCCAATTCTATGGGATTAGGTCCCTCTACTTGAATGGGGAAGCTCCATATATTGAACAAATGGAAATTATATATACTATTCTATCAACCGGGTGTGTTCGTTCGACCTAAGATCACACACTAGTACTTCCCCTACACATGTGGAAAAGTGCTTGTAGAAACTACAAGGGAGGAAAGAGATTGAAGGAAAGGTGTGAAGAGAATAGAAAAGAGGGGTTTTGCATAATAAATAGTATAACAAAGTTTATTGTTTCAAAACTAGAACATTATCCATGAATTCAATGAGAAGGAAACCATGAGAATCAAAAGGAACAAAAAAATGCACAAAGTATTAATGCATGACATACAACAAGTACATTACTCATGGATTATAGTTTATATGGAGAGGAAACATAAGCAAGAAAAATAGAGGAAATTTGATCACTTATTTCTAGAGAGAATATGGGAGCTAGTAAACAAGATTAACCATCCTTTGAAATGAGGAGGTTATCTCAATTTATAGCTTTACATTGCAACTCTTCGTCTACCCCCACATGATTGTTCATGTAATTACTTAGCCTATGACTATTTATATTTCTAAGAAAGAAAAAATAAGTCCCCTTTTTATAATTACAAAAGGGACTTTTACATTGCACAAATATTTTATAGTCACCTTAATGAATAAGACAAAAAGTCATGATTTCTTACAATGAAGAATTAGAAAGGGGGTAGAGAAGATGGAAAAGAATCAAGAGAGAAGAGAAGGAATACTAAAAACATGGATGAGGATGCCTCCTTGATAAAGATCTTATCCAAAGAGGTTGAAGATGACAGTATAACCCATGATGACCCTCATGTTGACATTTCTTGCACATGTGCAAGAAAGCCAACTCAAAACTTTTGTTTCTCAACTTGGAGAGCTATAGGAAAAGGATACATGCCGTGAATCGAAGAATACAAAGCTTCTATGATCTTGACAATCAATGTTATTCATTATAAATCATGAACCTAGCCAGAAGGAAAGATTTTCTATTTTATCTCGATACAAGTCTTTTATAAAAACATCGAGGTCAAAATGAGTATTTTGGGAAAGAAAGAGTTCTTGAAAATGACTTATATAAATTGGCTAAATGAATTAAGGACTATAATTGTGGAGGTTCTGTTTCAAAACATCTTCACTTAAAAATATTTTGACAGAGTAGATCATATGAGTTATATTCGAATAACTTGAACTCAACCATTTAAAAACAATCTAGGACGGTTAAACGACTATCAATATTCCCTTTCCAAATGCACTGGTTGTTGGCATTCAAAACCCCCAGTAAACTTAGCCAATTCAATGGTGGGTTCTAGTAAAGGTTGTGCGATGTTCATTTTTCTATCAAATTCAATGCCAAACATCGGTAGGGATACGTGGCGTAAGATACATGGTCAAATAAGGAGCAAGTGTCACCATTTCGGTGAATTTCAAGGTAGATCCATTCCGTGGACCTCAAGTCCATAGAATAAACCTGTTTCATAAAGGCGTGTGTCTAGGTAAAGTCACCAAGGTTAAAAAGGACATGTGGAATCATTATAGATTTCCTCAAATATTTTAGCTTTGCAGATGTGAGGTCAAGGAATCAACCAAGGTTGATAATATTTTGGGTCCGTATTCAAAGGTAGTCAAAGCACTATATGTGACAACTTTCTATAAAGAAAAAGTTTAAGTCCACCAAAGTTAAAATTTGTGACGTGAAGGAAAAATTTGTTAAGACCGACAACCCAAAGCTATATGGAGCCTTCTTATTAGCTCGCATTTTACATTCGACATCACTGCAAAGGTTAAAGGAAGGTCCGACACAATGAATTGCAAAAGGGGTATAGAGATTCGTCATTGGTCGTATTTTACTTGAGGGAAAAGGAGCTAATCAAAAGGACTGACACTACAAATAGCGTGGAGCCACCTTATTGGCTCACACTTCATAGTGGTTAGTTAGGGGCTAGTTAAAAATAAAATTACAAAGAAGCATGAAATGATCCCATTGGATTATACTTCAGCTTTCAGTTCAAGTTCAAGGACAATCTAACACCGTGAAGGAACGTGGCAATTTTCTAGTGGCTTGTATTTCCTAATACAAAAGACCTTCATAAAGCCAAAGGAAAAGGAAAAGGAAAGGAAAGGAAGAAAATCCAAATATTACAAGGCAACCAAAGGTAGAACCATAGTAAAAGTTTAGGAAGCTTACACATGGGCATACTCAATCTCCAAGCCAAGTAAAGGCCACCACGTGCACAGTTTCTTGTTCATCCCGACAGACAAATTTTCAAATGGCCATATCTTTCGATCTACAACTCTAAATTCAACAAAATTGGTCTTGTTGGAAAGATATCATCCTACTCTTCATGTTGGCACCAAAAAATAAGAAAATTATGGTTGTTGATAGAAGAAATAGGGATAAAACAAGCTCGACACTATTTTTGAAGATCATCAAACTTAGAGTCATGCCAAATCGACCGAGAAGGCCAAAAATAGATAATTTTGCATGGAAAATACAAACTACATGGGAAAAGATATTCTTTTTATTCTTTTACATGTCTAAGGTTAGAGCTTGATTATTTCTAATTGAAATTGTGCAAGATAATAGACTTGGACTATTGCTCAAAGTTATCTTTTCTTTTTTTGCATGTAAGCTTGCATTAGATTTATCTCCAAGTGGGTCTTAACTGATGTTGTAATTGAAGTTGATGAGAAATTTAGATCCACTTTGTTTTCTTATATATACTAATGGTTTTGAAGCATTAAGAGAGTTCATTTGATGTAACAAATTACTGTAAAATTTTTCCAGCAAGTACCCATTGTTAATAAGTGCTTTTTGTCTTTCCGTAAAATATTTGCAATCTTGTGCATTCAACTAGTTTAAATGGGGCCCACCAAATTTAAATGCTCATATCATTTAAAATATTTTCAAAAACATAGGGAAAGAAGAAAAATATTTAAAATGATGAATTCCAACTGCCAAATTAATTCACATCCCGTGGAAAAGAAGAAATGTCCAAGAAACCAAAAATAGTTGCGCAAACACTCAAAGAACTCATATATGGAGCATTTCTTAATGAAATTACAAATAATTGGTCTTGTTGGAATCATGGTTTTGAGACCTTTGCACATTAATCAATAAATTCAATAATTTATGAATATTTAATTGGTGAATTTCATATAAAATGATTCCAGCTCAAAGAAGTAGTTGGATAGTGGTTAAAAGTGCAATTAATGGGTGTGAGCATCGTTTTCTCCAACTACGAAAGTTATGGGAAAGCATGAGAGAGATTTTGAAAATCAATAACCATCATTTCACTTCATTTATTGTGATTTTCAAGTGGTTGAAAAGAATATTTCTATATTTTTCTTCCTCTCTCTTTCTCATTCTATAAATTGTAACATGGGGCTCATTTGTAAAAGAGTTAGTCATTTTTTCCTTTCTCGCCCTCTCTTTCTTCTCTGTTGGGTTGAATGTGGAGTTTAAGCCTCCTTTATAAGCTCTGTAATGGAATTTTTCCTCTTTCCCACTAATTTTTACTTTAAATGCAATCTTATTAAAGCAATAAACTATGTTTTGTGATGCATTTTGTCCATCCTT
This sequence comes from Taxus wallichiana var. yunnanensis, assembly GCA_018340775.1. NCBI lineage: Eukaryota > Viridiplantae > Streptophyta > Pinopsida > Cupressales > Taxaceae > Taxus > Taxus wallichiana. The sequence goes on from CM031238.1 coordinate 782,906,779, forward strand.
TGCATGTGTTATTGTCTCTACTTGCCTCTCTCCATTGCAGGGTATATTGTGCATATCTCTTATGTTTATTACATTTTTTGAGATTTGTGTTTAATGGGAAATGAATGGTGTTCTATGTGAATCTATCTCTATTCTGTGGTGCATATTTTACACCCTCTCCATTTCAGGAAGTTGGATAGTGATTAACAACCTCCTTTTCTTGGTGTATCACAAATTTTAGTGTAGGTTTATTTTCATGCACTCTCTCTCCTGTCTCCTTAGAATGTTAGAATAAGATTAGGTAGTTTTCTTACCTGCATTAGGAGTAGTTATGGTAGGTAGTTGAAGAGGAAGAACCAAATTTCTATGGAGGATTATCTCAATCCCGCAAGTCCCACAATTTGAGAGATAACCCAATGTTACATAAATTACACCAAATGGACCGGTCCCCAAAACCATCCCATTCAGGGGTGCTATAATTTTTGATAATAGTATCCTTGTATAATGTCTCCCACCATAATCCATCGAGAAGGATCTTACGTGAAGTTGCATCACCTACATAATGTCCTCCTACAATTCCTCCATGAGCTTCCTCCATAATTGTTTCACACTCATGCTCCAAACCACACTTACACAAGACCTTCTCACGTACCATCTTATAAAAGTCTCCACTAATAAGTTGATAAGGTGCAGCTTGAATAACAAGATGTTTCTTTTCTAATGTTTTCATTCCTTCGAGGGTAAGTCCAAGTACATAAAAATATTGTTATATCTTCCAGATCTGTGGGTGCATGATTCACTGACCAACAATTGTGATCTTGAATAGTTTCCTCAATACTCGTATGTCCTCTCGACTGATCATTGATAAATGATCAAGCCTTGAATTTATCTTTCCTAGCTTTACAACAATTGTGAAATCAAACTCTTGAAAAATAAGTATCCACCAAGAGATGTGCCCTTACAAAATAGGCTTTTAACCAAGTATTTTAATTCCATATGGTTTGTATAGAAAATAAATAGTGTGGCCAAAAATTACTTCAAAAATTTATGAAGCACGTAGATCATAGACAATGCCTCACGCTCTGTTGTAGTATAATTCTGCTTTCTCGGTGTCAATTTTCTACTCACAAAGCATATGGGGTGATCCACATTACCCTTTACGGGTTTTTCCAAGATTGCTCCAATTTCCATACTAGAGGCATCAACATGTACATGGAAAGGTTTGTTCCATGAAAGAAATCACAAGATTAGGGTAGTAGTGAATATTTCCTTTAAGGTTTTGAATGCCTTCTATTGTGCTTTAACCCAATAAAATATTCCTTTAGCCTTGAGCAATTCTTCTAGGATGTAATAATCCTTACATAACCCTTAATAAAATTTCTCAGACAATAATGTTTGCCCCAAGAATTAGCGCACTTCACTTTGGTTGGCGGTGTTCCTCCAAACCAAAAATTACAATAATCTTAGTCGGATCTACCAACAATCCATCCTTACAAATAATGTGCCCAAGTAAAGTTCCAAAAGGTGTAGCAAAGATACACTTCTTAATGTTAAGAGAGATGCTTAACTATCGACATCTTTCAAACATGAGCCTCAGATTATCATAGTGATCTTTAACCAGCCCATAAATAGTCCAATCATCTAGATAAACTTACAAGAATTTGTGAATGAATTCATCATTTGCCTACACAACTATACACAAGAATACCACCGGTGAATTCTCAAATCCAAATGGTATGAAGGAATATATAAACATTCCCTATTCGGTGGAGAATGTGGTCTTTTCCTTATCCTCATATGCAATGCGCACCTAGTGATATCCTTAGAACCCATCAAGAAAAGAGTATATTTCACGCCTTGTAACTCCCTTGAGGATATCCTCTATGAATGGTGTAGAAATGTATCATGAAACATGAGGAATTAAGTTCCCTATAATCTACACAAATCCTAATCCTCCCATCCTTCTTAATGTTAATAACCATAGGGCTAACCCACTCAAACTCCTCAATTGGTTAAATGATTCCATACTTAAGCATCTTATCAATTTCTTCTTTCACCTTTACGCGTAAATTCAGATTCATCATGTAAGGCCTCTTCCGAACTAGGCACATGCCTTATTTCAGCTTAATCTTCATCTCTCCCAATGAGGGGTATGCTCCTTTCAAATCATGGTAACCTCTTGGAAACAAACATTGAAATTCACTCAAAAGCTCAATGATCTTCGCTACCTCTCCTTCTGCACTCAATGTAGTCTCCAATAATGGCTTCCTTAGGTACATCCTCGGTGTTGATATTCACTTTATTTGTCTTCATTAGAGCATGGTGCACCCATTCCTTTTCATTTGTAGTATCAAGTACCTTGCGTACACCCTCTATGTGGCTAACATCCAAATTCTCCACCTCTTCATCATCAATAAGGTAGACTAACTTTCCTTTCTCTTTCTCCTTCTAGACATGGATCACTTTGCATCTCATCTATCTCCAGCACATCCACATGCACCTTAAGATCAAGTTCTCGAAGTAACTGGAACATGATCTCCTCTGCTTTTGCATTATCCCTTAACGTGATGCACTTCATAATCTACAGAGCCTCAAGGACTAGAGGTTTAGAAAAAAATAATCAAAGGTGTTAACCATACCTTAAGTCGTATCTCGCCATCTTCTAATTTCTTTCTTGAGCTCAACATGTACATACCACACCCGCAGGCATCTACGCATAGTTGAATAGAACTTATACACCCACAGAGATGGTGGTAAAGCATCCTAACCTTAATTCCATTGTCTTGTATAGTTATGAACGTGTACAAAAGTTGAAGTCTTCCCATTATACTCATATATAACTATAGGGACATTGTTGTGAGTAAACCTTGTTGAGAAGGTGTTTCTCACTTCTCACCACCAACAGTTATCTTTGTGTGTTGTCCACCAATGCACTATTATCCCGCGTAAAGGTTAAACCATCATATTCCTTCGATCACCTTAATTATTCCATTATTCCTCCATAGTATGCAAGAACGACTCTCAATTTTCTTCACCACTATACCTAGGTAATTAGGGTTTTCCCGAGCGCTTGACCATGCACAATCTAATCATTCTCAAGTTACTCTTCCTTCATCTCATGCTTGGCCATCTCATACGTTCCATGTGCCCAGCTATCACTAGCAATAATAGTAGTGTCACTTCTTGAGTGCATAATATCCCACCGAAGTATGCCTTTTTGGATGGTTTCATAGTCTCGGCGTCCTTCACTATGTACACATAAATTCTATTCAAATCTTATTCACTCACCATCTCGGTTTAGGGCACAACCTTCACATAATCTAGAGGGATGATTACGTGGTCATCCTTGTTTTTGAAACTGATATATCTCTTGTTGAAACATAGTTCATTATTGTTTGCGTAACACCAAGGATGCCCAAGTAATGCTAGAAAATTATCTTCTTCAGCTAGCTCAAATACTTCAAAATATCTAGTAAACTTGGCTCCTTGAATGATAATTAAAGCATTCTTCAAAACTCCAATAGGCATGGATCTTGTCTTGTTTGCCATATACAACACATTGGAAGATGACTACATTGGTGGTCTTCCCATCTGATTCCATGCATCCAAATTTAGGACATTCACCTCCACACATGTATCAATCAAATTTTTTTTCACTAGCCAACCATCAATCACTGTGTCCATTGTAATTTCCTTATCATACTCATGGTTCTGTGGTGATAGATTCGCATGAAGGATCTATCACTTGAGCTTAACTCTTGCATGTGGTACCTTCTCATGCATCCATTCTCCTAACATTGGGATGATATTCTCCTTCTGCAACATCTTACATACCTCCTTCAAATCATCTCGCATCCTTCATGGGAGCTCAACGTTCCTCATGTGTTCTCTCTCATTTGCATACTCCTTCAAGCATCGTATCTCACCTTGCAGATCTATGCTCGACCCCCATAGTCTCTTGGTATACCTCATTCTAATTAGGAGAATTTGGATACTTGGCATGCATAAATTATTCTCTCTTGATGAGTGATTTAGCTTTAAGAGGCTCACGCACGTGTGTCTGCTTCTACATATGTAGTAACCAACAAAGGTTGTGACTCGTGATTAGGTATATTCTTTGGATTCCATTTTTCAATCTTCGCGTGTTGTACCCTAATCATCCCCATGCCTTTGTCCTTCTTATTTTTCTTACACATGTTCTTATAAAGATCATGAAGTCCTCAACCTTATGATACTTTCCACAATACGTGTATACTAGATTCTATGAGCATTCGCGCTAGTAATGATCTAGAGATCCACAAGTGTAACAAGTTCCATGCGTAAATATTCCTCTACAACCACGACCTCTACTCTGATATCCACATCAAAATCCACCTTCGCCACTATGCCCTTAATTGGGCTGATCTTCTTGTACCTAAGAACTACTCGTCATAGTTTTTTCCATACTTCACCCCACGTGCCTCATGAATTTGATCTATCAACAAGCAATCCTTCGTAGCATGTGTGTGTGCATCATAAATCTTGCAGTACATGAATACATTCTTCATCATTGCATGTTGTAAGAGTGTAAAGTTATGGACATCATGATTCTTGTGGAAATTTTCACAAGACTGCGTAAAAGCGTTTATATAGTCCTACGTAGGAAGCTATCATTCATATGTCCTTCAACTTCATAGTTAGTACACCATAACCCACTACACATCTTTTGTGTTGAATTTTCAGATATCTTCTCCAATTTCTTAGCCATCACTTCTATATGTGTCGCAAGGAAAAGAATCACTCCAAAGTTAGCACTCTCAACCACTTTTGTGCGCAGAGTTACTTCTAGAGTATCATGTGGATCTGTATGTCATATGGGATAGGGCTCTTCAAAAATGAGTCAACAATCCTCCAACGAACCATTGTGCATGTTGACTTGAATGGATATCATAAGATAATTTGGACAAGAGAGTTTTAAAGTGTGCATCATACTCCCTTACACTTTCAGACAAACCTTGTTTAATATATTTCAATGCGCTGATACTTTGTTTTTCAAACTCGGAATGTGGAACTCAACTAGAAATGTGGTATGCAATGCATCATAATCCACCACGCCGGGTGTGAATCATACTTTATACACCAACTATCTCGCACGTCCCTAAAGTGTGGTGGAAAATTGGCTTTCCTTTCTATATGAGATTTTAATGCCCTTTTCTCTCCATAGTAACTCACACTTATGCACATGCTCAACAACATATTCCACATCTCTATACTCTAATAAGTGTAGAGAAATTTCACGTAAAAAAATTGAGGTGTCTAATGTTGTGGTTGTTGAGGCGATGTCTGTTGATATGGGTTCGTAGGTGGTGTCTGAGATTGATTCTGAGGTGTTTGTTGTGGGTGTGGAACCTACCCTATATTAGGACTAGGAACCACATCCCGAACCTCTACCAGGGTTTCCTTAATACGGTGGCTGACCTAAACCTCCTAAGCCTCCCACTCCGCCTGCTGCGTCATGTGGTCCTACAGACAAACTCCTTTGTGTCCCAATTATTATATTGAATTAAACACCAAATGTTTGCATTGTAGCACCACCTATAGAACTACTTCCAATGGTTTGTATGTCAATACTTTGTCCGGATGACATGCCAAAGAACAATCCTCCAAGTACACTTCCAAACACAGGTGCCTATTATGCTTCCATGGGCACGTTCCTAGTCTGATGCACTTCGTGAGTTAACATGAAATTATATCTACCTGTATCTACCTCTCCACGTGGGGATACTATACACATACCTTCACTACTATGCCCTTCAACAACTACCTCTAGATTTGGAACACCTTATGCAAGGGATAGGTAGGTAGGCTAGTTCGAGATGCACACCCGTGATCCTTGTTCTCTCCTTTTGTTGCACTCTCACTAGAAGCTAATAGGGTCTCTCTACTACCACACTTTCCCAATTTCAAGAGGACATGATGTTGCGGCTCTTTGTATTCCATGAGTATCTCAAAACCTTTGTGAGCCATCATTATTCTCAATAGTAGCACTACTTTCATCTCCCTCTCTCACGCATCATTATACTTAATTCATATTTCTCTCTCTTCCTTTCTTCCACTAGGTCCACTTTGCCATCCTTCTCTACACTGCTCTTTCCCCTACGCGTGGTGGGGATTTAGCTAGCCATAGGTAATCTTTCCAAACCCAATTCTATCTTCAAAATCTTATTGCTAAAGGTATCACACATAAGTAAGATCCTCTAGGCTCATGCAATAACTTGAACTCTGCTCTCCTTAGGGCATGGATACGTGGAAATTGTGTACTCCAAGGTATAATAATTTAATTAACTTAATTAAATTAATACCCATCCTCACAATATTCATTACTTAATTATTTTAATTAAGCTAATTTCCACCTCACCTAGACACCTCACCTAGCCACCTCACCCTAGACCTATTCTTGGCATGTTTCCATAACTAACAATAACTAAGTCTTACTTGCCTTAATGAGCTAAGATTTGGTCTAACCCTAAAATCAATCCCTAAAATATCTCTAACCACATTCCCACTCATTAGAAGGGAAGTTTCATTCTAATCCATGAGAATAAACTAACTAGGGCCCAAAAATTAGAAAGATCTACCCATTTTAGTAAACCTAGGGAATCCCACCTTAACCGACGCTAGTCACCCCCCTAAACTGACGCCAATCAACCCGAACCATCATTGGTTACCATTTATTCACCCAAACAACCTTGTTTTTGGGTTGGCACATTCTGAGAGAAAGGAAGGAGATCAGAGCTACATGCAAGTGAAAAACAAGCATCCTTTTACGCATCTAGACATCCAGAGCCATCACCAGGATCAATCATAGAGCCATTGCATTCATGGGAGCACTCCAGGAAATCACCGCTACAGTACCATACATGTATTCTCCGATCAACCACCTCCACCACTCAGCCATCAGATCCTTAACACAATAAGTATGGCCCTAACCAGTAGGGTTTATTTCAGTTAGTAATCTTTATTACTCATGTTATTAATCTATTCTTTGCATGCTTATTGCTTCATCACCCACTTTCCTGTGAACTCAAAAATCCCTTCACCCATATCACCAAATCACCTATCCTCACCTGATGTATACTTCTAGCATACCTAAGACCTCTACAGACCTCCCCATTCATTCTCCCAAACTTTATTTGACCTCAAATCACCCCTGCCATTTAATCTATTTGAGTTTCTTGTACCTCAACCATACCGATGCCGGTTATCCACAACCACCATCGGTTCGGTTCTACCTAAACCGGCATCGGTCACATTTAGCTGATGTCGGTCTCTGTGTTTTACACCTTGACCAAGAATAGACCCAACAATCACCCTACCAGTTGACCTAAATAACCCAGAATCAGACCCTGACTAGTCCCAATACCTTGACAGACACCTCACCTCTCAGATCCAACTATAGCCTAGCCTGTTGTGATTGGATTTTCTTATTGTACTTGAATGAGATACCTAAATCATATCAACTACAATAGGAATTTTTTTATTTCTCACATTAACTTGTTTTAAATAGTGGATTGATAACCGTCTAGGAAGTATCACACTTCCTAACTAGCATACACTAGGTAGTCCATTGTCATATATCATTTAACTATCTTTTTGTGGTCTTGTTTTCTATTACAGGTAGTTCCTCCTAGCCAAAAGGAAGCTCTCACATTCAGCTATGGATCAAGAAGTCAAAATGCACGCAACAACCATCAACCACCAACATTTAATAGGTATTCCTCCTTGGCCCTTACCCTTATCTATTTCATCATTTTGAAAAGGTAAAGAAAATGGTGAAACATTTTGGCACACCCGGTGGGACCCATCAAGGGTTATTTTGCATTTATTCATTCCTAGGTGAAATTTGTGTGTTTTTTTCCTTCAAAATCTTCCACATTAATTTTCTTCTTTGGAATCATTCTTCTTCTTTCTATTATCTAAAAACAATCATATTTTTGGTGCTTTAAAAAGAACATATCTTCCTTCCTTTTGCATTGCATTAGTGAAAGAGCATCCCTCTTCCTGTTCATCTCTTGCTACATCAATATCACACTTCGATTTGGGCTTAAAACACTTACATTGCATTCTGATTTGTTGCATTATTAGCTCACATTAAAACTGAGGGCAACCTATATGCTGGAAGTCATGCCCAACTGATGGTTGACACAAAGAATCATAGAAAGCACATTTTTCTCTCTCTCTGTGTGTCTTACCAAACTTGCAAAAATCAAATATACACATCTTTCTTAAACAACATCTTACCTGGGAACATCTATCAGTGATCACATGATCCGGTTGGCAGGTACTCCCATCTCATTTCCTTTGTCAAGTCATCATCTCAGAGGATGGCCCGCCCCCACCATAACATACCTAAAACCTCTCCTTTTAGATATCCTTTCTTCGTAGGATGCCTTCCCAACCAAAATATTTTGTTCTAAATACACAGTTTGGTCCTAAATAGCATAAGCTAAACAAACATAAGAAAATCATTGTTAGGATCATGCTTTTTCTTAGCATTCTTCTTGGTTTGTGTTTTGAGGTGTGAGACTACGACTCTCCATTTTTCTTCTTCCTTGCACACTCCACCATCGTAGTTGAGTATTCTAACTTTTTCTGAGTGTGTCAGGCCCCATATCCTCATTCTCATGGTTTCTGAGTTTGATTCTTCACTTAATTTAACTCACAAAACCAATTTTCTTCATTTCTTTCTAATTTCATCATACCGACGTCGATCATCCAGACCATCACCGCTCATCGCACACATCGACCTTCATCATTAAAAACCCTAACCGGTGTCGGCTTCTAGCTTTCTAGTTACTTTACCTAGAATAGCTTTCATCACTACTTTTTTTTATTTTTGGCCCTCAGGGCATCATCATATTTCTCCCCTATGTTGATACTTACTGTCATACATAGTTTTCACATATACACATCCAACATTCCTGTTTCATTTTTTTAGACTGTTTCTTCCATAGTGACCGGTATCGGTTTTAAAACCATCATCGGTGTTCCCCAACCATCACTAGTCATCCGACCACCATCATCGCTTTCCTCAACCATCACCGGTCAACCTCGACCACCATTGCGTTTCTGTTTCTATGTTTAATTTTTCAAAATCTAGACATTGACCAGATTCACCCCCTGACCCCATTATTCTCTATTTCTATTATTTTCTGTGTCATCTACAAAATACAATCTTACTAGGTCAACACTTGTTCACATGGTGTTGACTCACAGCTAGACTAACGCCCTCATATTCCATGCTAGTCATCAACCACTCCCACCTAGTCCCTCACCCTTCCATCCTAGTCACCCATGGATCCAACCTTACCTACCACCATTGTTGCTAGGTGATGAAAAGAGTTTGCACGACTCCTTGATTAGAATCCCGTGGCCTTACAGTTCTACCTTTCCCACTCTTCCACCCGAGACTCCTCTGGTCAGTTGATATATGACATGCATGTATCAATCTCTCCTACCCTTATTCCTTGCTTTACATCAACCCCTAATAATGTGGTGTTACCCTCACCTTTTCACCCTCGTAGTTTTGCAGCTAGGCCCCATACCCGCCATGACCAATGATGTCTGTAGTTTCACTCGCACCTGTCGTATCTTTTTCCCCTCATCAACCACCTAGACCATAACACAGTCTTACACCCATTGTCTCACAAATACCCATTGCAACACAACCACCCATGGTGTCAGGTAACCCATACTCCATTCCATAATATCATCCTCTCCATCCCACAAACACTTCCCCCAATCACTACCAAAGTCACGACGACCATCCCACCTACATACACCTACTATCAACAACCCCTATCTCGTTGTCACCCATTCTAGATATGTGCCTTCTATGTCGGTGCCTTATTCTCAACCTCCCTATCAGGTTCAATATCTCACCCCCTTATGCCACAAGAGTTTCCCTCCATCACAACCTACCAATGACCTCATCAAGTTGATGATGGAAAAGATGCAGACACTGGAAGCATCGGTTTCCGGCTCACGCAATTCCCTCACCTATGATGAAATTTGTAATGAGCCTATTCACCCATCCATTCCTATTCAACCATACCTCATACATTGGGAAATGCCAAAGTTCAACCACTTCAATAGCAAAGAGGATCCACAACAACATTTGTGGTCCTTTAAACATGGGTGTTACTTGATTGCCCATGATGACACTTTACTTTTGAGGACTTTCCCAATGTCCCTGATGGACCTGCATTAGACTGGTATAGTGGGCTACCAAGACATTCCATCTACTCATTCAATCAAGTAGCCCAGCCTTCTTAGACCACTTCTCTATTAATATTGTCAAGAAGGTTACCATGACTGATCTTTATTCCACACGATAGTATGATGATGAGTCTATCGCTGACTTTGTCGCTCGTTGCACAACCTAATCAATCAACTCACATTTCAACTACCTCAAACTGAACTCATAGAGTTTTTACTCGAGCCTGTGCTAGACACATCTCACCAACCCTACAGGTGCAAACCTTTTGCACTTTTGACGAGGCATTCACTATGGCACAAAAATTGGAAATCCATGCTATCAAAGAGAAGAAAATTCAACTTCATAACAAGAACATCACGTTCAAATCAAATGATGCTTCTTCATCTTCAAACCCCAAAAAACTATTCAAAACCCAAAGGGTCTTCCAATGTCATAGTTCTCAAAGCTGGTCCCCCTCATCAATCAAACTCAGCCAAACCCCTTCTAATCTCTCTCTCTATCCAAGCTTTCCAATTCAGATGGGAACAACGAAAATACACTTCCATAGGAGAATCTTATTCTTCTGTGTTGGAAAAGCTTGTTAAGGCTAGTGCCATTACCCTCCCACCTATAAAACCACATACTGGTTTTGACCCTGAGTGACCCATGCCCTCATGGTATAAGGAACATGACTTTTACAACTATCATCGTGTCAAAGGTCATAGCGACAATAACTGCATCACCTTCAAGAACATTGTCCAAGAAATGTTAGATAATGGAGATCTAGTCTTGATAGCCCAAATGCACCCACTAACCAAAACCTACACATCTTCAAGAAGCCATTCCCTAATCATGCCCCATCTTCCAACCAAGCTGGTGACACTTCAAACAATGATGGCAATGTTCGCGAGGTCCATGCTATTTTCGATGACATACCAGTTGCTTCCCAATTGCCTCATGTTCCTTCCATAGATGAGATCTTAGCCCGAGCTCCCCTACCTACACAAGAACCAATGTCATCTACTCCCCCACCCATGGAGACACCCCCTTCATTTTCTTCTTCACCCATGGAAGAGCCTATAATTAGCACGCCGCCTTTGACACCTCAAAATTCCGATCAGCATTATCAATGATACCTCTCCTACTCATAGAAGATGTAGGTCCACCACCTACACCAACACAAGGAGAGTCCACTTCACCTAGGTCCATCCTCCCTCTACCCATGGAGGATCCTATAGAAATACCACTACCTTTATATGACCAGTCACCATCGACTTTCAAGATCCCGCTGATCTACTTTCGGCTCTCTTACCCACAGAGTCCGAGGCTAGCCATTTCCTATATCTCAAACACATTTTATGGGGATTACCACTTGATCCACATCAACCCTCCTACATCATAGTACCATTCTCATGCTTGGCTGATCATCTGACTATGTCGATAGAGCCTTACTTTGGGGATGCCTTCTACTTCCTGTTTCAACACAAATGTAGTTTCATCTCGCTCGATACCTCCACTATCTATCCAAAAGTGTTTCGAGCCACCAAACCAAACACAATCATGACTATTGCAACACCTTCCACATCACCACCCTAGCCCAACTCACACCTCTGCCCATATCCCAACATACATCCACACCCAAATACCTACCCATGCCTATATCATCTACCTTACCTAAACCTATCACCACCTTAGGGGTCATACCGACAACTAGCCTTACTCACCCACCCATCAAATCAAACTAGATTTAGCCACATCTTCCAAAACTAACACTAAACTCAAACCATCCCCTAAAAAAAGACCCCAATCCTCCTAGAATCTCATACACCAACCTCTCCCACCACACCATTATCACCTTCACCCCTACCGTCCATCCTAGGACCTCACCCCTCGACCCTAGCAAAACAACCCCATCCACCGGTAAACCAAGAACAATAACAACCCACCTCCTCATCACGAACCTCTAATGTACCCAAGAGACTCACACAACCTCCGCCATCACCCGTAACCTTCTTACCACCCATACCACCACTACCATCCATAACTACCTCACTACCCATGACATTTTCTTCTCTTTCACTCACACCTCCTACCCAACCTACACCACCTACACCCACAACACCTCGATTACCCCCATGGGTAACCCATCCTCTTCCACCATCTTCTTTTCCCTCTACACCTCATACACATGTGTCACCTTTTCCCAAAAGGATGCAACCTAAAGCTAAAAATCCACTACCCTCCAATAAGGTAGTTAAACCAACAAAACTTTCCATTTCCAGTTCATCTACCATGCCCCTACCCAAGAAGATATGACCAACACCTAAGACCACACCACACACCAAATTAGTAGCCCAACCTACTCCCCCTATTGTAAAACCTCTTCCTCCACAATCAGCCATACCTACACCCAAACCCACATTCACCTCCCATTGTGATCCACTAGTGGGATCCTATGCCAAAATCTTAACCAATCTCCTCAAAACTTCCATCATCACATTACCACCCCTTAGACCTTATGACCCACTCAAACCCAAACCAAAAGGGTTTGATGAAACAAAAATTTACCTACCATCATGTGTCCAGACACATGATGTAGAGAACTATAAGGCTTTAAAAACCACTCTTGTCCAATTGTGTCCTCCTAAAGAAAACTTTGATGATGATGATCTTCTTGATGAGGACCCCATTTCACCTTCACCAATTTCCACAGATCCTCTCCCATCACCTACTCAACAACCAAGATCTCCACCCCCACAACTCTGGATCCATCCTCAGATTCAAAATTAACATGGTTCAGTATAAGAGAGTTGGCCAAACCACCACCCAAATGCCAATGCCCCTACTCATTTCACAAGGATCGTATCCCCCACTAGGGTTTTTCCCTCTCATGCCACTATACCTTCCATGACACACCCTCTTCATCCACCTCCCTCATATTAACATGATCAACATTACCACCCGTGCTTAGAAAGACAAAGGCAAAGAGAAAGCAAGTGGCCCATCAACCAACCTTGTACCCAATATACCATCCACACCCACACCCAAAGTCATCATTCGAGGTCCTGCATATCCCATTTCCGACGGGGTCACACATCACACAATGCTAAAACAACTACACCAATCCCCCCTCAAAATGTCTTTATATGACCTCATCCAGACCTCGAGTCACATCATCAAGCCCTCATGGAGGTCCTTCAATCTATCAAAGTCTTACCAAATGATCCCACACCCATAGCCTCCATCATTACCCCTCACCACGTAGCCTCTCTCACTAGGTCTTCACCTTCCTCTACACCTCCACCCACTCACCAAGTGGCCCCCTCGCTTTTGTAGATGAAGAGATCACTCCCTTCCAGTCCGATGACCCCAACCCCACTCTTTTCATCTCTTGTCTTTATCGATAATATATGCATATGACGTGTTATGATCGATGGTGGTGCTAGCATTAACATCATCTCCTCCCATGCATATGACCAAATGTAAATACCTTCCCATTACATGCATGGTAACCCCATTATGTTGCATTCCTTCAATGATGCCATGACCTCTACACTAGGTACCATTGTTCTCCATGTCCACGTAGGCCCCTACACCATCCCAGAAATTTTCTATGTCCTAAAAGGGGAGTTCCAGTATAACTTGCTTCTTGCTGACCTTGGATCCATGTTATGGGTTGTGTCCCTTCGATGTTACATCGATGCCTCAAATTTGAACACGAGGGACATAATTACACCATCCCTACCAACCCCTCACCTTTCAAGACCTGTAACATGCTATATCGACCCAATGATGTACTTATACCGGTCAAGGCATCTCGCCACCACAACCACTTCACCTCCACCCACGAGCCCATCCACCAAAATTACCACTTACTTCTACTACGTCTAACCTCGCTATCCCCACTACAGTAGTTGTAGCCTCTACCATTGCACCCCCTTCATCTAGTGAACCATCCATACCCACTACTCACATACCAACTACTGATCCCTTAGAAGGTGTTTTTCAATGCCTCACTCTAGGGGAATACCACCTATACAATATCGATACCTTCCTCACCCCACAAGAGTACGGAATCTTGTGTCAACATCCCAGTTATGACATTCACATCAGTGACATTTTCCTTATGGCCCTCCCCACCTTCACACCAACCTAACATATGGGGGACTTGATATGGCCACCTATAAACCCAAACCTCCATCCCAAACCCAACCATTTTCATCCGACCTACACTCCCTCACTAACCACCATTTCACTCACACTTTCCTCCACGTGCATGCATGGAAAGGATTTGGCTTCATTTTTTATGAACAAGGCCACCACACTATCATCTCCTATACCTCTCATAAACACAATGACCATAGTGGCATTGGTTTTGACACTCCACCCACCAAGAAGGTTCACATCGACCTTATATAGGATGAGAAATCTTCCCCTCTCATTCACCCACATTACCATCTTCACCCACGAGTCCATAGATCCTAAATCTATACCTCCTAAAAATTTTTTTTTCATAAACACCATTTCCTTGGGACCGCTGACCTATCAACGTGATGGTGAGGCTCCCTCTTCTCTCCCATTCCTATATCCTAACATGATCGATGATGATACACCTTCAATTAACATCGTTCAATGTCAGGATGATGAGTCCATCCTCACCTACCTTGGTGTAAGAAGACTCTTATATTCATCGGTCGTTACCCTCTGAGACATAAACCATGTTGAATGAATCACCATCAAATCAACATTAATACTCAGGATGACCCGCACATTCTAAAGATCATCCAATCCTTAGATGCTACTGAACAAGAAGCCTTCACCTCTTTCCTTCGGGACCATAGTAATGCATTTTCTTGGTCCTATGCCGATATGCCCGGTATTGACCCAAAAATCATGGTTCACAATATCATAACCATTCCTGATGCCAAACCCATCAAACAAAAGCTACGTGGAAAATGCATCCTCACATTGCTCTTCTAGTCAAAGAAGAGCTTCAACGCCTTCTCTCGATTTCCTTCATTCTACCCATTGATTATCCCCAATGGATTTCTAACATCGTTCCTATCACGAAGGTGATAGGGGGACTCTACATTTGCATGGATTTCCATGACCTCAACCTCACCTATCCCAAAGATGATTTCCCACTACTAGGCATTGACCAACTAGTTGATCTCACCATGGCCATGAAATGTTATCACTCATGGATGGTTTCTCGGGCTACAATCAAATATTACTAGCCCCAAAGGATCAACACAAGACTTCCTTCATCACCCCTTGGGGACTTTTTGCTATCGAGTCATGCCTTTTGGCCTCAAAAAATGCTGGTGCTACATATCAGTGAGCCATGACTTACATCTTCCATGACATCATGCATCACATATTGAGGATTACGTAGATGATCTTGCTTTCCAAATCCAAGCATCAACCAAACACCTACCCATTCTTAAAGTCATCTTTGACCACCTCATCAAATATTGTGTTCATCTTCAACCAAAAAGTGCATCTTTGTGGTACTTTCCGTAAAAAAATCCTAGGTTTCATCATTTCTTTGCATGGCATAGAAGTTGATCCTACTAAAGTCAAGGCTATTCTTGAAATGCCACCACCCACTAATCTCTCATCAACTTCACAGCCTACAAGGAAAGTTGCAATCAATTCATCATTTTATCTCGTAGCTTTCCACCATTGTCAACCATTCCATCATCTTCTCAAGAAAGATGTTTCATTCAAATGGGATGATGAATGCCATAAAGCCTTCAAGCCTTGAAACAATACCTACTTCAACCACCAGTGCTCATTCCTCCTAAGGATGACCAGCCCTTCTACCTATATATTTCCACCACTGACCATTCTCTAGGTGCCATGCTCACTCATCACAATGACCAACACCGAGAGCAAGTGGTTTATTACATAAGTCATACCCTTCTTGACTACGAAACTAGATATACCCACCAAAAAAATTTTTTGCCTAGCCTTAGTTTTCATCACCACCAAACTCCGCCATTACCTACTCAACCACAAAACCTTCATCATTACTAATACTAACCCATTACACTACATGTATGCCAAACCTTATCAAAATCAATGTGCCACACGCTGGCTTATGCTTCTAGCCAACCTCGACCTCAAATTCATCCATCAAAAAGTCCATCAAAGGCCAAACTATCACCGACCAATTGGCCAACACACCCATTTCCAGGGATCAACCCTCTAACTTTGACTTTCCAGATGAGTCTATTACTACCCTTTCCCTGGACGAACCCGCTTACCAAATGACACTCTTCTTCGATGGCTCCAAGTGTCAGCATGGGGGTGGGGCTGGTGTTATCCTCATTCCACTTGATGGTGAACCTATGCCTTTGTCTTTCAAACTTGATTTTGATTGTACAAACAATATTTTTGAATACGAAGCACTCGTATTGGGTCTTAGGTTGCTTATGCCTTAGATGTTAAGTCAATCAACATCTTTGGTGATTCTCAGTTGGTCATAAACCAAGTCAATGGTATATACCAATGTCATAATGAGATACTTCAAAAGTATAAGCATCATGTGGACATACTTTTAACCACCTTTGACCATTACACACTTCAAACCACCCCACATTCTACCAATAAATTTGTAGACACCATGGCCTGCTTGGCTTCTCAGATACCTGCTTCACCCTAACTCTAAAATCTTTGTCACCATACAAAGACTACAATCACCCTCTTATTTTCCTCATGAAGTCTACTCTATCGGAACACTGCTCCTGACCCAAGTGACCTTTGGTATAAGCAATATATAGACTATCTTTCCTTTCCATTTTACCCACCGATCTCACTCATAATGGACAATGTGCCTTTCTTAAAAGTGTCTCCCATTATGTCATCATGGGTGGTCTTCTATACAAATGTAGTTTTGACAACATTCTCTTGCGATGCCTTACAAGTTTTGAAATTCCTTACACCATTAAGGAAGTCCACGATGGAATTTGTGGAGGCCACTTTAGTGGTCTCACTGTCTCACAAAATGCATTCTTCACCTAGGCTATTACTAGCCAACCCTAAACCGTGACTATTGTGATTATGTCAAATGCTACATAAAATGCCAACAACATGCTAATCTCCATCACACCCCTAGTCATGCCTTATAGGTCACGCGAGACCTTTGGCCTTTCTCTCAATGGGGTTTGGATCTTGTTGGTGAGATCAACCCCCATTCTTCACAATGCCACCAATGGATCATAACCACTACTGAATATTACACTAAATGGGTAGAATCCATTCCCCTCATTTCCACCAAAGCTGAGAAAATATGTGAATTCATCAACCATCACATCATCTTGTCACTTGGTGTCCTCACCGTATTATCACGGATAATGGAAAACAATTCAAAAATAAAACCTTACGCAAACTATGCGATGCTTTTTTGGCATCCAACTTAGTTTCTCATCACCTTATTACCCACAAACCAATGGTCAAGCTAAATCAACCAATAAAACCTTGAACAAAATCCTTATGAAGGTGGTCAATGATACTAGGAAGGATTGGCATACACATTCCTTTCACCTTGTGGGCTTACCGCACTAGTATTCACACTTCGACTACTGCCACCCCCTTTCTCTAGTCTATGGTATTGAGGTTGTCTTACCTCTCGAAGTCCAGATTCCATCCCTCCACATCTCACTACAAGACATGCTCAACGATGATGAATTTCACTAGGATCATTTGGCAACTTGAATTATTAGATGAACATCATCTCAACGCTCTTGACCATCTCCAAATCTACCAAAAATGTATCAAATGCCTATGAAAAACATGTTCACGAATGAACCTTTCAAGTCAGTGACCTCGTCCTGAAGGAAAATCAACATGTAACCAAAGAGGAGAAAAGTAAATGGGGAAAATTTTCTCCTAATTGGCTTGGACCCTATATCATCACCCATGCCTATGGATCAGGTGCTTATCATTTGTCTTCACTCAAGGTAAACCCAAACTGAGCCCCTTAATGCCTTGCATCTTTGACCATTTTATTGTTGATATCAAGTCCTATATCACTTTCTGTCAATTGATCACTCATCCCTTGAGCATTGTTCACCTTCCATAATTACCCATTTTGAGGATCCACAACTAAACAAGAATCATGTGATTACCCATCACCTTTTAGCCTTGTCTTCAATATGAGTACCACGGCTCTAGCTCATAGCATGATTCTCATGGATACTTTTCATCTTCTTCAAGATGGAATCCCATGGTCATTCATCACTCAAACCACCTCTTTCACAGTTAACCTTTGTGTACTACGATCTTGTCTTCTAAATCAAGAACCTAATCATCCTCTATAATCTTGTCCATGACTTAAACGTCTAAAAACAAAAAGGATACAACTCCTTGAGTCAAACTTCCAAAAAAAGATGACTCCCTCAAAAGGGACATCTCTTCTTTATATTCTACCACTATCAATAGACTTCTCCCTCGAAGGACAACTATATACGGTCATTATCAAAATATAATAAATATTTAGAAGCTTCCCACATCGATCAACTTCACGAAGACCTCAAGGAGATAATATATTCATCCCATATAGACTTCCCACATCGATCAGTCTATTAAAAACAAACAAATCAAGAAAAAGATGAAATTTTCATCATGGACTTGCCTATTTTGGATTTTGGGTTTCTTGTTCCGAAATACACGTCATTGTTGTACACTAAGTTACGCTAAACCTCTCATTCTCACCTCCTTGTATTTTTCACCTAAATTCCTCGTTACTCAAGGGACTTGCCACAAACATGACATTTCATGATCATGTGACTTTTCTTCACCCTTAAAATAGTCCATTATGCAAGGCCTGTAGGGTCTTATGTTCATAGGCCCATCTAGGGTATGGTAGACTCATTAGGGTTCTTATCAATTAAGCAGCTCTTTTACCACCTCTTACCATTTACCTTCCTCATTACCTATTGATTATCCTATACAAGACCAGATCCTCGCCCATGTATTTAAAAATCAATCAACCATACCTACAACCTAAACTCAATCATGCCTATGACCTACATCACCCATGCCTAACACCTATCAGACCATTCCACTATTTCACCCTAATCTTCCCTAGCTTATGGGAGAACTACATCGGCCTGAGGTCCCTTTTCACCGGGACTATGTAGGCAACACTCCGAGGGCATGGGGCCCTTGGAGGATAGCTCACCACTCTCTCTACCCTAACCAATTCCCTCTTCCCCTTTTCTATTCACATTTTACCCTAGTTAGTTTCCTTTTTATATCAATAATTGGAAATTAAACCAAACAAACAACAATTTCTTAACATCTTTACCATTCATTTTTTCTACCATTTCTTTACCATTATCATGCATTTTACTACAACACATCTTAACATGATCCAAATCATCATTAATTACACAAATTAATGAATTAAAAACTCAACCAACCTCAACTCAACCATACCTAAACCAACCTAAACTCAACCATACCTAAGTCAACCTGACTCAATCCATGCCTATGACCTGACTCCATCCATGCCTATGACCTGACTCCATCCATGCCTATGACCCACTCACCATGCCTACCTATGACTCACTCCATCATGCCATGACCTACTCCACCATGCCTACACGACCCTGACTCCATCATACTTAATTCACCTAGTTTCCATCACATACACAAATAATAATGGAAATTAAAACAAGTACACCATCCATAGTATAAATATCATCATCTATAAATCATGACATTTGTGTATACATACATATGTACATAGATACAAATGAATACAAAAATCTCAAAAACCCTCATGTACATCCTCACCATCTTCGGCACGTAGGCCGGTATATGATCAAAATCAATCAACTCTCATATACATCCTCACTCTCTTCTAGCATGCAGCCGGTGTATATCAAAAATAAAACAACTACATCAAAATGGAGGTCCACATGGCTATCAGGCATCATCCCACCGGATATCCTCCATCTCTATCTCCCTGATCTCCTCCTCCTCTCCTATACGGTGGCTTGCTAACATCTCACCACCCATCATGGGTCGTGGCTAGGTCCTACTGGTACATCACCTAGGACTAGCCTCCATGAACTAGTGGCCTCACCCTGACCCTATCTCGGGGCTTGCCCCCTCGTGCTCTCTCCACACCTGTGTGGGTGTGTGACTGGTCCTCTCACTCGAGGCCTCATGTTGTGCCTCAGTACTCTCATAGGATAGAAAATCTATCCATGCCCATCAAAATATCCTGATAATACCTAGCCTCACCTAGGGCATCCTCACAATCTAGCTATGGGTACTGTCTGTGGTGGCCCCATTGGCCTCTGACCCTTGTCCCATGTGCTTGTGCCTATCCTAAGGGACCTTGTCCCACTCCTACCTATATCTGGGTCTAAAGAGTCACAACCTATGCTTGTGCAAGTGGCCAACTGGCCCTACAAACTTATAACCTACACCTATAGGGTGGCCACCTATATCCCATCACCATCACCACCTTATGTGGGTGCCTGTCCCTATGCTATATCTCGGCCTCGTAAACTGCCACATATGCCTCTAAAAAGTGGCCACCTGTGCCTCTGCACCTATCAACTACCCCTGCACCATCCCCAGCTATGTAATCAAGGTAGCCACCTGCCCCTATGTAGGGCATCCCTCTAAAAATGATGGTGGCTAAATCCGGCTGCCCCACCTCGGCAGGTACTCACTCAGGTGTGTGCACCCACCACCGCTATATCTCTTAGTCACCCCCCGCATCATCGATCCATCTATCTCTCACCTTCTCCTCCTCCTACCTATAGGCACTATCTGGGCCAGGTAGGGCAGAGGCAACAACCTCTCCACGTCATCCCTCCTATACTATGGGAAGGGTGGAGGTATATCCTACGTAGCAGCCCAAACTATCATCTAACCCTATCTCTACGGGTATCATCTCATGCTCTCTGGCACATCACCCCTCTATCCATCTAGAGTAGCTACAATCCATCTAGCTCCTCATCCATCTACTCTGTATGATGGAAAACCAACATATGGTCTCCAAATGATGTCTACGCTAGAAACCCTCCAATAAACGCCTATAGTAGGTGACATCATGCATCGCCCTACCCACTCGATGCTCTCCCATAATAGGACCCATCACCTATAACCCACTCGAACCAAACCTAGCTCAAATGCATCATCCCGGGCATACCAACTGGATGCACACACACAATGTGCTCATATGCCCAATAATGAAGTAGAAAGGTGCAACACAAGCTTGAACCTCCAAAGCCACCCATATGCCCATAACTCCCTGTATAGCTACACTAGGAATGTTGGCACCCATGCAAAATGGGTCTGGTCTATCACCATATCATGCAGACCCCATCAATGATCATGGGAATCTCCCACCCTCTGCATCTGGCAGTGCAAAGCAACGAGATACCTCCATCAACAACACAACTAGCCTAGTCTCCTCTAGACGAGCCAAGTACATCTCCCCATAGCTCATGTTGGCACTATGAAACCTCATCTCCACCAACCCCTCACCAAATACTATCAACATCAACTCCTCAGATGCCTCTGAGGAGATCAAATATACTGTGCCCCCACTATCGGCAATAACACAGATCTCGTACACATCCTCTCTGGTGACCGTGATCTCACCATCAGTAGATGGAATGTGTTGGTCACTAAATCCCATCTGCGATGAGGGAAACCATCAAACTCAGCTTCCAGACTACATGCCGGTAGCATCTGACCCCAATCAATCAGGCCAACCTCGACAACATGCCACCAATCCTCGGCTATCACACCTCCTCGAACCATCACGAGTAGGGGCTGGCACCTATCTCACATCCACAGCTGATCTCTCACCTGCATCCAACAAAACATCACATTAATACACCTTGATCATACCCATAATCACTCTTGACACTTCACCTACACCTATTACCCTCCCTCTTTTTCCCCTCACAACTTACCTTCTTATCACATATTCTATCTACCCACCCCAACCCTCACCCACTATCGATCATACCATACCTCTTTCAACCTCTTACCCATGCTCTATTTTTCATCACCACAATCTTTTTTTTTCCCACTATCTATCTCACCCAACCACCCTAGGGCTCTTTTGGCCCCTTTTTCTCCACATGATGACCAGTACCGGTTACTCCTAACCAACCACGGTCTCTCCCAAACTAGCATCAATCACCTTATCTATGATCGGTATACATCTCTCTCAACACCACCGACGTCGCCACCCCTTGACCGATGTCAATCACTACATCACAAAAATCCACGACACCCAAAACCCCTTTTTCCTAAAACACTCCCTTCTTCTCACCCATTCCTACCTAACTCTACCCTCAACTCCTCCCCACCCCTCGTACACCTAACCACACCTCTCCCCATTCCTATTTTACCCAATTTTCCTTCCCAAATTCAAATCCCCTTTTCCCCCAAAAGCCCGTATTCCTTCCCTAACCTATATACCCAATCTACCTCCCAAACCAATGCAAGAGATTGAATCTTACCTCATCGCTTCTACCATCTCCATGGTGGCACATCAGGCCACTACACCGGTGGTCCACCCAATCCCTCTCCCACCTCTACCATGTCCAATCACCAAATCCAATCCTCCTGACCTCCACCCAATCACAATCATCCCCCTGTGCTCGTGAACCCATCTACCTAGCTCCTCTAACCAACCGATCCCTCCACCTCAGTAGGATATCATCCCTCATCTTTTCCTCCCGAAAAAGCACAACTCATTCAATGCTCTGTCATTTTCACAAAATCCAAACCATACAAATGAATCCATCTTATACGGATTTTTTTTTTTTTATATACCCACGTCGACCTGACCAACGTCGGTTATACCTAAATCGACATCGGTCATGTGCCCTAGACACATCATGGTCGGTTATACCTGCATCGACATCGGTCATCTGTCCCCCAATAAACCATGATCGGCTTACCTCGACTATCATCACTACACGTTATGATGATGACATCGATTTCCTATCATACTCTTGCCCCTACCCTTTCCCCATTTCTACCCAACAACTTAACCAACCCAGCCATCGTTTTGACCTTACCCACCCTTATTACAACCAACCTCCATGCCTACCTTACCTATACTTGTCCTTAATTACATTTTGGGACTTGTTATTTTACCCATACCTCAGCCCTACCCATGTCATGACCTAGCTACTTGACCTGAAACATTGTTAGTAACCTGTGAACTCATGTGCTCACTATACCTTGCACATTGTTACCCATGTTGTTTGACCTAATGACCTTACTTTTCCTATTATCATGTGACCATTTATCCTAACCCAACCTTTGGTGTACCGGAACATACCTAAACGTTCCTACACCTGACCTACGAAGTGCTTCCACACCATATCCTATACCTTGATACCTAATCACCTCAACCTTGTTTGGATAAACCTATCAACATTTAGACAATGTAGAGTTTGCATGCTCTTCAACCTGGTACCATGTTGTAGTTTATACATGTGTGTGTGTTTTGACTATTACTACCTTTGACCTTAGCCCATTACCTAGATTACCCGATTGGACCTTTACCCCATTACCCCCATTGTCCACCTTCCTCTTCATCACATTCACCTTTTATCAAACCACTCACCGATTCTATCTTCTACCACATCAGTTCCTAGTTTGAGGGGGATCACCTTCACCCACACATGGGGCAACCACATCTTATTTTTTCAACGTCACTTACCAATACAAGCTACGCAAAAAAAGGGGCAAAATGTAGACACCAAAATTGGGTCACACTCCCCTTGGTCCCTTGTCAAATAACCAACTCAAGCATACTCATCTAACCATGGCCCCTTCCACCCCAAATTAATATTAATTTAATTAACTTAATTAAATTAATACCCATCCTCACAATATTCATTACTTAATTATTTTAATTAAGCTAATTTCCACCTCACCTAGACACCTCACCCAGCCACCTCACCCTAGACCTATTCTTGGCATGTTTCCATAACTAACAATAACTAAGTCTTACTTGCCTTAATGAGCTAAGATTTGGTCTAACCCTAAAATCAATCCCTAAAATCTCTCTAACCACATTCCCACTCATTAGAAGGGAAGTTTTCATTCTAATCCATGAGAATAAACTAATTGGGCCCAAGAAATTAGAAAGATCTACCCATTTTAGTAAACCTAGGGAATCCCACCTTAACCGATGCCGGTCACCCCTAAACCGATGCTGTCAACCTGGAACCATCATCGTTAGTTACCATTTATTCACCCAAATAGCCTTGTTTTTGGGTTGGCACATTCTGAGAGCAAGGAAGGAGATCAGAGCTGCATGCAAGTGAAACAAGCATCCTTTTACGCATCTAGACATCCAGAGCCATCACCAGATCAATCATAGAGCCATTGCATTCATGGGAGCACTCCAGAAATCACCGCTACAGTACCATACATGTATTCTCCAATCAACCACCTCCACCACTCAGCCATCATATCCTTAACACAGTAAGTATGGCCCTAACCTATAGGGTTTATTTCAGTTAGTAATCTTTATTACTCCTATTATTAATCTGTTCTTCGCATGCTTATTGCTTCATCACCCACTTTCCTATGTGAACTCAAAAATCCCTTCACCCATATCACCAAATCACCTATCCTCACCTGTTGTATACTTCTTGAGCATACCTAAGACCTCTACAGACCTCCCCATTCATTCTCCCAAACTTTATTTGACCTCAGATCACCCCTGTCATTTAATCTATTTGAGTTTCTTTTACCTCGACCATACCGACGCCGGTTATCCACAACCGCCATCGGTTCTACCTAAACCGGCATCGGTCACATTTAGCCGATGTCAGTCTCTGTTTTACACCTTGACCAAGAATAGACCCAACAATCACCCTACCAGTTGACCTAAATAACCTAGAATCAGACCCTAACCAGTCCCAGTACTTGACAGACACCTCACCTCTCAGATCCAACTATAGCCTAGCCTGTTGTGATTGGATTTTCTTATTGTACTTGAATGAGATACCTAAATCATATCAACTACAATAGGAATTTGTTTATTTCTCACATTAACTTGTTTTAAACAATGGATTGATACAAATCTAGAAGTATCATATCTAGGAAGTATCACACTTCCTCTATTACGAAACTAGCATACGCTAGGCAAAAGTCCACATCATATATCATTTAACTATATTATAACTATAGCAATTTGGAAACACATATAATAAGGAAGATAATCAATATAAACAAGAACCAAGATCAACTGCATCATTATAACACCATCTTCAGATACATCAACTACCATTATCCAACCACAATTATCCATTAGAAACCAAAATTCATTACATAACAAAAAAGATGAATACATATAATTAGTCATTCCAACAGTATGCAAGACCATGCACGTAAACATTAGAACTTGACTTTGTAACAAACATCATACTCTATTCTTGCACACATGGTCTACAGATTTCTAGATATCTCACATATCCTCCTCTCTCTTTACAAAGACATACATCATATATATATATAGGGGTGGGGTCTTGCCCTTCCTTGCCCATGGACTTTCCTAATAATAGGTGTGTACTCAAAATATCCTGCATGCTTTACATTCTTAAAAATAGCCATGTGTATAAAGCTTGCATGCTTTTACATCCTCTGCTAATAATATATTAACCTAATTATAATACTTGCTTTAATCATATAATTAGCTTGGCACTGTGCATGATCTTCTTTTGTCTCTGCATGTACTTTTCCCAAATTTGGCTTCCTTTGTGTGTGTCCCAAGTTATCCTTCTTTTGTCTAATTATAAACCTTACTTGGATGTCACTCCTCCTCTGCTTCCTTATTTTTAGCCACACCTTCGGAAAATCAGCTAAGTCATTAGCTTTGCTTTCCCACATGTGAACCTTTGCGCGATGTTCCATCCTATACGCGACCGCCCCTTCATGCACCTCTTGTGTGCGGCTCCACACTTTGCTTGCGCATGGTTAATACTTAGCTAATTTTCTCTCTCAACATCTACAACATGAAAAAATTATCTATTTTTATGTAGAAATGACATGTGCTAAACATAGCACTACATCGATTCGTGGCGTGACTCAGTCCCATGTCCAATGACGATGGCTTTCCTTACCGCAGCTTGTTTTAGGTTAACCATGTTTGGAATAATCATTAAACATCGTGTCCCATGCTACTAAGAAAGATGAACATGCGTGCCAATATTTATGGGTTACGTGTGACGTGTCTCTGCCACATTGAGTCATCATATCGATCCTTTTGCCGTTTTGATGGGTATGCATATTCAATGCATAGATATTATGTGGGTTCCATTAAGCTAAGATGGTGCATTTTGTATAAAGTATAGCCATGGGCACAAATAATGGGGTGTCTGTTTCCTACTTATCATAATGTTCCATATCCTAACTTACACCAAAATTCCTAGCCCCAAACTAAGTGTATCTTCATCAAATTATTCTTTCCTCCAATGCATCCTATAAAAGTGGTCACCAAACTCCCAAATTCACCTTCAAGTTCTTGTGGGTACAAATAAAATTTTAAAATAATGGACATCGGTGGCATCAAAAAGATGTGTGTCAATTTTTTCATCTATTTTTATTCTTATTCTTCTTGGTTGGAGTTTGTACTAATGGCTACACTGGTAAGTGGGTCTTGAAGAATATCACCCATCTAGAATTTTTTTGGCGTTGATTAGAAGGATGATTTTATTCATAAATTTATGTAGCTTAATCAATCACATTTGGCTATTAGAGGCAAAAGAGAGGGAGTGCTAAGGAAATGTAATTTGTTCAGGGGATCATGGGTGCAAGATAATTCCCATCCTCTTTATAGAAGTGGGAACGCCTTTATGTCTACTATAAGCTAATCTGTAGATTAAATGGAACATAGGATGGTGGTTATGAAAATGGAGATGACAACCACATGGTTGTAGCATGCCTAGGTAAACTAAAACCTATGAAATTCCTTCCATTTTTGTTTTTAGTTTGTGCTTTCATGTTCTTGATCTTTTTCCTATAAATTTGTTAACCTCAAGTTTTAAATAATATGTATTTCACCGATTAATTTATTTTAGTAGATGATATTAACATAATGAACATACCATATAATTACTATTCATAACTGGAAGTTAATGATATATAATCCTAATTTTGGAAATGTAAATTTGTAGTAGTAGGCCCAGGAGTGCACATAACCCTGAATATGGGTGGGAAGAGAAGGCTATGAAAAGGCAACGACTATGTTTTATACAAAATGCACCAACTCCCATCCAAATTACATAGCAAACACATTCGAAGATATCAAAGCTCAATAAAACAAAGAATTACACAACAGAACATTTGTGCAAGAAGGTGTGGATTGAAAACAAAACCACTTTGGATGTCGTGCAAATGTTTGCAAAAAAAATCCACAAATATTTTTAAACTACCCAAATAGGGTCATACTTTTTTCAAATCCAAAATCAGTAATATGAAAAAAATAGCCATTTTTAGTAGAAATAGGATGGGAGAAACAAAGCCTTACCTCGTATGATGACGTGACTCCTTCCTCCATCCTCTGTCCAATGGCGATGGCTTTCCAAAATGGTGTTATAGATTTCCTCACTTACTACCTTCCTCGTGATCTTTCGTAATTGGCACAGCAAGAAGATGTTCGCAAAAAGGAATGGATGAAACTGTCGTTGTTTTGGGTTAAACAGGGTTCAAATTATCATTAAACGACATGTCCCTATTGCCAAATGACGTCGGACGTACGTACCAATATTTATGGATTGTATGCAATGTGTCACTACCAACATTGAATCATCATGCCAAAGTCTTTTGTTGTGATGATGGGTATGCATGTTCTATGCATATATATTATAACGATGTTATGGGGTTTCCATCATACTTGTATGGCACATTTTGTATAGAATATAATTGATTTTAAATGTCAAATCTAACATTAAAGACTATACACATGTAATTTTATGAATTTAGATTTTAAAAAATTAAATAAAACAATGCTACAATAAGGTCTCTAATATGTCAAATCGATATTGACCAAACATGGATATGTAATTAATAAAATAACATTAGAAAATTTAAGATTTGAGTAAAAATCAGTACCTGGTTTACTTATGATTGCTGGGTTGGTATTCCCGCCGGAGGGAGGAACTACTAATGTGACGTCTTACCAATATTTCGTGAATAAATAATACCAGACACCTTGTTTAAAAAAAAAAAATCAATGATAGGGACTGACAGCATAATACTTTCCCTGCAGAGTGTTTAGACGTTTTTAGTCATTTTAGATGTCAAAATATGACAGTCATGACTGAGAGTTAAATATATAATCTAAATTTCAAAGTTACAAATATATTCAAAATGTGACTGTCATATTAAATAGATAAATATAACATAAATGAAAACAAAATTTTTGGAATTTAAATAGAATAAAAATAATAGAATTATATTAATATATATTTTATTGATAAAATAAAACATCTAGTAATGTTGATTTTTAATTAGTTTTGTTTGATTTTTTTTTAAAATTTATTTGATTTCTTGTTTAGCTGTATTTTATTAATTTTGATTTGTAATTGGTTTATTTATTTTTTTATTTGTTCGATTTCTTACAAATAAAGATTGGATATTAAGACTATGTATTTGATTTGGGATTTTGCAAGAAACGTGAAATTAGAAGATACAAGTCTTGAAGTTGAAAGTTGGAAATGGAACTCATTTTCTACACAATTGCAAGTTTACACTAAATTAGTCATTTCTATCGTTTTCTTCAAATTTACTTGTAAATTGTAAATTGTTTTCTTCAATTTTACTTTTAAATTGTAATTTGAAATTTTCTTTTAATTTTCTCCTAAACTTTAATGATAGTTATGGATCTTTAAATTGATTAGTAGAACACTACTTTTTTGGCAAAAAAATGAATATTTGAAAAACTATGAAATTAATTGATCCAATCTATTCTTCCAAATTACATAAAAGTCACATAACAATAAAAGAAAATTAAAAATAACACCAACATCCATATAAAATTTAACTCAATTTATGTATTTTATATTAGTTTTATTAAAAAAATTGATATGCATATTAATTTTTTAATGATATAATTTGCTAGACCGCCAAACAATTTTACTATGACATGTAACATTGAACGTCAAAATCCAGCACAAGCGAGGGACACCCTTCCGTGTCGACTGTGAACGAGTCTTTGGACCGTGACAGGCTCTCCCAAAATAAAAAGGAGGTGGACCACATAAAATCACATTACAGGCTTTGATTCCGCGTATTTTCTATCAACTACCATAGGAGACTCCGCATTGCAGATCGTCAAATTCCACGCCTGCACTAGAATTTTTGACCGTCGATTCGCAGTCCTTTCATACAAAAACTAATACCCCGTGCCCCGGCCGTTTTTTTATTTTTATTTTTTGGGGATCTACAGTCGGTTTTTACCCGAAATAAAGAAATGAATACTGTCGAATGATTTCGGCGAGAATTAGAAAGAAAGAATGATCTCGCAGCTACGTCAGACAATCGTTACACGGTTTTATCCGTGCAGGTCACGGATTTAAGCTTTTTCTGGGGGAATCGATTTGGCGTCCAATCGATATTGATTTTGCCGTTTTTCGCTTAGCACACCTTGCAACAACATCGCAGATAAAGACAAGCCCTAAATATTTACTATCCGTCAATAAACTGAACAATCTTTACCGACGCAACTTCGACCGTTAAACGACGGAAAATGTTTATGCCTACCAAGCTTAAACCAGATTAACTGCTAAGACTTCGAACCAGAAAAAATATGTCAGAATCAAATAGAATTAATCTTTTTGGATTCTCCAATTGGAAGCTCTTCGAGATTTGTATTTACATTCAATCTTTACTGAACGCAATTTCGGAAACAAATGAGGCAAAAAAATCTAACAAATTGCAGAAAAATTGGCTTTCTATGAGCAGATCTGAGACAATTGCCAGTCATCTTCGCCGTCGAAAGGCGGGGGAAGATTGAGATCGAAGAGATGAAACCTCACCGCAGAAGGCGGCTCTGACTCCGCCTCGGTTTCGGCGTCTACGACAGCTGACGAAGAATCACAATCGCTGTGAGCATTAGGCTTCTGGAATACTTCTTCCACTTTCTCGTCACAAGATGTCTGTCTGAAAACAAGATCCTCTTTCGCGAATCCAAACAAGAAAAGCTGTTTTACAGGAGGAATGTGAGAAGGAGAAAGGGAAACGCCGGTCTCCATTGCAGGCAAGTGCAGGGCGCTTCTTTGGCTGGTAACTGCCGAGGAGAAAGAGGAGGCGAAATTAAGTTTAGCCTTTGAACCTTTGAAAGAAATGGCAGCAGAATCGTAAGCCCTGGCGGCGTCCTCAGCGGTGTTGAAGGTGCCGAGCCAGAGTCTTTGTTTCTTGACAGGGTCTCTGATCTCTGCGGCGTATCGACCCCAGGGCCTCTTCCTCACTCCCCTGTAATGAACTTGTAACCCGTTAGTCCTGGAAGCCATTACTTAGCACAAGAAGCACTTGCAGAAGTGAATCAAGAAAAAACAGAGAAATGGAAGGGTGGAGGTCGGTTTGGAGAGGGGGCGAGACATTTATAGGAAAGAGAGAAGGAAGACGTCACGAAAACGAGAAGCAGTGCAAAAGCGGCCGTTGGTTTGACTGGTGGACTCCGCCTTTGGGCGGCAGTGGACACGGCGGCTGTGTGTTAAGCGCGTCTCGGCGTTAATTTCACGGGGGTTTTTTTTTTTATTGAGGCGACCGAGTACGAGCTACGGAAGAGAATGTTTCGCTTGTTACTACTTAAGGGGTTCCTATTTTCACGCGTACTAATAAAAATATAAATAGAATAAAATAATGGAGGAGTATTTGGGCTTTACCTATAATCCTATACCAATTAAAAATATTTCATGTCTCTCTCCCCATAAAGAACCACTTCTTCCATGCGAAGTATCACAATAATTATTTTCAGAGGATCACGTTATTAGCGAAGATTCATCTTAATGGTGCAAGTGCAAATCTACCTTTAAACTACAATGCCATCTAAGTTCATTTGAGTACATGTGCCACAATTCGCTGGAAGGCACGTGCGTGAGGGCGTAGCTTGTGCGTGACCTTTGAAAGCAAAAGAATTCAAATTCATATTGTTTGTCCGATAGAAATAGACAAAGATTCACTTAACCCGTAGTTCAAAGTGTAAAGACAACTCAATTGTATCGAGTTGTGTTATGATTGTGAATGTGTTTAAGAACATTTGCACTTTATCTTGCATAGAGGGTCGGGACACATTGGATGCCATATAGGTAGCTTGTGGCCTTGAGACAATATTTGAAGTAGGTGGGCCTTGTGACTATATAAGATTTCTCCTACATTTGTGCCACATGAGGTAAACTAGTTGAAAACGACACTTATACTTGAGAGAGTTAACAATCTAAGATATGTGGATATAATGGTATAACATATCTCATTTGTGAGATTGTCGATTTAATATAAATTGAATTAAATCTTTAATTTCAAAGTAACTACTTTGTAACAAATGATATTATGGTAATTATGTACATTATGCACAAGCAATAAGCATTCAACAATGTAAAACCCTAAGCAAATGAAGGGGGAGATGACTTAGTTGATTATGCGCAACATGGGAGTGACTTGAACCGAGGATCTGCTAGCAGGACTAGAAATAGTGTCATCAAGACTCAATGAGGATTCAGAACCCTATAAATGTGTGTAGACAAGAGAGCCCACGGGAGGACAAGAGCGTCCCCCGGTGCTAGTGAATGATTTAGGCGCATGTGTCCGCTCGGATGCTTGGACTCGGTCTTTTTTTGGGTTGGAGGAGCTTCATTGTTAGTCTCTCTTTATTGCTCTAGTTTTTCTCTTAGATCGCCGGTCCTACTTGTAACTCCGCAAAATAAATGTCTACCTGTACATGCCCACAAACCACATCAAATCTAATAAAAAGATGCAGAATGTGGAGCCGGACCGACTTAATGGTCACCCGAAGAGTGAACTTACAATTGAGTGTTGCACTACATCTTAGACTCCATGTAGTTCTTTGTGCTTGTGTGTGTAATGATGCCCTAGGTTGTCCTTGTGCAAGTTACATGATGATAGCGAGCTAGATGTAGATTGTACCAAGTATGTAGAATGTGTGTGATGGAATAGAATGAACTCCTCTCCTATGTTGTGTATGTAGAATAATGCAGCGCTTGTGCCTTATATGGATGTGTTAGATGTATGCCTTGTAATGCTCTTGCACCTTTGTGCAAGCTTAGGTGATAACAAATAATGCTTATAGTGGTTGGCCTCTTATTTGAGAGCAATAAGTATATATATGATTCCCTTGTTTGAATTTCATAATTGACAACTGAATGGCCGACCCACAGTTTTAAAAGGTGATCAAAAGGTGAAAAGGACCCAAAAGAGTATAGAAGAAGATAAAGAAATACTAGAGTACCCATGAGGGACAGGAGTGCCTAGACGCTTCCATCTTGACTAGGCGCTAGTGTCTGAGGTCATCAAAAGATAAATTAGTTAAGTGTTGACAGAGTTGTAAAATGTGTAAATCCAGAAATTTTAAAAGACAAGAATCAAAAGACCCAAAAGAGTTGTCAACCACTAGTTTTCTTGCTTAGGAATCATGTATACATTAGTATGATTTATGACCTAGAAATGTACCCAAGTGCATAGATTTTGTGTCTACATTTTCCCCCACTTTATGTTGTTGAGTGAATACTCGATAGTATAAAGTAGATATAAGATGTGTACCTTGTGATTCGAGAGAAGAGTGTATCCGATAGACTGCCAAGTGGACAACTAGCAATGTGAAGCATGAAGTGATCACAATGTGAA
This sequence comes from Taxus wallichiana var. yunnanensis, assembly GCA_018340775.1. Lineage (NCBI taxonomy): Eukaryota > Viridiplantae > Streptophyta > Pinopsida > Cupressales > Taxaceae > Taxus > Taxus wallichiana. The sequence continues at coordinate 782,939,864 of CM031238.1, forward strand.
GTGTGGGAACTAGGAAAGGGAGGTAGACCCTAGGGGTGAAGTGTATGAGTTAGTAGTGTGTTGTTGGAGTTTGTGCTTGTAGATGTGAGTTGTTTCTTGTAAGGACATACCTACAAAAGAAGAGTGGAAGAGTAGTCAAATTCTTATATGTGAAAAATCGGAGTATTCAAAAGTAGTGTGTAAAAGTAGTAGTTAAGGAAAGAGTGCACTTGATGTATAAGAGAGTATAGGATAGAATCCTATTTGTTTTGGAGGCGTTGTTGGATTTGAGTGTCTTATTGTCGAAGGTTAGGTTTTTAGGCGATCTCATGCCAAGAGTGAGTTTTTTAGGTGATCTCACAAAGAACAAGTTTTTGGGCGATCTCACGCCAACATAATAGTGTTGGGGAGAGAGGTCTATTTTTCTCTCCTTCTATGACGCTTCTCAAAGTGCCACTGCAGATTGGCACGTCCCGATTTGTAACCAAATTGAAAGCGTATTGTAACCAAATTACAATTGATTGAATGAATTATGTAACCAAAGCTAAGTGACTGATATTGTAGATCCGTACTATGAATTTTCGGACTATGTGTGAATTAAGAAATTGTCTATTTTTTCCCCAAGACACAAGCACCTCGGTGGGAAATAGGCACCCACCGCACCTTTCTCTACTCGGAAGATAGTGTCTCTGCTATGATCCAAATCTGATTCTAGACCACTCTGTAACTTTGTGCCTTTTCCAATTCTATAGTGTAATTTTCTATTCTGGAGCTTTGTGTTGTTAGGAGGGTGATTTGTTCACCCAATAGTTGCCTCCCTCATTTAGGGTTTGTGTGAATATTGTAGGAGGAAGCAGCCCAAATGAGAGGACTCAAACTAATATGCGTATATAAGATTGGATACTGTTGGGGGTATGGGATTGTAGACACAAAATCACACACTTGGGTACATTTCTAGGTCCTAAAAGCATACCAACATTAAAATGGTTCATAAGTAAGAAAACTAGTAATTGATAACTATCTTTCACCTCTTTTCTTTATTTCTTGCTCTCTTTGGTCTTGCACACCCTATAGCCAAGTCAAAATTTTATTGATTTATCTTTTATGGATTCGCATACACCAATGCCCGACCAGATAGAAGTGCACAGCGCCCATGTCCCCTTTGGGAGCTCCTAATCCTTTCTCACCTTACTCGCTTCTTTTGGGTCTCTTTTATCTTTTGGACATCTTTTTCACTTATGGGTCGGCCTTTCAATTGTCAATTATGAAATTCAAACAAAGGAATTATATAAACACATAGTTATGTGTTCAAAATGAGGACCAAGCACTAAGCATCACTATCATCACCTAACCTTGCATTCAAAATACACCTAAAGCACTCAAAAACATCCATCTAACATCCATTCAAGTGACAAAGGATTACATACTCTGCATACACAACATAGGAAGGGGAAGTTCATTCTATTCCATCCACACATTCTGTTGCATTTCTCCATTTTAGCTACAGCTCGCTATCAAGTGCAACTTGCACAAGGGCATCCTAGGGCACCATTATTACACACACACACACACACACACACACACACACACACACACACACACACACACACACACACACACACACACAACACACACACACACACAAGAACTACATGGAGTTTGAGATGCAGTGTAGTGTTCGATCATAAGCTCACTCTCAAGGTGACTATTGGGGTAAGTGCGACTCCCGATTTACATCTTTATTTTTAGGTTTGATGTGGTTTTTGGGCTTATGCAGGTGAACTCTTCTTTTGTAGGTTATAGGTTCCTTCGGTGATCATAGTGCGACTATCAGTGATTAACGAGAGAACAATAGCGAAGACCTTACGACACACCATAAATTAGATCTCGGAGCTTTTTCATAGTCATGGGCACCCAAATCCGATCATCAATGCCGAGATGCCCCTGTCCTTCCATGGGTGCCCCCCTGCCCATCCTTGTTCGTAAGTTGTAAAATTTACAGAGATCAATAACAATGCTATGTGCATATTGTTCACCACTTCTCCCCGCCCGATCAGTTCCAAATTGTGAGAAAATCAGCTAAGTCCTCTCTCCTTCTATGCTAAGGGTTTCATAGTTTAAATCTTAGTGTGTTTGTGTCATTTTTATATTTCAATATTTATACATCATTTATTTCCGTAGTGACTCTTCAATATTATATTTAATTTAGCTTAAATTAAATCATTTGGTGAAACCATCGCTCGCACCCAACCTAGCTTCTAGGCATTTTATCATATTTTTAACACGGCCGAAACTTATCCCCACTTTACATGATGAAGACCTCCATGATTTGCAAGCTCATCTTGTCAAACATCTGCATGACCTAGATCTTATTTTATTTTCTTCTCATGAGGAGGCCACTAATCTAGCCGAGCTTAACCCTCTCACCTTTAATATTGTTTCCATTCCTATTTCAAAACAACCTCCCTCTTCTACCCTTCCACTTACTTCTATCATTCCCATGTTCATTCCTACTCTTACCAACCATTTCACTGCACCTCTTATTTCTCACACTTGGAAAGTCACTTCTTCTGCACTCAAGACATAGCTTCTTTATATCAGGATCTGCAAATTCAAATCTATCAACTACAACAGCTACTTCACACTCCTCTTCATCTCTTGATTCCTCTTTACTACTTCACACCCCTTTTGCATCCTCCATTTCTTCTTATCCACTTCCTCCAAAAAATTTCACCCTTAAGATGCCCACCCTCAATGGCCATGGTGACCCTCGAGAGCATATCATATATTTCCATGTGGCATGTCTTGATTATGTGGATGATCATACATTGCTAGCTAATTTATTTCCTAGGAGTCTTCAATATTATGCCATGTGTTGGTTTTATGATCTACCTATTCATTCGGTAACTTATTTTACACATCTAGCCAATGCTTTTCTTGCTCACTTTTCCATCAATATTGGCACCAAGATATCTTATGCACAACTCGCTCAAATCAAACAAAGATCTAATGAACATCTAGTTGACTATGTTTTACGTTACAAAAATAATCTAGCTAAGATGACCAATGTACTTGCTGATTCTGAATTACAAGATCTTTTGTTTAAAGCCTCTTACCACCACTTCAGGAGAGTGTTATCTTTGAGACCTCTCCTTCCTTTGATCAATTTTTTCATATGCTCAAAATGCGTGAAGTCAAAATCCTCTCTATGGGAAAATTAAATTATCATGATTCTCCTCAATCTTCTTCTAATAAATTTCAAGCTAAATCAACATTCAAGCCATCTCTTAATCCTACCGAAGCAAAGGTAACCATTAATGTCGTCTCTCCACCTGGAAAAGATTCAATGACAACCTCCAAAGTGTACTTTCACCAAATTACCATATGCACCTCAATTTCTATTGCCTCAACTTCTTGAAATCAATTTAATCACTCTTCCACCGCCACTCAATCTTGATCCATCTCGCCCCGTGGCCACAATTATGATGAAAATGCTAAATATGACTATCATCAATGCATTGGGAATTCTAAGGATCGATGTTTTGAACTCGGAATCTCATTCAAGATCTTATTGACTATAATTCACTTGAGCTCCTTGCACCATTTTCTTCTAAACCGGTCAATGATAACATAAATCTAAAAATCTTTAATGACCCTTTGCCTAAGAATGACACACAAGCTCATGGTTCTTTTGTTAATCATACAAATCGATTTGTGCCCCCTCCTTCATCAATGCCCCTTGATTTCCTTGTATCTTATTCTAATGCATAACCACCAACCATTTCATTCTCAGATCATGATTATCATGCTACATTCACTTCTGATTCTTTACACATCAATGCTTATATTGGTTCATATACTATCAATAACACCATGATCTATCCATTGTCTCCTATTAGTGTGTGCTCTATTATACTTCTCATAGCTATCAAATGTCTAATATATAATATCACATATCCATTTCCTAACTCTTTTAGGCTACATCAAATTTCCCATTACTATTGGGCCTCTTACCATGTTTATGCCATTTGTTGTGGCATATTCAATCAAAGGTTATGACACACTCTTAGCTCTTCCTTGGCTCCGCATTGCTCAAGCTATTCCCTCCATGAATCATTTGTTTTATAATTTCATTCACAATAAAAAAATTATCACTATTAAAGGTGTTCCACCATGTACACCATTTCCTAAACCTAGTATTGATGACACCCTTCCACTAGTTACAACATCCAGGCCTCCAAGACCTCTCAAATCTAAGCCACATTCAAGTACCTAGTTCTCCTATTCACACATGTCCTACTTCACAAATTTGTCATGGTCATCAGTCCACTAGCCCATCTAGTTAGTTTAGGTATCCTTCTTGGGAAGCCCCTTCACATAGGTGTTCACCACCTCCTTCACCACATAGGTCTCCTTTACATGTACGTCATTAATCTCATACTCCTTCAATCTTAGAGCATCGTTACATGCCTTTCTCTCCTCGGATATTGGGTGGAGGGACATTTCCCTTCACTATCATGGGATAGCCTTCTATCCTTCTCGGACACTGGGAGCATCATGATTTCTTCCCCTCTCCTAGCATCATTAGTTTTCTATGGTATGTATTATCACACTTTGTGCTTCACACTTAATATTTCTCCATATTCTTACGCATCTTGATACACACCATGTATTTTCATTACCCTATGATGCACTCTAGTTCCATGGTTCATACTTGACTGTTGAGGGTCTAAATCTGAAATGAACCTCACATCACTCACACTTTTCACACTCTATGCTTCATGATCTATCTTTCTAGCACACATTCTCAAACCAGTTCCTCGATGATGCACACTTGTTATATGGTTCATTATTTATTATTGAGGGGTATTTTATAAATGAAACTCATCCCATACTCATCCACATATGTGAGGGGCATGTTACACCTATTAAATTCACATTGCATACCATTCCATCACACTCATACACTACATATTGCATATCTTGGTTGCACTTACTCTTGCTTTCTTATACTTACATGATGCACTTTACTTACTATGCTAGTCAAATACTCAGTATGTCATTATATTTATCATATACACATGTGCATTCACTTGGTCTCTATTTGTGAATGCAGATCTCTTACAAATTTTCACATGTTGCAATGATGCTCAACATTGTATCCAATCCAATCCCATAGAGGCTTTGGGGGCATCTACCATTACTACTCTCACACATTATAGGTGTTATTGTTTCATTATTGACTACTTCTTATCCTTACTATCATATTAATTTCCATTGATACATACATGCTTTGACATACTTTTTATCTTTCTAACATGCTAACAAGTGCTTCATGTACAAATTTTTCCTTGCAAGACTATATACCACCATGATTTTATGATACATTATTGCTTGTCATTTTTTGTTATTGTTTACTATTGTTTGTGGGATATGCCCCATGTCTTACTTGATCACTATTTTATTACTTTTGGCTACTCCGGCCCTAATTGTCTTATGACATTGTGAGTGATGTCCCATATTTGAAACATGATAAATTCACTTTGTCCACTTTGTTTACATACTTACTTGATTACATTGTCTTCTATTGCGTGTTTGTTACTTTTTCTACTAATGCATGTTCCTAGCCACTTTGTTTGCATGTGCCTTGTTTTCTACTATGTACATCTCCTACCCCTTACAAAGATACAATACAACAAAGCATCGGTCCTCTCTTTTGGACCACACACTCCTACAGTTGTTGCATGCACCCCAAATGAGGGGGGATATATTGGGTGAACAAATCATCCCTATAACAACTCAGAGCTACGATTAAATTCATCACACTACATAACCAACACAGAAAAATAGTCACAGAATGCCCCAAAATCAGATATGAGACAAAATCACAACACAAACACCAATGCCTAGACTCGATAAGAACGCATGGGCACATGTGTCCTCCTTGGCACTAATGTGCTAGGGGCATACACCGTCAACTTATCGATCAACATAGTTCATAGAAGCCTCCAGATCAGTTCTATAGTTACAAGCACAATCCTTTAGTTACAACATGCATGCAATCTCCTACAATCAATTTCAATAAGAATAATTAGTACAATCGAGATCTAATTTGGAAAAATATAGGACAACAAGAACAAAGAAGGAACATACCATCTGCAATGGTGCTTGTCGAGAAGATTCATAGAAGGAGAGTAACACTAGACCTCTCTCCCAAACACTTTCTCTTTGGCATGAGATCGCCCAAAAACTTGCTTTTGGTGTGAGATCACCCAAAAACTCGTGGTTCACAACATTTTTAGGACACTTTTATATCATATTACACTCTTTTACATCAGTGCACACTTTCCTTTACACACTTTTACATAATTTTACATACTTATGCACATTTTTCTCTGATTTATCATACATAGGACTTTGATTACATTCTTTCTCTTGTTTTGGAAGTCCATCCTTACAAGAAGATTCAACCACAAGCTACAACAACATGGTACAATACCTACGCTTCACCCCTAGGGTCACTTTCCTTTCCTAGTCTCCACACTTCACTTGTCTACTTGGCACACATTTCTTCGCATGCTCTACAAAATCATAAGGTACACATCTCTTATCTTCTTTATATTATGAAGTATTCACTCAACAACATAAATTGGGGGAAATGTAGACACAAAATCACACACTTGGGTACATTTATAGGTCCTAAAAGCATACTAGCATTCATATGATTCCTAAGCAAGAAAACTAGTAATTGATGACTATTTTTACTTCTTTTCTTTTTTTCTTGCTTTCTCTTTGGTCTTACACCCTACAACTAAATCATAATTTTACTAATTAATATTTTATGGCTTCTAAACCAACTCCTAGCTAAGACAGAAGCACATAGGTGCCCCTAACCCTTTTTTACATTACACACTTCTTTTGGGTATCTTTTATCTTTTAGGCATCATTTTTAGTTATGGTTTATCCTTCCAGGTTGTCAATTATGAAATTCAAACAAGGGAATCATATAAATATATATTTATGTGTTCAAATTTAAGGACCTAAGACTAAGCATTATTACTATCACCTAAGCTTGCATTCAAAAGACACCTAAATCACTCAAAAGAATCCATCTATCATTCATTCAAGGGGTGAGGGACTACATTATTTGCATACACACCATAGGAAGGGGAAGTTCATTATATTCCATCCACACATTCTATTACCTTGCTACATTGTAGATACAAACCGCTATCAAGTGCAACTTGCACAAGAGCATCATTCTCACACACACTCACAAGAACTACATGGAGTTTGAGATGTAGTGCACTTTGCTCGATCATAAGTTCACTCTCGGGGTGATCTTCGAGGTTAGTCTGACTCCCCACTATGCATCTTTATTTTTGGGTTTGATGTGGTTTGTGGGCTCATATAGGTGGACTCTTCTTTTGCGGAGTTATAGGTACCTTCGCGATCATAATGTGACTATCATGTGATTAAAAAAGAATAATAGTGAAGACCTTGCAAACAATCCATAAAGTAGATCTGGAGATTTTTCATCACGAGCCCTTAGATCTGGTCGTCGCCCAGACGCCCCTTTCTGTTATGGGCACCCCAACCTTGTTCGTAAGTTGCAAAATTTACATAGATCAATAAAATGGTTACTTTCATCCTATTCATGACTTCTCCCTACCCAAATTAGCTCTAGATTGTGCAGGGAATCTGCTAATTCCTCTTTCCTTCTTCTTTTCTAAGGTTTTTTTATATTTGAAATATTAGCTTGCTTTTTTCATTTCTATATTTCTGTATTTATACATAATTTATTTTAGTATCGAATCTTCAATATTATATTTAATTCAACTTAAATTAAATCGGGATGTGCATGGTAGAAACCAAGGAACTTGCAATAGAAGATAATGTAAAAATAACTATGAAGACAAGAGGGACCGCAAAAAGTGGGTTTCGAGACATGATACAATGCTCACAATGCCATAAGACAATCGGGTCGTAGCGGCCTTAAGAAAATAATGATCAAGGAAGAAAAAGCGACATATCCCGTAAATAATAGCATACAATAACAAGTAAAAAGTGATAGATAATCATGGTTATATAGAGTCAAGTGCAAGGAAAATGCTACACATGAAGCACCTATTAGCATGTTATAAAGATAAGTAGTACGAAAAAGCATGTGTAGATCAGAAAACGTAAGTGCTAGTGCCCAAAATTTGTGAAAATTGTAAAAATAGGACCTATGATGTGTAGAGTAGGAGAGTAGTAAAGGTAGCTACCCCTAGGATCCTTAATGAGACTGGTAAGGAATAGTGTCTAGAATCATACATCATGTAAGAATATGTAAAATTCATGCATTCACTTCAAGATACCACGTGAACGTGCATGTGTGTATAGAAAAAGATAATGACATACTAAGTATCGGTGCGGGTGCATCAAGAGTGGTCATATAAGTGTCATGTCTTGGGATGAGGTCTAGGGTGTTTAGGAACAAGTATTATCATTTTACTTCCAAAATATTGTCTTTCAAATATTCAAACTTCACATTATGTGTAAAATTTGAAATAAGGCCTATTAGTGCATATAGGGCCAAAATTGTGTAAATAAGCTCAGGAGGGCTTATCCTCATGTGTGACCAAGTTTAGTAGATGAGTTTTGTGCTATTAAAGTCTTTTTTTAAATCTAGAAATGGTTGAAATATCCTAGGAAGTAGTTGAGTAAAGCTAGGGGTAGCTTGTTATTATGTGTCTAAGATAGATTTTTTATTTTAATATGTAATTCTCTCAAAAATATGAGTGTGAAAAAGGTAATGGATCATTACTAAAGAAATGAAGAAGGTTTTAATTGAAGTTATAATATAATTTTGCAATAATTTCCATATTTCCCCCATACAAACAAAGTGTAAGCTCTATTCAATTTGAGAGCATGTATGAAGACAGTAAGCTTAGGATAAGTTTCAAGTATTTGTGAAGGATGAAAAATGTGAGTAGGGGTCCATGGAGTATCACCAATTTTTATAGCCTTGAAGTCCATTATGGTTACTCAGTAGATTGAGATTTTCCCTCTTGGGCCTAGACTAGAGCAAGGAATATCCACGAGCTCAATCCATCAAAAATAGATGAAAATTTAGGGACCTCTCTGTCTAAGTGGGAGTTAGAATCTTGTCAAGTCTCAATTCATAACTCACACGTTTGAAATAGTTATACCTCTTTTACCAACCCCGATTGTACAGGAATAATGGAAAGGAATATTGGATGCATGCATGAGTAAACAAGTGGATAAATCTCTAAATTTCTTCATGGATCATGTTTGAGGTATGGATAATGTGTTTTAATCATCTTCTAGGTGAAATTAAGACCTAGGAGACTCACTATTATACCTACAAGATTGTAAGAGACCTAATTAGGCCTAAATGAGCCCTAGGACGTTTAAAGAAGTACCATTCGTACAAGGAGTAGTGGTTGATCTTCATACATGAGAGAGGTCTTCACAAAGGGTCTTATAATCAGTCATAAGAAAGTGAAGTTGTTTCAAGAATATTAGAGATACACTGGCATTTGGGTATAAGAAGGGCTACTAGGATATTAAGCTTGTTTGAAGGAACCCAATACAAATTCAAGGACAAGGGCGAGTCGAGGTATAGATATATCATAGCAAGTTAGAGTAAGTGCTTCATGGATGTTGGGAGTGAGACCAAGCCCTCAACACAATATTGTACTATACAACCATTTCTAGTCTATTAGGCTAGTCAAGAGAAGAATGTTGATGAAGAAAACTCGGAGGTGAATTATGAAGCAAGAGTGTGAACAATATTGCAGGGATAGTAGACTGTTTAGGAGAAGAGGTTTGACTTATTGGATTCAGTGAAGTAACATAATTGGTCCTAGATATAATCATGATGGTAAATTATATGCATTGACAGTGGAGTATGGAGATGGAGCATATGTATGGACAAGGTGACGTGTGTGATGGGGTTAACAAGTGAATGAATGAAGTTTGAGGTGGCACAGTGGATGTGGTGCATATTGAAAACAAGGTGTGAAGTTATAGGGTAGGCTAGAGGGGTGATGATCTCATAAATACATGAGACTTTCTCAGAGGAAACTACACCAAGATGTATAGTGTTAAAAGAGTTGATAAGAAGACAAGGCTTGAGTAGAGTATAGTGTCCATAAAAGTGACTGATACAAAAAGAATAGGAGGGCAAATAAAGCCAAGGTATGAATCTCATGTTCTTGTTCACATATGCTTGAATGAGTCTATATAGTGGAATGCACCTATGACATATACTATGTGCAAACAAATATTTACATCAAATAAGTGCCTTTAGATAGATCCTCAAGAAAGGGAATGGAGAAGAGACATGCATGTTAAGATGATGGTGAATTAAGCACAAACAAATTCAAATAAAGATAACCCTTGCACCATTTTGGTATCAGAGCCCGATTTAAAGGCTATAAATGATATTAGAATAATAATGGCACAATTACACTCAAGGATGTAGAACAAGTAGGAAAATATTCTTCAAGAGATGATGGGGCAATTTGATCATATGAAGATACAAATGGAGGAAAGAATGGGTACTCTGGAGCACCTTGTTAGAGAGAGAATGCCATTATTAGAGTGCAACAACAAGGAAGAGTCTACAAGCCATTTAAGGGAAGAATGCAAGTCTTTTGGACAAATTCAAGAAGGTATGCTTGTGTTTAGTGATGTGAATGCAAATAGAGATAGTTGTGTAAATGCTAGAGATGTGAATGCAAGTTGTAATGATGTAAAATGCCCTAAGAAAACTAAAAATGGGAAATTATTTAGACCAGATCAATTATATAGGAGAAATGAGAGAATGAAGAGTGAATATCTTTTGATGAAGAGAGTCTTGGAGCAGCCAAGAGGTAAAAAGACATATTTAAGAAGACAAGACACAAATATGAGTCAGAGAAGGAACTTATTCAAAACTAGATGCAAGTCTGGAGGAAAGGTATGTGATGTCATCATAGATGGAGGAAGCACTGACAATGTTGTGTCAGAATACATGGTGAAGAAGCTGGGATTGAGAATACTTCCACATCCAAATCCTTACTACATTTCATGGGTGCAACAAAGTCATAACATCCTGGTAAGTGAGCAAAGCATAGTTGATTTTCAAATTGGATCATATAGAGATACAATATTATGTGATGTTCTACCTATAGATGTTTTCCATTTGCTCTTAGGTAGACCTTGGCAATTTGACAGGCAAGCCAAGCATGATGGAAAACAAATGTTTACAAATTCTGTAAAGGTGGAGTTGAGCATAGTCTCATACCCTTGAAGGGTGAAGCAGGTGATGAAAGAGGAAGTGTCATGTTAATGACCATGAGGAAGTATTTGCATGAAATAATGCAACAGGTGAAAGAGATAAAGACAATAAAAGAATTGTCTCCTTGTGATGAGTTGTGGATGAGGAGAGAAGCACCAAGAAAGGTGTTTGGTGACCAAGAAGCTGGTCACATGAAGAAGATGACAGTAGAGAGAGGTTATGGGAAAGGAAAAGAGATGGTGGATCAAAATACCACCTTGAAAGAGCATTAAATTTCTTAAATGAAGAAAAAACAAGGAAAGAAGCTATGAAAGAAGAAGGTATGAAGGTCAAGAGACCATTGAGTTTACTAACTAACAATATGTGGGCATGTTTATATGCAGGTAAAACTCATAAAATGTTGAGTTTTAGTGAACATGTAGGTAAAAAAGTGATGAATTTGATGCCATTGTAAGGAAATAAGACCAACTTGGTCCTAAGTATGATGAAGATGAAGGATTTGATACTCTAGCCTTGAAAGAAGAGTTACAAAAGCTAGAATAAATGTTTGAGTTCATGAAAAACCAACATGTAGGTGAAGGACAATCAAGTGAACATGAAGAACTCATGAAGGAGATCCATGAGGAAGACCAAGCCAAAAAGATGAAGACTACCATACAAACTAAGGAGTTTAAGAAATATTGTAAGAAAAGTAGTAGAGGATGCCTTTAAAGGCATATAAAGATAAAGAAGCACCTCCACAAGAGGTCAAACAAGCATGGGAGAAAGAAAATTATTGTCAGCCCATCATCAAGCAAGAATAAGAAGCAACGGTTATGTGCAAAGAGCAAGACAAACAATGCATAGTGAAGAAAGAAGGTCAAGAACAAACAAAGGTTGAAGCAACTCAAGAAGAAGCAAGTGACCAAAATTAAGGAAATAGAGGAGCCATAAATGAATAGGAAATACTTTTGAAAGAATTGTACTTCTTTAATTATGGATGAAGATTAATGTACTAGTGGAGTGGAGAATTCATTTACAGTCAACCAAACAACAAGTAGAGTTACTTCTTGAGGAAGAGGACCAAGGTTTCAATATATGTAGGTTTTCAATCAGAGAGCATGGATCAGAGGTGAGTCATAATAAGACAATTCACGTTACTCATTCTTACAACGAGACTATGCCCAAGTAATTATTCAAAAATAGTTACGTAGGAACCAAGCTACTATGGGAAAAGGACACAAGTATGGAATGGAAAGCATAATCTCAGGTTGCAATGAACAATGCTTTGGTTTAATGAGTAATTATTGTGAAGATTTGAGTGGAGAGAGGTCTGTAAGAAGACATGAGAGCAACATATAGAGGAGGAAAAGTCAAAAGGTGGAAATAGAACATGATTCCAAGGAAGGATTGGAACATGGAGTTGAAGTTGGAACCCAAGGTAAAGAAATGCCTTTTAACAAGAAACAATATGACACCTCCACCTTAAGGCAAAGAATAACTTTCATATAGTCCCTACCAGGTGTCCATATGCAAATAATGAGGAAGAAAGCAAAGGTAAGGTATAAATGTGGAGCTCAAGAGTATACTCACATGCATGAGTGGGTAGTACAAGTATCTATTGAAGTTAGAAAGACTAAGAAGGAAAAAAAGTTGAGTTGGCACAAGAAGAATACAAAACACCAAAAAGGAAGAAAAGTGAAGATGAAAAAAATTCAATCACTTGGAAAAACTAAAGGTAATACAATCAAGAAAGTGAAATGAGGGATTAAATCATGCAAGCTAGATAGATAGCAATTAGTCAAGTAAGAACCTATGTGACAAGAGAATCATAGAAAGAAAGAAAAGAACATACAAATCAAGCAAGTACAAGAGAAAGAAGACCTAAAGCATGAATAAAAGGAGCATAAGCAAGCTTGAAGAAGACACGCACAACTATACAAGCAAGAAAGAAACAAGAAAAAAGTGACCAACAAGCAGGGATTTGAACTAGAAGCTCAATTTTCTTCTTAAGGGTAGAATGATGCAGGTACAACAAAGAGTGGTCATATAAGTATCATGTTTTGGGATGAGGTCTAGGGTGTTTAGGGACAAGTATTATCATTTTCCCTCCAAAATATTGTCTTTCAAATATTCAAACTTGGCATTTTGTGTAAAATCCTAAATAACACCTATTAGTACATATAGGGCCAAAATTGTGTAAATAAAGTTTGGAGGGCTTATCCTCACGTGTGACCAAGTTTAATAGATGGGTTTTGAGTTGTTAAAGTCTTTTCTAAAGATAGAAATGGTTGAGATATCATAGAAAGTATTGGAGTAAGGCTAGGGGTAGTTTGTTCTTATGTGTTTATGATAGATTTTTGATCTTAAAGATGAGTGTGACAAAGGTAATGGAGCATGAATAAAGAAATGAATAAGGTTTTAATCTAAGCTATAGTGTATTTTTTCAAGAATTTCCATGTTTTCCCCATACAAACAATGTAAGCTTTGTTCACGCCGAGAGCATGTATGAAGACAATAAGCTTAGGAGAAGTTTCAAGGATCTGTGAAGGATGCAAAAGGTGAGTAGGGGTCCATGGAGTATCACCAAATTTTTACAACCCTTGAAGTCCATTATGGTTACATGTAGACTGATTTTTTCCCTCAAGGGCCTAGACTAGGGACAAGGATATCTAGAGTTCAAACCATCGAAAATAGATGAAACTTTAGGGACCTCTCTGTCTAAATGTGATTTATAATCTTGTCAAGTCTCAATTCATAACTCACACGTGTGAAATAGTTATACCTTTTTTACCGATCCACGGTTGTACAGAACAATGGGAAGGAAGAATTGGATGCATGCATGAGTAAATAAGTGGATCAAGCTCTAAGTTTCATCATGGAGCATGTTGGAGGTATGGAGAAGGTGTTTCAATCATCTTCCAGGTGAAATTAGACCTAGGAGACTCACTGTTATACCTACAGGCTTGCAAGAGACCTAATTAGGCCTAAATGAGCCCTATGATAGTTAAGGAAGTACCATTCCGTACAAAGGAGTAGTGGTTGATCTCCATACATGAGAGAGGTCTCCATAAAGGGTCTTATAATCAGTAATAATAAATTGAAGTTGTTTCAGAATATTGGAAATACACTGGAATTTGGGTTTAAGAAGGGCTACTAGGATATTAAGCTTGTTTGAAGGAACCCAAGACAAATTCAAGGACAAGGGAAGAGTTAGAGGTCTAGACACATCATAGCAAGTCAAACTAAGTGCTTCATGGATGTTGGGAGTGAAACCAAGCCCTTAACACAATATTGGACTATACAACCATTTCTAGTCTATTAGGCTAGTCAAGAGAAGAATGTTGATGAAGAAGAACTCAGAGGTGAAGTATGAACCAAGAGTGTGAACAATATTGCAGGGATAGTAGAATGTTTAGGAGCATAGGTTTGACCTATTGGAGTCATGAAGTTACAACATTGGTCCTAGATATAATCATGATGGTAAAGTATATGCATTGATAGTGGAGTATGGAGATGGAGCATATGTATGGACAAGGTGAAGTGTGTGATGGGATTAGCAAGTGAATGAATGAAGTCTGAGGTGGTACAGTGGATGGAGTGCATAGTGAAAACAGGGCGTGAAGTTATAGGGTAGGATAGAGGGGTGATGATCTCATAAGTACATGAGAATCACTTAGAGGAAACTAAACTAAGAAGTATAGTGTTAAACGAGTTGATAAACAAGTCGGACTAAGTGCTTCATGGATGTTGGGAGTGAAACCAAGCCCCTAGCACAATATTGGACTATACAACCATTTCTAGTCTATTAGGCTAGTCAAGAAAAGAATGTTGATGAAGAAAAATCGAGGTGAAGCATGAACCAAGAGTCTCGAATAATATTACAAGGATAGCGAGAATGTTTAGGAGCAGAGGTTTGACTTATTGGAGTCATGATGTGATAACATTGGTCCTAGATATAATCATGATGGTATATGCATTGATAGTGGAGTATGGAGATGGAGCATATGTATGGAAAAGGTGAAGTGTGTAGTGGGATTAACAAGTGAATGAATGAAGTTTGAGGCGGTACAGAGGATGGAGTGCATATTTAAAACTAGGTGTGAAGTTCTAGGGTAGGATAGAGGGTGATGATATCATAAATACATGAGACTTACTCGGAGGAAACTACGCTAAGAATTATAGTTTTAAAAGAGTTGATAAGAAGACAAGGCTTGAGCAGAGTATAGTGTCCATAAAAGGGACGATACAAAATAGAGTAGGAGAGAAACTAAAGCCAAGGTATGAATTTCATGTTCTTATTCACATATGCTTGAATGATTCTATATAGTGGAATGCACCTATAGCATATACTATGTGCAAACAAATATCTACATCAAATAAGTTCTTTTCGATAGATCCTCAAGCAAGGGAATGAAGAAGAGACATGCATGCTAAGATGATGGTGAATTAAGCACAAACAAAGTCAAATAAAGAAGACCCTTGCACCAAGATCCAACCGGAATTGGAAATAAAGTGTAACATGTAAGTAGTATGAGATAACAAGAGTAAAGACAACTAAGATGTGTAGATGTCGTGTGCATGTGATGGTGTGCTACGATATGTAAAATGTTTAGATTAGAGGAGCCTTGTTTCCCCCATCATAATGTGTGTGAGATGAGGTTCATTTATGAATGATCCCTCAATGGAAAAAGTATGAACCATAGAACAACAACATGTCATCGGTAATAAAGATAAAGTATGTGTACCAAAGATTTGTAATGCTCATAAATATAGGCATGAAGCACATAACATGAGAGATAGAGAGAGAGTATTCATGATATGACAAGTGAGGTGCATTTATGAATTATGACCTCATAATTCAAGTATGAACCATAGAATAAGAGTGTGTCATCATGTAATGATGGTAAAGTATGTTTAACAGAGATGTGATGATGTTAAGAAAGATATACATGAAGCACAAAGTGCGAGAGATAGTTTAGGGCATGTTCTTAATTATATTCCTTTATATATATATTGAGATGTTTTCATAGATAGAGAGTATCCATAATGTGACCATTGGGGCTCATTTATGAATTATGCCCTTAATAGTCAAGTATGAACCATAGAACAAGAGTGTTTCATCAGGTAATGAAGATCAAATATGTGTACCATAGATGTGATAGTGCTCAGAAAGGTAGTCATGAAACACGGAGCGTGGAGTGTATTAAATAGAGATAAACAATATTGATGGAGGGAGGTATGTAAAATGCCCCAAGTGTATGAGGATAAAAGGCTATATGACAATAGTGAAGAGGAAGGGCCCTTTATCTAGTACGAAATAAAGAGAGGGCATGTGACCATGGTCTAGGACTGGTGGTGTAGGAGAGTATCTATGTATATGTGAGGGAGACCGATGTGGTAAATGAGGTGGCGAATGCCTATGGGAAAAGGCTTCCAGGGAAGGTAACTTAGGCTGATGGGGTGGAATCATAGATTGGTGAGGATGGAGGGGTCATGATGTAGGTCGTGTAAAATGGGAAAGGTAGGTGCATTGATGGTTTTAGACTTGAGAGAAGCAGGGGAGGCCTAGATGTTATGACTGGTGTTAAAATAGAGGAAAGAGTGGGTTGAAGTAATAGTGTACATGGTGGAATAAATTTGATGGTGACAACTTGTTTTTATGAATGAACTTAAGGCATAAGTGGAGCATGGAGGGGATAGCCTTGATAGTGCGGAGCCAAGGTAGACCTAAGACCATGTCACAACCCTTGATTTTAGATGTAACAAGGAATGATGTGGGTATAGTAAGGGACCCAATAGTAATGGGAAGGATGACATGCCCATAATAATTAGAGAACGGAAATTCTATTTTAGAGGTTGGAAAGTTGAGAGCTAGCAAGAGTTTCATAGAGCATGCATTGGAAAGGGCTGAGGGATGGACCATAGTATTATTAACTATATGAGTACCAATGGAAGAATTAATATGAAATAAATTAGATCAAAATGTATCATTGTAATCACGATCCAAGAATGTAATAACTATAGGTGGCATGTTCGCATAGCAATGAGAAAATCAAGCGGCCCCGATGAAGGGGGAGGCACATGATGATATGTATGATTGGCGAGATGAATCAAGATGGTTTGTCATATTTTTATAATGGGTTATGAAGACTTTAAGATTTTGATTATCATTGACCAATTTAGAATTAGAGGGATTTGGGAGCTCAATTGAATTGTTATAGATGAGATCTTGAATGATATGTTTAAGCTTGAAACAATGATCAATGGAAGGACTAGTGCATTGGTGGTAATCACAGTGTGTATTTTCATCATAGTTATGACCATGTGGTCAATAAGGATCCAAATTGAGTGGCAGAGGAAGAGTAATCATATTGTTTTCAATGAGTTGCAATAATATGAAGCGAGGTTCGCAAAGTAGCTTAGTAAAGGCGTGTCTCGATTTTAGGCTATAACATTAAAATATAAAAGATGTTAAGGGGGATACACTTTAGCACCTACTAGTAGAAATACCAAATTTAGTCCCACATATGACCATACCATATGACCAAGGGGATAAGGATTCATAGGATAATCTAACCTATAGTCTACCATAACAAGCTTAATACTATGTCATTTTCCAAAATAATTTATCGTCCCACCATATGTAATCATGACAAAAATTACAGAGTTGGATAGATAATACAACTTAAATGAGTAGCTAGCTTACTAGTGATGAATTATGTGTACTCTCGAGTTAATCAATGATGTCATATTTTATTTCTCAAGGAAACCCAAAACCTTGAGGGTTTGAGGAGTGATAATACCTCATGACATTATATTGTAGGTTAGCTATCTTCAAATTTCTACTATTTATTTTCCACACCCTCACCAAAGGCATCATCATCTTCTTCACCTTAAATGGCTCCTTTAATACAGATCAATACTTCTCAACACATTTATGTCATTTTCTCCACTTCCTATCATAGGATAAACATAACCTTTTTGCGTGTTATTCTTAAAATTAGTGAGAGGTCAAATTGGTAGGCTAAGGAAATGGTTCTTAGAAATTGTGCTATAGACCAATAGTAAAGCCCTTCATTCAACCAAATATCTTCCATCTTCTCTATGTGTGAGTATCATGTATTCGGATACTAAATTTGAATTAAACATGTAAACAACAAGTTAGATGTTATCCTTGGGCCCATCTAACAAATGAAAGTCATTAAGTTTTCCATCATTGACATCATCCATGTAAAATAATAGATAATAGATTTGTTGAATATAATCCATGATAGTCCATATTTGTCTCAAGTTTTCTAATTAACTAAATTATTTTTATGTGACATTATTTTGATAGTATAGGTGTAACTCATCAATTGTAGACAAAAATCACGCACTCAGAACATTTCTAGGTCCTAAAAGCATACTAGCATTCATATGATTCCTAAGAAAGAAAACTAGTAATTAACGACTATCTTTGGCCTCTTTTCTCTTTTTTTTTTTTAGCTTTCTATTTTCTCTTGCACACCCTACAACCTAGTCAAAATTTTATAGATTTATCTTTTATGACTCCATGCACCGAGTTCCTACCAGGAGAGTAGCGCCTAGATGTTCGTGTCCCCTTTGGGTTCCCTTGACCCCTTTTCACCTTACTTCTTTTGGGAATCTTTCTCACTTATGGGTCGACCTTCAAGTTGTCAATTATGAAATTCAAACAAGGGAATCTTATAAATACATAGTTATGTGTTCAAAATTAGGGACAAAGCACCGAGAATTATTACTATCACCTAAATCTGTTGGGGTTAACACAAGGTTGTATAGATAATATATCAGATCTAAGCATACATGCAATAAAAGTGGATATTCTACCAAAAGAAATATACAAAACAAGAGATATAAATCAACACCAAATTTAACGTGGTTCACCCAGTGTGGGCTACATCCACCAAGAAACAAGCCAATATATTATCCAAAGATTTCAAAAGATTTATAATCTTCTTCACCTCTCACGATGTATAGTACTTTCTTTCTCTCAAGCTTCTCCTTCTTCTCCAAGAATTCTCTCTCTCACAATTATTTTCACAATAATCATTAACTCTCTCAATCCTTACTTCTAAACCCTAGCTTTCATGCTTATATAGGCATATACAAACTTAGGGCACTTAGCCATGCAATTACAATCAATAGATCTACTTTAATGCTAAAATTAGATCTAATTCCTATGAGTTAAATAAAACACCCATGCAAAGGTAACCAATGCTTTGGTTAGCCCTAACTCGATGTCGGTCCTACTTGCCTAATCGATGTCATTTCTTTGTGTTTTTATAAAGTTTAATATAACATGCTAAACTGAAGTAATTGAGCTCCACAACTCAATAATCTCCCACTTGGAGATAAATTACTGCACTATACCTGTACAACGTCATTCTTGGATCCTTTCCTTAGCTTTGTTTCTTCCTCTTCAAATCTCAAACTTGAAGACTAACAAAAGTGGAGTGTAGCTCCAACTTCTCTTTTTCTAATGGATTCGTTAACATATCTGCAGGGTTTTCACTCGTATGAATCTTCTCCAGTTTTAGCTTCCCATCTTTCAATACCTTGTCATATGAAGTGATACCTCAACTAAATGTATTTCATTCTAGAATGAAATGTTGAGTTATTTTCCAAATGAATTGCAATCATTGTCACTTCAACAATTTACAACCATCTTTCTCATTTCCCAACTCTTCCATGAACCTACCCATTCATATCATCTCTTTGCTTGTCTCTGTAGCTGTAACATACTCTACCTTTGTGGTAGACAAAGCCACAACCTTTTGCAATCTTGATATCAATCTAACTCTCATCCCACCTAGTGTGAAAATATATCCAATAGCGTTTCTTCTACCATCCAAATCTCCACCCATATACGAATCAACATAGCCACATAAAAAAATCAACCTCCATAGCATAACCATATGTTAGATGTCCTTCTCAAATACTTGAGTATCCATTGGATTGCTTTCCAATGCTCTTTACCTAGATTGGCCATAAATCTACTCACAACTCCCACTGCTTATGCAATGTCTGGTCTGGTACAAACCATAGCATTCATGAGACTCCTAACTGCTGAAGCATATGTTACTCGTGTCATGTATTTGACCTCCTCATGTGATGAAGGACACTGATAATTTCTCAATTTGAAGTGTCCAGCCATAGGTGTACTTACAGGCTTTGAATTCTACATTTTAAACCTTTCTAACACATTATAGATATAATCCTCCCGAGACAAATAAATTTCTTATTCTTCTGTCTCTCGTTTTATTTGCACACAAAGGATTATTTTTGCAGCTCCTAAATCCTTCATAGCAAATGTGTGAGATAGATTTCCCTTGAGCTCATCAATGTCCTGTATATTAGATAATTCAATAAGCATATCATCCACATACAATAACAAAATAATATAGATCCCATTTTCAAGTTTCTTGAAATAAACACAATGATCGAGTCACATCTCAAGTAAACATGCTCATGCATGAAACTATCAAACCTCATGTATCATTTTCTCGGAGCCTTCTTGAGCCTATATAGGCTCTTTGTCAACCCGCACGCTAATTTCTCCTTACCTTTAACTTCATACCCAAGTAACTGTTGCATATAAATCTCTTCATCCAAATCACCATGAAGGAAATCCATCTTCACATCTAGTTACTCTAAATGTAAATCATCTACTGCAAATATACTCAATACAATATGAATGGAAGTCATTTTAACATCGGAGAAAATATTTCACCAAAGTCAATACCTACTTTCTATGTAAATCCTTTTACTACAAGCCTTGCCTTGTACCTTTTTTGTCCACCCTCTTCTTCCTTGATCTTGTAAACCCATTTGTTCTGTAATGTCCTCTTACCTACTGGAAACTTAACCAAATCCTAAGTCCAATTTTTTTCCAAGGAGTCCATCTCCTCATCTATGCCATGCTCCCACCGAGCATGGGTCTCAACCTGCATTACTTCTTCAAAAATTTCTGGTTCACCATTATCAGTCAATAATAAATAAGATAGAGAAGGTGTAAATATTTCGGAGGTTTACTTACCCTTTGTGACCTTATCACGAAGCTTGGGGTACCAAAGGCTCATTTTGTATCTCTTAGACATTTGTTTCCAATTTTGAAAGTCACCGATGCCGATCACATGTAACCAACGTTGGTTACGCTAATCGATGCCGGTTTGGCTCTTCTATAACCAATACTAGTTCTAATGACCAATGTCGATCAAGGGGTCAACCGACACCATTTATTATGTAACCATGTAGGTATGAATTTTAAATTCGAGAGTTCATTTTCATTCAAAAATTCTCAACTAGTTCATCCTTGGGTACCAAAATTTGATCCATGTACATTCTATTTTCATTCCATTCAATATCATGACTCCTAACAATTTTAGAATTCTCTAAATCCCAAAAATGGAATCAAAATCACCAGATCCATAACCAATGAAAGTTCATCTCTTGGATTTTACATCCAAATTTTTCTATTTTCCTTATCAACATACATAGTGTCCCTTCTCATCCGTTTACTTGCCTAGGTAACCTAGGGCACGTTTACATCACCAACTATCCCCTTGGGATAGTTTTCCAATTTGTGATTTAATCACCTACTCTAAATTTAATTCATCCCATCACATCTTACCCATGAGTAATTAAGTATTAAATATTTAATTACGCTTCTTCCCATGCATCTTAATCACTTATCCACCCCAAATTTATTCTACCCATGTATCACATCTATTTTTAATCTTCCCTAAGCGGGATATTTTCCCGTAGTCGGGATGAGTCTTATTTTTCTCGAATCGATCATTTTTAGCCATCTCGGGAGTCTTCTCCGCGATCGGCGCCGACCCATATGGTCGGCGCCGATTTTCTAGGAGCGGCGCCGATTATAAAAGCAAGTCCAGAACTCAGTTCTAAGCGCGGAAAAATCGAACCGAAAGAGATCGGAGCAAGAGCGAAAAAGCGAACAAGCGAAAAAAGGAGCACTTGCACACGAACAGAGAGCGAGAGAGATACAGTCTGAGAGATCTTCAGCATCAAGTGTATCAAATTAGGGCAGATCCTGTCCGAATCAATCTCCGAGAGGAGCACCGCTACTCGTCCCTGTCATATCAGCATCGCACCACCATCTATCATCTGGTGACTCTGTTCCAGTGTCTCGCCAACTTCGGCTCATCCAGCAGACCACATTCGTCTTCTAATTCCCGAATCTTATCGCACAGTCCCTGACTGATCGATCTGCCTCCAGTCGACGCCGATTCAACCCAGTCGACGCCGATCAGTCTCAATCGACGCCGACCAGTATCAATCGACGCCGATTTTAAAAAGCGACGCCGATTTTCTCTGCAGATAGGTAAAAGGATACAGGTAACACAAATCCAGCTTTTATTTCATAGTTCCCTGTTTTCTGTACTGTCTGTCTGCTGTTTAGATTCTGTCTTATTACTGCAATCAGAAAATCTAGTCTTTATTTACATCTTTTATCATGTATGCTTCCTTTCTTTATTGAAAACGTGGACTGACATCCGCCGAGGAAGCTTATCGCTTCTCGGACCCGCTTCTCGGGCAGTCCACTAAAATATCTTTTAACGTGGTCTTTTTCTGTCAAGCATCGGTGTTTTACAGGTTATTCGGATCTATTGTGCGAATTGCTTGTGTGCGCCCGTCTTATCTACATTGGCTTCCTCATCCATCTACATCTTCATCAGGTATCAATTTCATTGGAGTTTTTCGGTGGTTTTTGTGTTTAGTTTGGTACATTAACTTGGACAGGTAACAAGCACGAAAATTCTTGATCTACATTCTCGCACGCTTACGGGGGACCCAACCAAAGTCCTTTATTGGTAAGTTCATTTCTTTTCTAGTTTTGAACTTTGTTCCTTTTCTTCACCGATTTCTATCACCCTATTTGAGCATTTCTTCATCATTTCAATTTTGCTCTTAGGTAAATCATTATCTTGAAATTTTTCTATTTTCTTAAAATAGAAGTTTTTCGTTTCGCCATTATCTGGATGTATCTTTCCGGATCTTGTTTGTTGTTTGCTTGATCCTTTCTTGCGGAGCACTTTGCTTGTTCGTGGGATTGTTCGAGGGGAAGAGCTCAACAACGCGCTTTTTGAAGTCCACACACCTTGAGAGCTAAAACTACAGTATTCCTCTTTTTCGGTGTTTTCTCCTTTTTAGGTTTTCTTTGTTGGTTGTTTATCACATCCAAACACTTCAGTTTTTGGTGCTTAAAAAGAACCTAATCGCATTTGGGAAAGAACTTGTTTGAATTGTCTTCATCGAAATCAAACATTTCGTTTTAAGTGCTTAAAAAGAACCCTTTCTTTTTCATTGCTGCATGCTTTGTCATCTAGTGTTAATTAGGTTGGAAAATTGATCAAAATCGGTAGTGACACTATTTGATTTTTATTTTTCACCCTTGCACACAAAGCCAAAATCACTAGGTATAAAGCATCTAAACAAAACTCCTTCCCTGGCCTCGCCTACTTGGAAGTGATATCCAAGAGGAAGAGCCTACGCGGTACTCGGGCCGCGCTATAAATTCACGAAAGATTTTGGTATATATTGGCAAAGCACCCGACTCCCTTATCGCAGCGGTGTGTGAAGTGCGGGGGTAGGCCCCTATATCAAGCCACGTACTGGTCTTTTCTTGAAGTGCCTTCGGGACTCCTCACCAAACATTACCCAAACCATCCCTAGTTTGGCTATCTGAGTAGTTCCTGTTCTAAAAAGCCTTCCCTAACATTTTCATTTCTTAAAAGCATCAAAATTTAAAGGAGATAATC
The DNA here is from genome assembly GCA_018340775.1 of Taxus wallichiana var. yunnanensis. Classification (NCBI taxonomy): domain Eukaryota; kingdom Viridiplantae; phylum Streptophyta; class Pinopsida; order Cupressales; family Taxaceae; genus Taxus; species Taxus wallichiana. The sequence continues at coordinate 782,963,918 of CM031238.1, forward strand.
ACTTGCGCTGCTTGAACTATTTGTGCATTAGTTAAGACAATCTTCTTTCTTGCTTGTTTATGACGGCTATCACCCGTTCACAATCTAGGAAAATGGCCCAACAGGTTCCTTCTTCCTCCGAAATCACCACCAGCGTGGATGTTTCGGCACCCTCCAATCTTCCTGACCACTTTGTTAGTGGGTTCCCCCTCATGGTCGTATAATCCTTTCCATCAAGCCAAAACAATCCCATCACGTCCGGCTTCTCCTAGTCCATCAGAAATATCTTCTGACTCAGAGTCTATTCCTCGCGGGGATCCTGAATTTCAGGCTCTCCTTGATCGCAATCCGGTAGCCCTCATGGACTATCTAGTACACAAGTCGATCCAAATATCTGACCAAGACCCACCAATCCGACAAGTGTACAATTATCCTCGCGGATCATCCCAGGCCTCTTTAGAGCAGTATGCACCATCTCTCTTGCCTCGAGCCACGGAGAAGGGCGAGGTCCCTATGCCTCCCTTTTCTCTTCCACCTACCATGTCGACTAATTCTCAATTAGTCTTACCTATCCCTAACACTGCAGCTACCTCGACTATTCCACAACCCATTTCTGAGAGGTCTTCTGCCCTTGCTATAGTAAATTCGTCTGCACATCCGCACATTGCCGTCAATTCGTCTATGCCCTCTATCGCTTCTCAAGGTCAATACCTCTTCATGAGCCAACCCCCTCCGAATAGGCAGTTGGCTCCTACTTCTCGTCCTCTAGGGGGTCTTTCTTCCAATATTCCAGCTACTGTGACATTCGCCCATCCTCTAGTATCGGCACCCTTGATACCTAATTCAGCAATAGAAGGCCCCTTTCAGGTCTTGTTCCCCAACATGACCAATCCAACCAACACTCATATTCCTCAATCTATCCCGATCCAATCAACCAACATAGGAGTCCACCAATCACAGGCTCCATCCGTCACCCAACCTTTATTTGCTCAACCACTTATTATCTCGCAGCCTGCCTATACGCAAGCTGCCTCACAGCAAATACCCCACCCGGTGTCACCCAGAACACCTGGTTATTCCTCTTATCATCCTATCCAACAACAGATGAATCCCCCATCGACACCTCAACAACACCCACTACTTGCTTCTCATATAGGACAAACCAATGTACCTCCTCCCCAATCGGATGTGGTTCAATTTCTCTTCAAGAAAATTGCAGACTTGGAAGCCTCCACAAAAGGAGCCCGCCCTTCATACTCCTTTGAAGAAGTATGCAATGAACCCATTCATCCTTCGGTGGCTTTTAAGCCTTATCCTCCCCAATGGGAACTTCCCAAATTCTCAAAATTTCATAGTCGGGAAGACCCCCAACAACATCTGCGAGCATTCAAACATGCTTGCTACCTCATTGTCCAAGATCAGGAGCTCATGCTCCGTACCTTTCCTATGTCTCTAGCGGGTCCCGCTTTGGACTGGTACAATAATATTCCTCAACATTCATTATTTTCTTTCTCTCAATTGGCCCAAATGTTTGTTGAGAACTTCTCAATAAATATTGCCCATAAGATCTCAATCACAGATCTTTACAACATTCGCCAATTTGACGATGAGTCTATTGCAGACTTTGTCGCTCGTTGGAGAGGGATAATCAACCAATTGTCCTTCTCTCTTCCTCAATCACAACAGATCGAGCTGTTCACCCGATCTTGCGCTAGTCACATTTCTTCCACGTTAAGAATCCAAACTTTCCACACCTTCGAAGAAGCCTTCACAATGGCACGCAAACTCGAATCTCGTGCCATTGAACAAGGAAAACTAAAACTTCGCTCCAAATCTAAACCCGATTTCTCTCGGTTCACCAAACCAAATTCTTTTCCTCCTAAAGATAAGAATCAAGGGTCCACCAATGCTATCGTATTAAAAACATCGAGAACCGATAGTACTCCTAATCAACCACCACGAAGAGACCCTTCATCTGCTCGAAAAGGGGCTTCATCATCTCGATCCTTCGCTCCATTGGGGGAATCATATGCCTCCATCTTAGGAAAAATGTTGGAAGTTCGCATGATCGAACTTCCACCCATTAGAGATATTGATGAAAGTCGAGAACGTCCTTTGTGGTACAGAGAAAACGATTTTTGCCACTATCATAGAACCAAGGGTCATGACATCGAACGATGTCAGACTTTCAAAAATCTTGTCCAAAAATTCATTGATAAAGGCGAGCTTATTCTGGATAACCCAAATGCTCCCCCAAATCAAGCGCTGGACGTTTTCAAACAACCCTTCCCCAATCATGCCCCAAATCATAATTCTTCAGAATCTCAAAAACCAAACACCCACACTATCAACTTCATTTCTACTGAAGAATCCGCTTCTGAAACCACATCATCTACAAACGCAGCAATCGAATCAGAACCCTCTTCCACTTCACCAATCACTGGAATTCCTCCATCCTCAGATAACCCATCTTTGGATATTCCTACATTGCTAAACACGGAGTCATCTCTCTCCGCTCCTTTGTCCGATCTCCCATCCATACCCGAGACAGTGTCTTCCTCATCTGTCTCATCATCAGACATCCTTTCAATGCTCGAGGCAATTACATCCCTTCGAGTTTCCACTTCAGACACATCTACTTCTGTTGCTCCCATTCCGGCTACAACTATGCCCTTGATAAACATCCCTATAATCGTGCCGACTTCGGCGAAAGTGTCCTCAACTTTGACTCTTCCTATCTCTTTTCCTATAGTAGTTCCACCCATGATCACTACACCAAAAGTGGTCCCTTCGCAAGGAACTTCTTCATCACTTACTTCTTCCATTACTAATGTTACTTCACCTATTCAGGGAAAATCAAAAGAAGTAGCATCAACATCTATACGCTCGGTTCCCGAACCTAAACCGAGACAACCAAAATCTAACATCATACCATCAGTGTCTCCCCATTTGCTTCCTCCGGAAAGGTTACAATCACCTTATGACGTTGAAGTTGTCACCATCCCTGAAAAGGGGAAGCCCATATTTCGGACCATCAAAACTCTCGGTGTTCTTCCACAAAAATCTCTCTCCACGCCTCATAAACGATTAGATTTGCCCGCTGAGAAGGCATCTTCTTCTACACACCTATCAAAGTCATCATCTTCTTCTTCATCAACATCCCTAAAAGTAGACTTACCTACCAAAAAGATGCCACTTCTTCTATCAAAATCCTCATCTTTGTTACCAAAAATCAAGTCACCCTATCTTCCTCCAATTTCACCTACTTTGGGGGCTTCTTCCTCTTCTAAACCGACATCATCTAAGTCATCAGTAAATTCAACCAAACAACCCCCTTTGTCTCCAAAGACCACAAAATTTATCACATCTCCATCACCTTCAAAGTCTATTTTAGGGGCTCCTCCTCCACCAAAGACAATCATGTCTCATTTACTCCCATCCCAAGCACCCAAGACTGCTCCTCCGAATGTCCAAACAAATAAGAGGATCCCTAATAAAGACCGTTAAACCTAACATGCAAGTTCTTTTACCCCGGCAGTCGGTTAAGGTAAAAGAACCATCTCCATTATCTCTATCCTCATCTTCGTCTACCGGATTCTACACCGAAATCCTTCATCAACTTATCCAATCTTCAGCCATAACCCTTCCTCCGATTAAGCCTTATAACCCCAAAGGAGTCAAACCTACCTGGTTTAACTCTGATCTGATTTGTGCTTACCACCGTACTCCAGGTCATGACACTGAAGGATGTAAAGCTCTTCAAGCCGTTGTCAAGAACCTTCTGGAAGAAAGTGACCTCTTGTTGGAGGAGGAACAAGTACCTCCTGTTACCCTAGCCTCATCCGAACCTCAACCATCCATTCAGACCTCTAGTGGTTCCACTCCACTTGATCTCCCTCCTTCCCAAATTGACACAATCCATATCGCCACTAGAACCCAACATTATCATAACCCATCTTCATCTCCAACATCTAGACCACGGGTTGTCATTTCTGCAGCCCCTGAAGGCGTGTCTCCTTCCTCATCAGCCCCACGACCCAAGGTCTCCATTCGTGCTGCACCTCGGACTCAAGTTCCCGTATCCGTTGAGGAGAGTGTCATGAAGCAACTCACCCAAGCTCCGGTCAAAATGTCTCTTTTTGACCTCATCCAATCCTCTCCACAACATCGCCAGGCTCTAATCGATAATCTGCGTCGCATCGCAGTAAATTCCGATGAGCCCCAGCCCTTCGAGTGGGTTGTTGGATTGAATGGTCCATCGACCGCCATTTCTTTTGAGGATTCAGAAATTCCTCATCTTTCTTCAGAGGATTTGGAGGCTCCTCTCTTCATCACAGTCCAAGTCAATAACACTGCCTTAAAACGTGTTATGATCGATAGTGGAGCTGCTCTCAACGTCATCTCTTCCCACACATTCGAACAACTTAAGTTACCTAAGAATGTGGTGTCACCTCCGCCTTTCGCCCTTCGATCATTTAACGATCAGCTAGCAGTCACTCTAGGAACTGTGGTCTTACCCATCCGAGTAGGTAAAAAGCTGCTCCATGAACTCTTCTATATTGTCGAAGGAAAATTCCACTATAACATGATCCTTGGACGCTCCTGGGTTCGCGCAATGCATTGTGTCCCATCCACCCTCCATCGATGCCTAAAATATCAATATGAGGGCAAAATCTACACCCATCCAGGAGATCCTTTTCCTTCTGCGCAATGCGACATGACCACAAGGTCTGCCCCTTTAAAAGAAAATGCATCTTCTCCAGATGGGGCTTCATCTTCTTCCATACCTGCAACCAAACTACCAGATTTGCGAAATCTGGAAGAGACATTGCAGCGTTTCTCACTAGGAGAGCTTCCTCTCTTTTCTTTCGATGCCCATCTCAAACCTAATGAGTATGGTAGACCCGACAAGCAACCTGAATATCAATCAGGTCTCGGTCGCATCGTTACCATTGGTTTGCCCAATCAACAGACCAATTTCATCTACGGTGGTCTTGATACACCTCATTATTGTCCGGATTCTCCTCCTAGAGCCAAACCTTACCTAACAGGGTTTGATTATCTACAGAATCCCACGTTTGCAAAAACTTATCTATATCGATGCGCGTGGAAAGGTTTTGGCCTTGGAAAATATGAACAAGGTATACATGACCTCAAATCCATTCCTACTCTCATGCCACACCAAAAGTTTGGTTTGGGATTTAAACCCATTTCAAAAGCCACTGTCACTATTCTTGATGAGCCTCTTCCTACTGAAGAACCATCTTCCCCCACCAAATCCGAAGCATCACTTGATGTGGACGATGACATTTCCATCCCACCTAACTTTTTTTTTTGATCAATACCATTTCCTTGGGACCTTTAGTCTATGAGACTAACAATCGGTCTGCTTCTATACCATTAATCTTCCCTGAGATAGTTGGAGACGACTCTCCTACTATCAACACTATCCACTGTGCGGATGACGACTCTGTCCTCACCTATCTAGGGGCAGAGGATTCATATCTTCCCAAAACCATTCCTTCTGACACGTCTACCCTTCTCAACGAAGCCACTATTGACCTTAATATAGGGACTTCTGAAGACCCTCGCATCATTAAGGTCGGCCAATCCCTTAATCCACAGGAATTAGGGGACTTTACCGCTTTTCTTTCCAAAAATCGTCAAGCCTTTGCTTGGTCATATGAAGATATGCCAGGGCTCGATCCCGATATTGTGGTCCACAATATCGTTACCCTTCCCAACATCAAACCAGTTAAGCAAAAATTACGTAAAATGCACCCTAGAGTAGCCCTTCTTGTTAAAGAAGAATTACAGCGCTTGCTCTCGGCTAACTTCATCCAACCCATCGATTATCCGCAATGGGTGTCCAATGTAGTACCAGTAACTAAGGCTACTGGGAAGATTCGAATTTGTACCGACTTCCGGGATCTTAATCTGGCCTGTCCAAAGGATGATTTTCCTCTTCCTAATATCGACCAACTCGTAGATTTAACTGCGGGTCATGAAATGCTTTCTCTTATGGATGGTTTCTCTGGATATAATCAAATCCTCATCGCACCAGAAGACCAGCATAAGACTTCCTTCATAACTCCTTGGGGGACCTTTTGCTATCGTGTCATGCCCTTCGGTCTTAAGAACGCCGGAGCAACTTATCAACGAGCAATGACCTACATCTTCCATGATCTTTTACACAAAACTGTAGAGGATTACGTTGACGATCTCCTCGGCAAATCCAAACGTCGTCAGGAGCATCTTTTCATCCTTGCACCTCTCTTTGAGAGGCTTATCCGCTTTTGTCTTCGTCTAAATCCATCTAAATGCGTGTTTGGCGTCCTCACTGGTAAACTTTTAGGGTTTATCATTTCCATCAGGGGTATTGAAGTGGACCCCGCAAAAATAAAAGCCATCCTTGAGATGCCTCCCCCGTCTAACTTAAAGCAACTCCGCAGTCTCCAAGGACGTCTTCAATCAGTGCGTCGTTTTATCTCCCAATTGTCGGACCGTTGTCAACCTTTTCACCATCTTCTCCGTAAGAATGTTCATTTCAAATGGGATGAGCATTGCCAAAAGGCCTTTGATGATCTCAAAGCTTATCTTCTTTCTCCGCCCGTGCTTACACCTCCACGCGAGGGGGAGCCTTTCTATCTTTATATCTCTGTGACTGACCATGCTCTGGGAGCCATGATTTCGCATCGGGACACTTGTGGTAAAGAACAAGCTGTCTATTACATCAGTCGCACCCTCCATGAGTATGAGACACGTTACTCCGGGGCTGAAAAACTATGTTGCGCTCTCTTCTTTGCAACTTCTAAGCTTCGTCATTATCTTCTTAATCACAAAACTTACATCGTCACAAATGTCAATCCCCTCAAGACAATTCATGCAAAGCCTTATCACAATGATCGCATCACTCGTTGGCTTATGCTCATGACAGAATTTGACCTCGAGTTTATCCCGCAAAAGGCTATCAAGGGTCAGGTTATTGCAGATCAACTAGCTAGTGCTCCTCTTCCGGACACTCAAGACCCCCTTGCTCAATTCCCCGATGAATTTATTCAACAAATCGATTTTGGTCTATCTCCATTTAAAGTAAAGCTCTTCTTTGATGGATCCAAATGCCAGCAAGGGGGAGGTGCGGGTTTCGTGATGATTCCTCCTTGGGGTACGCCTATCCCAGTCGCACACAAATTGAACTTTGAGTGCACCAATAATATGGCTGAGTACGAAGCTCTTGTCTTAGGACTTCAAAATGCCATTAATCTCGGCGCTCGTCGTATTGACATCTTTGGTGATTCTGAACTCATCGTTAATCAGGTCACGGGTGTCTATCAATGCAAGAATGATATCCTTCAAAAATATCGCGACATTGTTCTTGCCCAACTCCAATCTTTCGATAAGTTCACCATCCAATCCATTCCTCGTCCTGCAAATCGATTCGCGGATACCATGGCCTCATTAGCATCCCTTATCCCGCCTTTTACTGAAGACTCGCGTCTTTATGTGGCTGTGCAACGATTAGATCAACCATCTTATCTTCAACAGCTAACTTCGATCAATGCTGTCATAACCCATACTCAGGATGAGTGGTATCAACAGATAGTTGATTATCTATCTCATTCGGTGCTTCCTCCGAGATCTGACTTCCAATGGTAGAAGGTCTTTTGTCAGCGCTAATCGCTATTCTATCTAGGCTAAAGGGATTCTTTACAAACGCGGCTTTGATGGTATTTTGCTTCGATGCCTCAAAACCCATGAATCATCTAAAGCTATTCAGGAGGTCCATGACGGTATCTGTGGTGGACATTTTAGTGGTTTAGCTGTGGCTAAGCGCATCTTACGTTTGGGATATTATTGGCCTTCTCTTAATCAAGATTGTTGTGAATACACTAAGAAATGCGTCAAGTGTCAGCAACATTCCAATCTCACGCACGTCCCTAGTCAGGCTTTGCAACCTGCGGCGGATTTGTGGCCTTTTTCACAATGGGGCCTTGATCTTATTGGTCTCATCAATCCCCGTTCTTCACAGCGTCATCATTCTATCATTACTGCCACTGAGTACTTTACTAAGTGGGTAGAAGCTATCCCTCTTTCTTCAACAAAGGCTAAACCCATAGTTGATTTTGTCTATCAACACATCATTTGTCGCTTTGGCGTTCCACACAAGCTCATCACAGATAATGGTAAATCCTTCAAGAACGTCGATTTGCAAAATCTCTGCAATGCTTTCAAAATCAAGCTCAGTTTTTCTTCTCCATACTATCCTCAAGCTAATGGTCAGGCCGAAGCTTCCAATAAAACTTTGCGTAATATCCTCGCAAAGGTAACTAGTCGAGCTGGTAGGGATTGGCATCTACATATCCCTTTCGCTCTCTGGGCTTATCGGACTAGCATTCGTACTCCTACTGGTGCTACTCCCTTCTCTCTCGTCTATGGGTCTGAGGCCGTCCTTCCTTTGGAGGTCCAAATCCCATCTCTCCGTGTTTCTCTCAGAGAATTTGTCTCTGATGAGGATTATCGTCAAAATCGTCTAGCTCAACTTGAATTATTAGATGAGCGGCGTCTCAACGCTCTTGAGCATCATCAAGTCTATCTCGGCGTGTCAAGCGTGCTTCTGAACAAGCATGTGCAACACCGTGACTTCAAAATTGGTGACCTTGTTCTTAAGGAAAATCAAAATGTCACTACACTCGAAAGGAGTCAACGTGGTAAGTTTGCTCCCAAGCTTGGATGGGTCCTTGCATTATCACTCATAAATATGGAGTGCAGGGCTTATCGTTTGTCTTCCATGGATGGTATCCCTGACGAGAACCTCTTAATGCCTTGCATTTACGGCCCTTCTATTGTTAAAATCTCTCTTACACAAATCTAGTCGCAACTCGGATCTTCCATCCGTCCTAATAACTTGATCATCTACTTTCGTGGTGATTTGAAATTGTGTGGTTCTCCGCCTATTGCCTCGTTTACCTTAA